>OZ012708.1:10722886-11190386 GCA_963942595.1 Cylloceria caligata
GAAGCAATTTGCAAATTTAAATTTGCAGCTTGTTTTAATATCCAAACCGTTTGACCGATTCTCGTCACTCTTGTGCAAAGTTTTTATGTGGTGGCTCAAACCATTCTTTACATATGTGCGTTTCAAATTTTCAATACCAGCTATACATGCATACATACATATATGCATACATACGTACGTACATGTGCACATACGTCCAGTAATACATTGTAAATATTATGTTTGAAATATTTTGTTATTGTTAAGGGATCGGCTTTACCGACAGTCCTTCCTATGTTCCTCTTCCTTTCTGCAAGTAAACCTACTCTCGCGCCTGCGCACTTACAACCTACCGCTTTTCACGGAAACATGTAAAATGAACACTCTTATCATCGACATAGAATAAATCTATTTTTCCCTTGCACAGCCGTGTTGGAATCTATTTGCGCTAACCGAAACACAACAGTGATATTTTTTCATTATAAAGCTTCCTCTATGAGTAAGAAACACTTTGAACAATAAACATTATCACATTTGTTCCTGAAAATTTTGATAGTAATTATTATTTACTATTGAAAACAGTAGTCGAACAGGACGGCCTGCTGCACTATTATCTTAACCTCCCCCGTGTTATGCCGATACCGCGTAGTTGGATTATTCGGTATTCGGTATAATATAAAAAAGTTATTATTTTTTTGGGATCGTTTGCCGATTAGGAGATGGATCTCGACTAGTCGCTCTCTGTCTCGAGAGGCCTTGCAACGTTTGCCTTTCGCGGCCTTCCGCGCCTCGCGGGTCCTCCATGCTGTGCTGGGCTCGCTCTGTCCTTTTTAGCGATGCTCGCAGTCTTACTAGTGCGTTTCTCTGCTAGCGTGCGTGGTATGCCCGTTCCTCGATCGCACAGCTTTGCGCCGGGGCTGTGGGGATCAATAGAGCGACCTGCATGCAGGCTGCGGATCTCTCTATCCTTTTCTGTAGCATTGGCGCGCGCTGCCGTTGACTCTGCTTCGTAGCTGTGCTGGCTCGTGGTATTCTCGGCTCTCCGCTTTGTGCGGCTGTCCGTACCCGGGCTCTTGCTGTCCTCTGCTATCTCGTGGGCGAGTTCGACCTCTCGCTTCGGCGAGCTACTACGTCTATATGGGGTATCTCTGGCCCTCCGCTTTGTGCGGTCATTCGCTGTGCCTACTTGCACCGTAGTGCTGTCCTATTCCGATCCACGGACTTCGTTCTTTGCTCTCGCTTGGGCCCTCGTAGTGAGGAATATTCGGCTTAGCGCATCTGCATTCGTATTGCGCTTACCTGCCTTGTGTTCAACATTAAACTCATGTTCCGCCAATTTTATTTTCCAACGCATTAGTCTCGAACCTGGGTCTTTTACTCCGAACAGCCAGGTGAGCGGTCTATCATGACCGTAAAGCGAGTACCATAAATATATCGTCGGAATTAAGCAAGAGCCTAATTATCGCGAGTAGCTCTTACTCCGTGTGTTCCTATGTCGTTGAGGTACACATAGCTTTTGACGCCCTGTAGTCCTGCTAACGCGGAGTTCATTAGCCGCTGGAAAGTCGGTGGCGCGTTCTTCATTCCGAATAGCATGCGATTATTCTAAACCCTGCGGAGTGGGAAATGCCGTTTTTCCATGTCTTCCTGCGTCATCGGGATTTGGTGAAATCGAGAGGCGAGGTCCAACATCGTGTAATATCGGGCTCGTCCCAACAGGTCCAATATTTCGGTTGTATTGGGCAGTGGGCACGAGTCTCCGATGGTGGCTTCGTTCAACTTCCGATAGTCCACCACTACGCGCATTTTTCTCACTCCTGCGGCATCGGGTTTCTTAGCCACGACCATCAGCGGCGCGTTCCATTGACTCCTGCTGGGCTAGACTATCCCTCCTGCTAGCATTTTGTCTGTCGGCCTCTCCACTTCTCTTTCTCGTGGGCGAGTTTAGCCTCTCGCTTCCACGAGTTATCGTGGTTGCCTTGGGTATCTTCGACTCTCCGATTTGTGCGGCTATTCGTATACCCGATTACACTATCTTTCTCTTTCTTGTGGGACTGTCTCTCCTGTCCCACTTGGGCTCATGTGGTCGCGTATATGCGACTCAGAGCGTCTGCATCAATATTTCTTTTTCCGGCTTTCTGCATTTTACCAGACTCATGCCCCGATTTTTCGTTCTTCCCAGGCAAGGGTTGCGATCCTAGGTCCTTCGATCCAACCTTAAAGAGTGTGCGATGCTGCACCTCGTGCGTGCGCTTGTTCCCTCGTAGATGGAATACACCCTTGTATTCGCACATTATTCCTGCGTGAGCTGTTTGCTTTTCACTGCTGGGGGGCACCAAGTCGGGCTTCCATTGTCGCTGCGCAAAACGTTTGGCCTTCTTCCCTGATCTCTCCGAGCTTACGCGCAGTGCCTTGACGTGGCGGCTACGTACGGTCTTCGCTATCTCCAACGACTCGCATGTCACCGTCGGCTGTTCCACTTCCCCGTCGTATTTAGAAACTTCTAAATTCACTCTTTTGGTTCTTGACGGTGTGACACGAGGTCTCGCTATGATGCCTCGGCCGATCCCACTCTTCGTAGGTAGTCCGACAAATTTATTCTCCTTGGCGGTATCCATGTTAGACCCTTTTCCGGAAGGGAGATTTATCTTTGTAAGCAGGCCTATGTATTTGCACGTGGCGGCAGTTCTACTGCGTGGTGATAAATATATCCTCGTCGCGCCGTCCCGTAGCGGCATGCAGTGCCCATACAACTTGAGCGTCTCGCCATGCAGGATGTCCGCTTTATGCTGCTTGATAAAGTCCATACCAAGTAGTCCGTTGACCTTCAATGGCACATTGTTCGGAACGATGTAGAACCAATGCTCTACATTTAAAACCGGTGTCTCGAGCACAATTTTAGCCATCCCGAGGGGGGTGAATTTTTCGCCGGCCACCCCCTGCAGCTCTACGGTGCAGTCGTTCACCATAGTCTCCGGTTTGAGACAGCCTTCCTTGATTATGCTGCACTGCGCTTCGGTGTCCGCCTTGACCGTAAGTACCCCGGTTGTGGCCAACGGTGCATCGATATCGAAGTCGTGGTGGCACTTGACGCTGACAGCGTTACTTGTAGGAGCTGCAGCGTTGTTTTCTTCTGCTTGCACGCAGGTCTCTGCTGGACAGTTAGCGTATTCAGCCTCAGTGCGCGCAGCGTGTTAATGCCTGCAGTGGCTGGATCTGGCCCAACGGTTACCGTATTTCTTGCATCTTTGTAGCCTGCATTTCTTGGCTGTCGGGGCGGCTGCGTCGGCTCGCTTTTATTCTGTAACAGTCTCTTCCGACAGTCCTTCCACATATGGCCTTTCTGCTGGCAGTAATTACAGGTTTTTTCCACGTTGTGGTTTAACTTGTTTTCACTGGGTACTGGTAGGCTTACTCGTCCCATATCTCGGGTGCAGTCTCGAGCCATGTGTCCCTGCTGTGTTCTCCCTGCCGGGGTGGCGCGCCTTGGGATCTTCTGGGGTGGCTTAATACTCCACCTATCCCCCCCCCTGGACCTGCCCATGCAGTCCATTCTCGAACTTGGCCTGGGCGCTCTTCCGCGTTATCTTTTCGATGATGCGCATTTCCGACATCGTGGTGGCTTCCGCACAGAGCTTTTCTATATTGTCGACGGTAATACGCTCTGTCCTGGAGGCGTATACCGCGATATCCTCGCCCTGGCCCTGCTGGAGGGAGTTGAATTCTACCTGTAACGCAGGCAGCGACTTCCGCTTCCCATACAGGGACTCCTGCTCTATCTTGAGCTGCGCTACCGACAGGATGATTTTATGTTTCATCTCTCTGGCCGCCCTACCGTCGAGCTTGCTGCTGAGTACCAATTCTAACAGGATCTCGTGATCCCTGGGCGCAGCTCGCTTGAAAACGGTCTTGCAGGATTGTAGGAATGCGTCCAGCTCGTCGGCGTTGCTTCCGTCGAAATGCTTGATGTTCTTCACTGCTAGTCCAAGTTCGAGCGTCCGACCCTGTGTTTCTGGCACCTTCGGTTGTTCCCTTTAGAACATGGGATCCGCAGGGGGGTAATCCGGTTCCTCGAATCGGGTTTGCCTCGACCGCGGACGTGGTATCGGGCGTACTCCCAACCCTGTTCCTTCCAGCCTCCGCAATAATTCGGCATTTTGCTCCTGTAGGGACCGGATGAGTTCGAACTCATCGGC
The DNA here is from genome assembly GCA_963942595.1 of Cylloceria caligata. Taxonomy (NCBI): domain Eukaryota; kingdom Metazoa; phylum Arthropoda; class Insecta; order Hymenoptera; family Ichneumonidae; genus Cylloceria; species Cylloceria caligata. Next base: position 10,727,062 of record OZ012708.1, read on the forward strand.
ACCTACCTCGTTGAGAGTCTCCGCAAGGTTTCGCCTTGCCAACGGCGTGTCGCGGCCTTGGAGCCTCAGCTCTAGCTCAAGCTCTCGCTGAGCCCGCTCGTACTCGCGGCGACTCCTTTCAACCGCTTCGCATCGTTGCCTGACTCTTTCAGGCAGTGGTGGCCGCGTCACCGTACCGGCAGCTGTCTGGAAACCTACACGATCTAACGTTCGCAAATTTTCGATTTCCCGCTCGACCATATCGTCGGAGATGTGTTCTGGAGTTCGTTCACCAGTTGCTCTATTAAACACGTCGTCGCTATCGATACTACTATGATCTCGAAACGACGCACCCCTGAGTGGGTTTACGCCAAACTCGACTGTCAGGCGGCCTGCGAAGGCCACCTGCCTGTATGCGGGGATTCGTCCAGACGGCGTGAGCTCTGATAATGCCCTGCGCGCTTCGTACACGATATCCCCGACAGCCGCAGCTAAACCCGCTGCAGAGTCCACCTCCTCGCCAGACATCGTAATTTCTAATGAATCATCTCTACGTTTAGGTTTTGCTCCCCTAAATCCCGGCATGTTGCTAACTTCGCGGTGAACAATATTCTAAAATATACCCACGAAATCTCGAAAGAAATATCTCTAGTGAAATATATATATATATATTTTTTTTTAATATCTGATCTAACTGGCTTTAGTTTATGCGGCAATATGTATTAGTATAATGTAACCGCCACTTACAGAAGGATGATCTTGTAGATGGTCCTCTTCATGGCGATGTTCTCGGGTGCTGTGGACTTGATGTCCTGTATCTCCTCTCTGTAGATGGTCCTGACGTCCTTATTGGCACCGTTGACCCGTTTCTTCACTAGTTCCTGGGCTCATCCTTAGCACGTCGCCAATGGTTGCACGACGGCTTCTTCTCAAGTAGCTGCTTCGAGTACTTGGTTGCACACTTTGTGCATTTTTTCGCAACTTGACGTGACACCGTCAATCGGGATTTTAAACGGTTGACCGATATGTCGCACCGCACCGACGTACACTTCGCGCCTTCGCGTTAGCTTAGTCGGGTTTTCACGAACTACACTGGCGTCCTTTGCACGAGTCGTAGTCGTCACTTCAGAGTCACTCTTATTTACTTTGTCCAAAACACTTTTTGTCCAAATAAATCACGTATCACTTAACTTTAGCAGATCCCACCGCTGCCACCAAATGTTATGCCGGTACCGCGTAATTGGATTATTCGGTATAATATTAAAAAGTTATTATTTTTTTGGGATCGTTTGCCGATTAGGAGATGGATCTCGAGTAATCGGTGAAAACGCCAATTTATATAAATGGAAATATTTATTATAGGCAACGGTAACTTTCCGTTGTCTATTTAAAAGTCAATAAAAGAATGTACAATAATTCTGTTGTTTCGAGTAATTGACGAGGAACCAACCCGTTCTCTTTGATTCTACTTTAAAAACTGATTTTCGTAAAGCAGTTGCTAACTGTGTTCACAAAGATTCCTTAGTCCGCGATTTTTGCGTTAGCCTATCGTCGATCGCCAAGCGATTCACCTCATGCTGCGTCGGCGTTCTTGGTGTCGATCGTACGATCGGGCATTGGACTTCGTTTCCTGTCTTGAACGAATTCCAATATTTTGGCTATGGAATATTCCCGAAAATACGAAGTGGAATATTACGCAGCACGACATCCAATTAATGACTATTTTCGACATCACATTGAACATTTTTCCCAAACAGCAACGGAATAAGATCGCAATCCGAAATAGTCCGTAATATAACGCTCGAAACCTCCCCTCATATATGTCACTCGTGTCCATGGCTACATGTCTTCGAATTTTTATAAGAATGACTATTAAACAATGCATTGCCATAAATATATATATTGTAACGGTAATTTTTATCGTGAACAATTATTTTTATTTTTCGTGGGGAATTCAGGCTCGAACACAGGACTAATTAATTTTAGACTTCGAGGTGAGTGAGAGCAGGGTTTATTAACAAAGAAATAAGTTCATACAAGTGTCGATATTTGGTTTCTGGCCACTGATATCCCGTACAATGCATTTAACTTTGGTAATTTCGATGATTATTTTACAACGCTTATTTTATTTCACGTTTACACGGATTCCTGGTATCTCCGGCTTGAATATTTGTTGTGATTTTCTTTGTTGGTATTGACCCAGTGACTCTAACAGTCACATACAGCTTAACGCGTTGAACTCGCTCCTCAAAACGATATCTCACTTGTTCGTATAGCACTCTCTCTCCCTCTCTCTCACACCCATTACACCTCCTTGCTGTCTCTTTTCCACTCGCACGCCTGTACAACTCTTGTTTACTATATGCCAGTTTAAAAGCCACACGACCTAATTTTAATTTTCTTAAACACTACTTGCTTAATTCTCAAATGACTCAAATTCTTTTCCTAATTCCGGAACCACGGATTTTAATGAAATGTATAATAATTTTACTTGATTTCCGAACTTTTCACTTTCAATGATAATTACTTCGTTGTTAACTGCAGAAACTTGTGAAAAAATGTATCAGTTCGGAGAAGACTTGTACTCAGAGAGCTTTCCTTGCCGTGCAGGCTCTTTTATAGACTCTCCCCCCAACCTGATCCCTTCTACGTAATCAGTGGCTTGGCTCTTAAAATCTGCCAAATTCTAATGATTTTACGAGCTACGACGTTGTCGAGCCATCCCCCCCCCCCCCCCCCCAGCTCTCCATCGCCGTCGAGCGAGGCCAGCTGGTTGCTGATCTGCTGTTTTCGGCAACGAGCGAATTCCGGTAGACTCTCATAGCTGTTCGAGATAATAAAATAGGCTAGCGAATGTAACTATGTTACAATATAAGCAGTATATTGATAATAAATAGTATAATGAAATAAACAACAAGCGAGAATGACCCATGTATGGGTTTTAATTACTGAACAAATATGTATCAATTAAATCTTGTGTACAAAACGGTGATTATTTTCACCGTATTACCGTATACGAATAATCTCACTCCATGAAACTAATTTATATCGACACTGAAGCGTGGTTAACGGCCGTTCTTAATAATGCTTAATAAAGGTTAAAAAAGTAAAAACAGTACAGTACACGCTTCGATAACTGAACCCCCCATTTTCTAACCGTTCTCATTTCTTAACTCCTTGCCATGGCGACCAGAATTGATAAACCTAACTCCTCCTTTCGTCGTTTCGGGTGTTTCTTATAGTCGCGGCGCTGATTGCGCAACCGACAATAGTGAGAGTGTTGAAACTGGGAAGGAAATACGCGGGAGTCATTGATCACAATCTTCGTTTGATCAAGAACGATTGATAAATGCCGATATCATTTGGAAGAAGGGGACGACCGATGAAGACAACCGCGTAGCATCGAATCGTATCCAGATAACGGAAATCTTAGCCCTACAAACAGGTAAATTTATCATACGAAGTTCATACCACCAAGGCGATGATATTTTTTTCTGCATTTTCTCGAGGAAAGCAGTGTACCGCAATGGCTGCAGCAGCATTGCAGCTACACATGTTATTCGCGGGCGATAATCTTTTCCAGTCAGCTATAATAATCCGTCGTCCCGTGGATATTGCTGAACGCGGGGCTCAATATTTGACACCTGAGAAACTCTCGGAAGTGGTAGATGTACTATCTATTAGTATAGAAGATGCAAAATCACACTGGGAAAGGAAGTATTCGGTCATCTCTGGTTTGGTTTAGAGTAAACCGGTTTTCCAATTTTAAAGACCGCAATCGTAACTTTATTCAGCGATGTAATCAACAACAAGGAACCGTCTTGTCCTGCAGCAATTGTTACGTGCAACGGAGTGTCCATCGCCCTCTTTGTATTCGATGCCCTTATGTGGATGTTTGATTCACATTCCCGAGATGAGTTGGGAAAAACAACTCATGATGGAAAGGCCTGTTTGATTGGTTTCTTACAAGTAGATACCCTGTTTGAAATTTTGATAATGAATCTGCCAAGAAGTAATGCAGCTGACACATACGGGAACCAATACATGTTCACACCATGATCATCATTGACACTATATTACCTATTGGCGGAACTTAGGAACCAATAAACGCGGACCCGGTAACATCTTCCGAAAGTGTCTTGCATGAAGAAAAGCAGTGTATTGTACGCAGCGGAATCTCTTATTCGTTCTGAAAACGTTCTGCAATTTTCCGTAAATGAGAAATAGTACAGGGTGCGCCATCTCAATCTGGTCGATGGAAGTATTGAATAACTCTGACAGATTTTAACCGACCAGCGTCGTACAACACGTTTCGTATAGGTTATTTCAGTACAATTTCAACCATGTATCGCTATACGCCGAAAGAACGCGCCGAAATAGTTTCGCTTTACATTGAAAATAATCGTTCAGTTGTGTCAACTCAGCGTGCGTATCGTAAAAAATATCGCGGACGTTCTGCGCCCAAAGGCGACACTATCCGTCATTTAGCTTCAAATTTTATGGAGCATGGGTCTGTAGCGAATCTCCAACATCAAGCTCGACCGCGTCCAGGTCGTTCAAATGAAAATATCGAAGCTGTTCGACAGAGTGTTGCAGAAAATCCAAATGTCTCATACCGCCGCCGGTCTCAGCAATTGAACATCAGTGGAACCACTTTGAGAAGGATTTTAAAGCAAGATCTTCACATGTTTCCGTACAAAGTGCAGTTGACTCAAAGATTATTGGAAACTGACAAGCCGCGACGCTTGGCTTACGCTAATAACGTTAGTCGAATGAAGGAATCTGAGCCGGATTTTTGGGAGCGAATTCTGATGACCAACGAGGCTCATTTCACCCTCTCTGGCGCTGTCAACAAACAAAACTGTCGCATGTGGGGCACCGATAATCCTCATATTATTCACGAAACTCCATTGCACGATGAGAAAGTGACAGTTTGGGCCGGTGTTTGCTCAAAAACCAACATTGGACCATTTTTCTTCAGAGCTGGTGAAACTGTCAATTGGGATCGATATCGGTGGATGTTGGCACACTTTGTTTTACCACAAATGCGTGAAAAAGGTCTTAAGGAATTTTGGTTCCAACAAGATGGTGCGACATGTCACACTGCGCGCTCAACAATGGACTATTTGCGTCGGAAGTTCCCAGGACGTGTGATATCAAAGAAAGGTGATATTGACTGGCCACCAAGATCGCCGGATTTGACTGCACCGGACTTCTTCTTGTGCGGATTTTTGAAAAGTAAAGTCTATGCCAACAAGCCGAAGACCATAGAGGAGCTAAAAAACAACATTCGAGCCGAAATCGCAGCGATATCGCCCGAGACGCTGGCAAATACAATGGAAAATGCCGAAAAAAGAGCTCATTTTTGTCTCAGTAATAAAGGCGGACATTTGATCGATGTGGTTTTTGGAAACTAATCAAAATAAATTGTAATGAATCAAATTTAATAAAAAAATACGACTTTGTGAAATCTGTTGAAAATTCTCTAAGTTATTCAATACTTCCATCGACCAGATTGAGATGGCGCACCCTGTATATATAAATAAATAAATAAGCACTGATTTGTAAGTCAAATAAATGAGCCGCACGTACAATGGTATTAATTGCGTGCCACGAAATGCGTGAGTGAAAAACGTGAAGCAGCTCGCGCTGCAAAGCACTCCACGAGGTGAGACTTTTGAGGATGCACAATGTAATACACCGAAACGTGACATCGCTGCTCGTCAGAGCGCAAACCTTAATCGTATAGATTCGGCACCTCTGCCTAAACGCTAACAGCAAGCTCGGGGCGTCTTTTTCCGAGAGCGACTCGTAGTCTAGCCGTTGCTTGTATAGGTCCAGTCATTACTCATATGGAAATAAAAACACGTTATTTGTTCATCATTTATGTTCATTCCCAAACTGATATTCGTCCCCTCGACTCACTACATTACACACAAATTGAGTTTTTTCCACTTCACCAAGATTGAATTTATGTAAATTATCAAAGTGCACGCCTACCGATTAATTTGAGTCCTATTGACAGCTCTCTGTAAGCGTCCTATTGTAAGAGTCCTATTGTAAGCTCTCTGTCTTGTTCTCTCCCCCGTTCTCCTGGATGTGACGTATTATATAGAGGGCAACACACTTCTTACGCTTACTTAGAGGGCGTTACTTCTTATGCTTATGAGCATCCGGTATTTAAATATACCACATTCCTTCCTACTTGGAATTAAAATTTTCCATCCCAATTACAGCGTTTACACTTTTCTTATTGGCTATACATCCGTTATTTTCTTTGATTTAGGAATTCTCGCCGACCTACGTATAATTTGTACATCGTTATTCATACGCTCCTGTGTACTCGGTACAATTTCCGGTTTCTGCATTGACGATGAATCATTCTTCATTGCAATCACTTCATTCTCTTGATTAGACAATCCTTTTTCTTCTTGATTGTTATTACACTCTTTTAGATCCGGATTATTTTCACTAAGAGTAACATTACACTTTCTTAATTGATCTGAATGTACTATATACCTCCGAATGCATGAATATCGACGATGAGCAATCAATAACTCAGGAAGTTACCCACACAGCACAAGACATCCCAGGGATGTCCTAGGGACGTCATTTTCGGATATCGCAATATCCCATGGATATCCCAGGACGGTCTCGGATATCCGTGGGATATCCAAGGGAGGTAAAAGTGTCTACCTTTGTGATATCCTACGGATATCTCAGGCGACATCCAAAGGATATCGCAGGTATTCCCCAAGAGCTCCCTAGGACGTCCTAAGGACATCCTGTGGACGTCTTGAGGACATCCTACGAACATCCTATGGACATTTTTGTGCTGCATATATAGGGATATATAACAAAAAGCAAATTATGGTTTAATGATGGAAATGATTATAAAAAATGCATGTATGTTAGCTAATATTTTATTTATAAACAGTCTTTGAGACCAACCTAACCTAACCTTAGGTTTAATATATCAAATGAACGCAAAAACTTTTTACTAAATAAACATAACGCATAAAATACGACTGAAAAATTAATGCAGTCTTAGAAGTCATTGCAAGGAACAAAAACGATCGTAAAGCCCGTATCAGACTACGGATTGGAATGGAGGATTGGATTGCAATTTAACCAATAAGGAAGAAGTTCACTAAATTTCAGGTTAGTTTCCTTTCTCTTAATTCGTTAATTGGCAATCCAGTCTCAATCCCAATCCCTAGTGTGATACGGGCATAAATAAAGTATATTTTAAGAGTAAAATAAATGCTCTATGAGAACACAACTTCGCATAGATACATTCAAAACAAAACATAAATTATAAAAGTATCTTTGAAAATGAAAAAATAGTTTTAAGACATCCCGGGAAAAAAAGTTGATGTATGATCATATATAATTATATAAAATTATATATAATTTATTATGCCTTGGTTGACCTTTGGCAAATATTTATGACAATGGTATTTTTATAAGCTGGAATAAACTATGTTAAATCTGATGAGTTTGAATTATACAAAATGCAGTTAAAACAATAAGGATCGTATAATAGTAAACTTATAGGTAATTCTAAAAATTATTTTTAAAAAATACTTATAGGTAATTCTAAAAATTATTTAAAAAAAAAAAAAAAAAAAAAAAAAAAATACGAATAACAATGGATCTGTGTTATAGGTTGCAAATTGATATTGACTATCACTGTACTGCACTATGCTATCGTGAACAAAATAAAAACTAATTTTCATCAACATGATTGAAAAGGTGAGTATGGAGACGAATCTTAAACAGTTCTAGACTTGAAGACGAAGTGATATGCGATGGTAAGCCTCCCAAAAATAAATGCCAGAAAGAGAAAATGCGTTTCTGTAAGTAGTTGTGCGATGCTTAGGCACTGAAAAAGTCGATCGAGGTCTCCTTAACTGACGTTCGGGAGTATCCTTCTGTTGACTGAACAGAGCCAATAAATATGTTGGAGCTTTCTGATGTGTAATGTTATATATTGAAATACCAAGAAAATACAGACGCCGCGATTTAACTGTAAGCCAGCCAAGTTGTCGCCTGTACGGAGTGATATGAGCATCGCATCGAAGATCGAAAACAAAACGTATACAGTAATTGATAAGACGTTCTAATTTTAAATTCAATTCCTCAGTCAGATTGTTATAAACTAGGCAGCAGTAGTCTAATAATGGAAAAATTAAGGCAATTATCAATGATGATCTTAATTCTTGAGAAAGGGCCATGCGATGAAATTTTAACCTATATACAGCAAAGTGAACTTTTTGTGAGATATGTAAGACATGAGATTTCCAAGATAAATTACTGTGCATGATCACTCCTAAGTTCCTAGCTTCAGTAACGAATGGAATATTCACTCCATTTAACGAAACCGGTGGTAACATTGAGAAATCAAGTTCGCGTGTATACGCATTGCTACCGAATATAAGAACTTTTGATTTGGCAATGTTTAGTTTTAGACCATTTGAAATTGCAAAGTTGGCAATGGCTTGAACGTCCTCAGTAATTAACTTTATTCCTTGATTTATTTGAGACGGGAGGCAACTAAGATATATTTGCGTATCGTCAGCAAATATCATGTGCTGTGTGTATTGAAGTGCAGTGCTAATGTCATTAATATAAAGAGAAAAAAGAAGTGGACCTAGGACAGAACCTTGCGGTACGCCTGCTGTAGTAGGTAACCAAGAAGCGGAAGTCCCATGGACGTCAATAACTGCTTGAGTTCTTCCAGTTAAATATGAAAAAACCCAATCTAGAACTGGTTCTGCAAGGCCCACTTTTTTAAATTTTGCAAGAAGTTGTAAGTGTGGTACAGTGTCGAATGCTTTGCTAAAATCAAATAAGATTAGAATGGTAATACGCCCTTCATCCACATTGCGCCTCACATCGTCACATATACGTAGTAATGCTGTTTGAGTACTGTGACCACTACGATATCCCGATTGACGTGAATCAAAAACTTGGTTCGACTCAATCCAGTCAGTGATCTGCTTATGAACCAATCTCTCAAGTACTTTTGAAAGTTCGCTAAGGTTAGTTATCGGTCTAGTATCAAACGGGGAAAGGGGTGTTTTTATTTTGGATAACGGTCGAAGAAAAGCCTTTTTCCAACACTGAGGGAACTTAGATGATTGCAAAGAATGGTTAAACATAGCTGTTAGTAGTGAGCACGAAACCTCGATAGACTTCTTTATTAGGAACAGAGAAATACCATCTGGACCAGCTGCATATGACTTAGAACTAGCGTTGGTAGAGATAATATATCTTACTTGGTTGGACGTGATTTCTGCAAAGTTGAATAAAGGGCGAACTGGTTGAATTAATGAACTTATCGTGCGAAACTCATCGTATGAACAAGGCGGTAATTGGCTGGATACAGCAGAATGAAAAGAATTGAGTTCTTCTGGTTGAAAGAAATTGAGTGGTGATGTTAAAGACGACTTGGCTAAACCAAGAGTCGCTAGCTCTTTCCACAATTTATTTGGATCTGTTATGGTTGACAACCTCTGAATATGGTACTCACTTTTCGCATGTCTTAAGTCATTCTTAAGCTTGTCTCTATACTCCCTGAAGATAGCAAGGTCTAGTACGCTTTTAGATCGTCGTGCACGCGTATACAATAAATTTCGCTGAGCCATGCGTTCTCTCAAATTTTGTGTGAGCCAAGGTGCCGGAGGACGACGAACACAGAAAGTACGTAGAGGCGCAAATTTATTCAGAGACTCTAGAAATGCTCCAGACAATAGATCAACTATCGTGTTTATATCATCAGGTATAATACCCGAACTCGAATTGGTGCTGAATCTCGAGTTGAAATCACTAAGTCCCGAAGAATTCAGTTTATTCGATAAAAAATTCAGAAAGCCTCTATCATTGAAATTATTGTAGACTCGCCGTGTAATGTTACGCTCGATAGTAGGTTCCACCTCAAAGTTATAATGTCGTTCTAATAGGTCATGTCCTGCTATAAACGGAGCCTTAGATTTAACATAAGATAGTTTTTTTTCTTCACTATCGATTAGGAATACATCTATCCAGGAATCCGAAGTAACCGTGTGGTGGGTTGTAGCGGATTCAACAATATGTAGTGAAAGGGAGAAGGCTAATTGGCGTAGATAAATTGATTCATAATCATTACTAGCTAAATTACAATTAAGATCACCTGCTATTATAATATTTTCATAGTTGTGAGAGAAATTACATAAAGCTTCGACAAAATTCCCTAGCATTGATGCTTTTGATGGTCTGTATACTGAAGCAAAAAGAAGCTTCTTGGCGTTAGATCCAGTAATTTCGATAATTAGATATTCAGGTGCATTTGAATATTGACTTGGTTATGCCATTAATACTTTCGGTTTTAGGGACTTGTGTATAAAGCAAGCAACTCCTCCACCTTCTTTTCCTTCTCGATCATTGCGAATGAGGAAATATCCTTCTGTCCGTAACAAGTTATCCGATACTAACGAATGGAGCCACGTTTCGCTCAACGAGATAATATGGAATTTGCGCTCGAGTATAGTTGATTGAATTAGTTCCATATGCCCTCGCAAGGAATTAACATTCACCTGAGCTATTTCTAAATGCGATATTGAGTGTGTGAGGGGTAAGCAATTTTGACTATTAGGAGACAGTCAGATCAATTTATCTAGATCAGCCTCGGTTGAAACGATGATTGGTGTCTGACTGTCATCCTTGCGAACAAATATGGAACCTGAACGAGACCATACGTATTTATAATTACGTTCAGAAGCACGAGCTTTAACGAGACGTAGTAGACGATAGAGTGCGGGTGGAAGAAACTCATTTACATAGACAAGTCCGTGTTGGTCCAGGCCAAACACTTCTCTGAGAGTCAAATTTTTCTTAGATCTCTTTATTTTGATAATGTGCTCTCTGACTTGGTGCGATTTGAGAGTGATAACGAAAGATTTTGAAGTGATTTGTTTCAAGTTATCAGCACTGACATTACTTGGCTCGTTATGTAGATTATTTTTCTTTTTTCGAGACTTCGAATTTCAAGAACATCGCTTAGGAGGTTCGGTATACCAAGGGCCTTGAAAATTTTCTCCACTACTTGCTCTGCAGAATCATTTATTGCTAAAGGCACTCCAGATACTGTGATTTCAGTAGGGAGTGGAACCGCGGTACTAGCCTTAGTTGAGTGAAGCTCATGTGATAGATTAATATTTTGTTGTAATAATTGCGCATAGTTTGTTTCAAGCTGTGCAATTCTTTCATCATGGGCCTTGAGTATACTTGTATGCTTTTCAATACAATTTAGTTTTGTTGTATGATCAATATTGACTAAAGTTTGTTCAGCAAAGGCACTAAGATTTTTATTTAAAGCAAGTAATAAATCTCTTTCTGACACCTGAGGATTTTGATGTTGGGTTATAGGTGGTTGCGACGTAGAAGCAGATTCAACAGCTAACAAATCAGTTGACGAATCAAAGTTTAATTGTGTACTCTGGTGTGTTAGCCGCTGAGGGATAAGCGTACCGGCAGAGGAAGACATAGAAAGTAGTACAAGTGGCGACGCGGGTGGCGAGCGTGTTAAGTTGGGCATTTTAAATAGATTTAAGACGCAGCAAGTATTAGCTGATTTAAATGAAAGATATGACCTAGCACAATCTGGGTGAAATGATTTGGAGCAAGATATACATGAAACCTTATTATTAGCAATAGTTTTTTTGCATTTATCGCATTTTAAATTTAAATTCGACATGCAGATAAATAATATCGACAATCGCACTCCTAACAATCGGCTGTTATAAGATAAACTAATGTTTGAAGTTAGAACGGTGCGATGATTGTATATGATTTATCAATCTATAGTGTAGGCGAAAAAGCTCGAAAGATGTACACACTATAACAGAGTCAGTACTTGTGAGAGCGCCGATCAAAATACCTGAGGTAAACACCACCACATAGACTCTGCGATAGTCCTACAAGGCTATGAGATGCGTATGTGTGCTGGGAGCAGACGGTAGAATGCTGTCGACGATAACTACTTCAGTGGTGACAGTGGTATAGCGGTGAAGTAAAGAGTTCGAGCGATGACAGCAAACTTGCGCGATAGATGATGTGCTATGGGTTTGAGAGAGAGAGAGCACATGCGCAGTGAACAGGACCTTGAGAACGGCTCAGCGAAATTTCAGTGTTCCCAGAAATCGAAAAATCCATCAAACTTTTCATCGAGTTTCATCAGTGTTCGTTTGTTAATTAGTGAATTTCTAATTGTGTTCGATGAAAAGCAAATAAGTGCGTGCTTACGTCCTGAAACAAAACGCCCCACGGGCAGAATGGAGCAGAATCGTGCCAAGAAAGAAGGAGCGAAAAAATTAGACGTTAACGTGTACTCACAGAAAGGAGTAGGAAGGCGAGAGAGAGAGAGAGAGAGAGAGAGAGAGAGAGAGAGAGAGAGAGAGAGAGAGAAGAGAGAAAGAGCTTGTTAAAGGAATATATATAAAAGTGAGCCGTTTCAAAAATTCTCTAGTTAATTGTCTGATTTACTGTGGTTACTACTACTACTACTCTAACAGCACAATCATGGTCAGAGTGGTAAAGCGCTCATTGATTAGAAAATTGATAGAGTTTATATTGAAGCGTAGACCGTCGTTGCGTTCGCGGTGGGGGAGAAGAAATTTACAGATCACCCTATGGGAACTTCCGACACAGGCGGTTGTTCGTAAAATTCGCGGTATGCTGTGCGAGTGTCATCAGCGCGATTTAGTTGACGCGTATAATATTGGATTGTTTGATAATCAAATAATTATTGATTCGGTGGTGCGTGTTATTCGTCGACGCGGTTGGCTGAATGAGCCTGCTCTGCTACCCATACTCAATGAAAGACGTAAGTAATATACAGCGCTAATTACTTTTATTTTATTTCCTTTATTTCATAAGATTTTTATATAGTTCGACGGTATGAAGACGAAGAAATGGGATCCGACACCTATGATTTCGATGAGGAGGGTAGAACCGATTCAGATGATCATAGCAGGGACAACGATGGCGACAGCTCCGCAGGGAATCGTTGGATAAATTTTACCCAGCCATTCTGCGGCTATAAACCTACAAACGGTCTTTTCATGGCAGGCCCCTCGAGAGAACCAGATGAAGCCGTCGCAGGCCCATCGCGACAATACAGTTCAAACGATGATACCAACGGCAATACAGACAACGAGGAAGAAGAAGAAGAAGAAGAAGAAGAAGAGGAGGAGGAGGAGGAGGAGGAGGAGGAGGAGGAGGAGGAGGAGGAGGAGGAGGAGGAAGAGGAGGAGGACCCAGTAGATTCAGGTAAGCTTTTAATAATACAACTACGCTGACAAAAATAAAAAAATTACGCGGATAATAATAGTAAAATGAAAAAACAGGGTACGAGACGGACCCAAACGTTTTTCGCTTTGCACGATTCACTGTGCCGAGACCGCCGACAATCGAGTTGGTTTACGAAATGCGTCGGCGTTTGTAATTCTTAGTTTGTAATTCTTACGTTACACGAATTATATACATAGTATATAGCTAGCGACAAACAAAAATTTTAATTAAATGAAATAAAAATTCTAATAAATGGTTTAATTATGCTTGCAGTTGAACAGACTGGCGATGGAAGGACTGCTGCACGGGGTGGTGATATTTTGCCTCCTGGTGAATGTTTCGGTATCGACAATGAGCAGAGACGCTATTTTCCACGCTTTAGGATGCAGGGTCGAGAGACAGATTTTTATTTTCGTCAGCCACCGGACGGTATCGATCATCTGACATGGTTCGAGGGAGGTGTACGAGATGTTCTCACACGCCTTACAGAATCGTGCGAAGGACATGATTATGTGGGTATGACTCTGAGCGTACTGTCTTTCCCGCAAGGACCTGTATGGTTATCATTTCGACCAGCTCGTGACATCGTTCCCGACGATATATGGCGACTAATTAATAGTGTAGCTCAGAGCGCGCGAATTTCGATTAGACGCTGGTACATGTAGAATGACGACATGTATAGTACGAGGCGTCGAAGGAGCTGGTGTGGGCACTAGGCTTACACACGAGTCTATAGCAAAAAGTCAATTTTACGCATAAGTAATCGCGATAATTTATGTCTACAACGATCCCTTATCACTGCCCGAGCGCATGCCGAACGCGGTCAAATACGTGCGGGCGAGCTACACAGACGATGGTGTCAAATTTGGAATGGGCTTCGAGGTGCGCAATATACAGCAGCGATAGAGCTCACGCGTAATGCAGGGGTAACGACACCGTCTAGGGGGTGTGGTGCACGCGAAATTCAGCTCTTTCAGGAGTACTTGGTTCACGAGGATATAGCGATTGTTGTTTATGAATTTCTCACCTTCGGAAAACGCGTTCCGGCTCTGTACGATGGGCGAAAATACGTACTCACCGCAACAGGTAAAATTAATCATACACTCTTTATTCTCTATTACGAGCGTTCTCATCCCTATCAACAGATATTAAATCTCGCCGGTGCACTAGGTAGTCGAGGGTTCTGCACACAATGTAATTCCAAGTATATTCGAGTACTCGAGCATCGATGTAGCTATCAATATGCTCGATGTAAATCCACTTATTGCAACGGCAATAGAGACTCTCAGCCTGAGTATTGCGCAGACTGTAATCGTTCGTTCTTTGGTGCTTTTTGCCTCGCTCATCGCAAGGGTGAGGGCTCCGCGGGTCTCACGTCTCGTAAATATAGACGGTACAGCGTCTGTAACGCATTGAAAATCTGTAGAGGCTGCTCGCGTATGATTAAAACCACAGATAAAAAGATGCATGTATGTGGTATATCGTTTTGTATTACATGCAAACAAACGCGACCGACTACGCATGCGTGTTTTGTAGCACCTCTTAAGAAACCAGAGGCGCAAAAGGAGAAGAAAAAAGACAAGTCTTCCACGAGATTTTTATTTTATGATTTTGAGACGCAACAACACGAGCAATTGCATGCTGATAAAACGACACGAATTCACGAGCCGAATTTATGTGTTGCACAATGCGTATGTACGGCATGTCTGGATATCACAGACATAGAGACCGATTGTGCTAGCTGTGGTAAACGTGAATTCGTGTTTATCGATGATCCTGTTGGGGAGCTCATGAAATTGGCATTATCGCAAAAATTTAAAAAGACCATCTGCATCGCTCATAATGCTAGAGGTTTCGACGCACAATTTATTCTACGGTATTTAATCGAGGTGCAAAAAACACAGCTGCCCTCTCTGATTATGAATGGTACGAAGATTGTCTCGATGAAAATTGGCGATGTCGTTTTTCTCGATAGTCAAAACTATTTACCCATGGCTCTTAGTGCTTTACCTAAGGCCTTTGGTTTCGCTAATGAGGTGGCAAAAGGTCCATTTCCCCATTTATTCAACACACCGGAATATCAGAATTACTCAGGTTCTCTGCCGGCTTTGCATTTTCACTCATCCGATACCATGTTCTCAGCGGATCGCGAGCGCTTTTTAAAATGGTATGAGGAAGAATCGAGTCGCGTAGATTATAAATTTGATTTTGCGACGCAATTTGTGCAATATTGTCGTACAGATGTTACGGTTTTGAGACGAGCGCGTTTAGCTTTTCGAGAGTTACTTATACGTTGTGGGAGCGTGTGCCCCTTTACAGAAGCATGCACGATAGCATCAGCATGTATGAGAGTATTTCGAAAGAATTTTCTACAGAACGATCGCATTGCGGTGTTACCACCAGGGGGGTATCGCTGGGGCGATAAGCAATCGCGCAAGGCCGTCGTATGGCTCGTATGGCTCGAGCGTGAGCGCAACTGCGTTATCGCGCATGCTGGACGCACGAGAGAGTATCGCTCTCCGACCGGCCTACCGGCTGTCGACGGATACTACGTGGATGCGGGGGTCCATCACGTTCTTCAATTTCACGGCTGCTTTTGGCATGGTTGTCCGCGATGTTATCGCGTGAATAGAGATACTCGAACTAAATTCGGCGATACAATGGATGAGCGATACGAGCGTACCGTTCTTATTTCCGGGCGAATCAGATCGAAAGGGTACACTCAAACCGAAATATGGGAATGCGACTTTGACAGATTACTCGAGAATAACGAGGAAATGTCGATATACGTAAAAAATCACGCCATGGTGAAGCAGGCGCCTTTCGAACCACGCGATGCATTCTTTGGCGGTCGAACGAAAAATTTTGTAAGCTTGTACGACGTCGCGAATGGGGAGCAGATACGCTATGTGGTTGTTTGCTCGCTGTATCCATGGGTGTGTAAGAATGGAAAATATCCCGTTGGACACCCGAAATTGTACGTAGGCGACGAGTGTCGAGAACACGTAGGACTTGAAAACGATCTAAGTGTCGTCGAGGGTCTCGTGAAGTGTACCGTGGTGGCACCGCGCGATTTGTATATACCCGTACTGAGAGTTCGCATGCATGGGATACTACTGTTCCTTCTGTGTAGAACGTGCTCTACAGATATGGACACATCCGAGGTTTGTACACACGATGACACGACTGAGCGAGCGTTTGACGGCACATAGGTCGTGGACGAACTGAGAAAAGCTGTGTCGCTCGGATATAAGGTGACGTGTATCTATGAAATTTGGCAATACGTTGTTACGCAGTATGACTCGACAACGCGACGAGGCGGTCATTTTGCCGAGTACATCGATACACTCCTAAAAATAAAACAGGAGGCGAGTGGAACGCCAACAGAGTGTAACGATGACAAGGAAGCAATAGAGCGTTTTATAGCATTGTACAAGGAGTCTGAGGGTGTATATCTCGAGCGAAGTGCTTTGCAGCCAAATCCGGGTTTACGTTCACTCGCAAAATTGGATCTTAATTCATTCTGGGAAAAGTTTGGTCAACGAGAGAATCTCACGAAAACCGTTATCGTTTTCACGCGCGCGGAGCTAATGAATTTACTAACGAGTCCGGAGATTGAGGTGACGGGGATGCTACCGGTTAATCACAAGATTATGTATGTAAACTATGTGAGCAACCGCGATGCTATCCAACCATCCCCGACATCAAATGCCGTGATTGCAGCATACACGACGGCACAGGCACGCCTAAAATTATACAGTTATCTTGAGGGGCTCGGGCGACGAATATTGTACTGCGATACGGACTCCTGTATTTACGTGAGCCGCCCCGGTGGTAACGAGTATGAGCCGCCAATCGGTCAATTTCTAGGAGATCTTACGGATGCATTAAGCGAATACGGGCCTGGTAGTTATATAACTTCGTTCGTTTCGGGAGGACCAAAATGTTACGCATACCTTGTTCGTAAACCCGACGGTACGATTATTGAAAAATGTAAAGTAAAGGGTATCACGCTAAACTTTGCGAATAGCCGTCACGTAAATTATAACGCATTACGATCTTTCGTGACAGGAGCAAGGAGCGTATCTATTATTTTAAAATTCGACGCTATTTGACGTACGGAATTTCATCATGTAGTAACGCGTAAAGAAACGAAATCATGCGAACCTGTTAACACGAAGCGAAAACGGCACGGGATGTACTCTACTGTACCGTACGGCTATTGTGAAATACGCTAATTAGTATAACGCAAAAAAGTATATAGTTTTACGGTTGAATTCGCGATATTTAAAAATAATCTTTTTGTCTAATTTCATGTATCATATTTACTGTGTACAATACATTTTAAAAAAATATTGATTTATTATGTATAAAACCGTGGTCGGCTCGTTCTTTTTGTGCTGCTATTCGTAGCAGTAGCTGCTATCTCTCTACCATTCCCTTTTGTTCTGACTTTCTCATCGTTGATTCCTTTTGTCCCGTCTTTCTTATCGAGTGTTTCCTTTTGTTCTGACTTTCTCGTGCTACATCCGTGGATATAATATTGCTGTTTAGAATTTGATGATTCGTAAAATTTGCATATAGAGATGTATGCATAGTGAAATAAAAATATTGCTTTATTTGTGAGAAATATAAAAACTATCGTTATTTAATTTACATGCGCGTAAACACCAGCTTATACCGCGGGCCCGCGCCTCATCAGCTAGTGCAGGCGCGCCGCGCCTTATCAGCTCTTTAAAGCCGCGAAAATAGCTGATGCCGCAGGGTCGCCGCCGCCGCCGCCGCGGTATAAGCTTATTTAAGAGTCTGCTAATTGATTTTGATAGACACTCATCGATATGGATACACGTTGGAAACATCCATGGACAACTGTGATAAGCGGTCCTACGGGTTGTGGTAAAACATATTTTGTAAGAAAATTCTATAAATACATGCGCGAATCGACGGATGTCCCGTTCGAGCGTATACTTTTTTATTACTCAGAGTGGCAGTCCGGGTATTCAGAGTACGGTGATAAAATCGACTTTCGCGAGGGTTTACCGCAAGCAGTAGACTACTCGAATGATACAAGACCTAAACTTGTGGTCATTGACGATCTAATGCGCGAGGCATCCAACAATACTGTGGTCGATCTTTTCACCAAGGGTAGCCATCATAAAAATCTTACAAGGAAAGATACTTTGGTGTCCCCCTCCGATTTTGATGAAACTCACGTATGTTGTAGAGCATCGAAAACTAAAAAACAGTTCTTTTTTTTTATCGGTGGAAAAACATTTCTAAGGGGTGAAATCGCCCTTCAAAATTAGCATGTCGAGGGGTGATTTTGCAGTTTCACCCAGAAGGCGTCAACCGATTTTAGTGAAACAAAAACCAAAATACTCCTCATTGAAGACAATCAAAATTCCACGCTAAGTTGAAGAAAAAAATTCATTTGCAGGGGTGAACAACCCCCTGATTTTTCAATTTTCCACCCTACACGAAAAACTAACCAACCAAATTAAACAGAACATGTACCATTTGAAAGGGCAAGTTAAAATAGAGTTGACGTATTTTTGCACATTCACAGGAAAATGAATTTACGGGGGTAAACTACCCCTTATCCATTAGTACGTATATTTGTGCGTACATTCTTGTTTCTCGTTATTTAAATGTCCGAATTGATTCAAAACATTCCTGTTAGCCGAAGTCAACGGGGGGAACTTCTCATGATGCTTTATTCATTATTAAGGGGGTGACCGGCTGGTACTTGGAAGAAGGTCAGTTTGGTGTCCCCCTCCGATTTCGATGAAACTCACGTATGTTGTAGAGCATCGAAAACTAAAAGACACGTGTTTTTTTTTATTGGCGGAAAAACATTTCTAAGGGGTGAAATCGCCCTTCAAAATTAGCATGTCGAGGGGTGATTTTGCAGTTTCACCCAGAAGGCGTCAACCGATTTTAATGAAACAAAAACCAAAATACTCCTCATTGAAGACAATCAAAATTCCACGCTAAGTTGAAGAAAAAAATTCATTTGCAGGGGTGAACAACCCCCTGATTTTCAATTTTCCACCCTACACAAAAAACTAACCAACCAAATTGAACAGAACATATACCATTTGGAAGCGCAAGTTAAAATGAAGATGACGTATTTTTGCACATTCACAGGAAAATGGATTTACGGGGGTAAACTACCCCTTATCCAATAGTACGTATATTTGTGCGTACATTCTTGTTTCTCGTTATTTACATGTTAAAGAGCTGCTTGCGTTCACTCTTTGTGCTGATTTTGTGCTTATCAATAATTTATTGTCATATATTATCGACCTTTCGATTAGATTATATTTCGATTCGGCGCAAATTTCGGAATAAGTCGATGATGCAACAGTCGTTCCAACTATAGAACATTGTCAATTATTCCAACGAAATGAATATGATCTTATTTTTTTGAGTAATCTAATCATACGCCAATATGATAAAAATACTTTCGACGCAGTATGAGGTGTTTTCTACATAGGCGGCTATCTGGGACTGCGTATTATCTGCTGATATCGCATGTGGTTCAACAACAAGTCTTTCAAATATAAAAACCGCGATACATACAGCGATCTTCCGTTGCTCATTTGAACGGAGTGCCAGTGCGTCAGTTATAATTTCTGACAAAAAAAATCAATAGACCATGAAAGTGAATCCAATCAACGTTCTGGTCGACTACATGGACGATTATAACGGAGTTGAAATTATCGAGGAACAATCGCTAGATTTTCAAGAGCCATTCAAGCAATATGATGTTAACCCTGTCGAGGACACTCTTTGGCAACATGATGAAGGTCCAGTGGATTCTGATACTTGTTCTAAAGACGAAGAAGACATAAGCTACGATTACGAACGCAAAGCAATCGAATACTGGAGATCCGGTAAGAAGAAAAATTACAGTGTCGATACCGTCAGTCAGAAATTCAAAAAAGTCAAATCTGTACGACAATTAAAACGCTGGGCAAATCAAATGAACAAAGGTGGGACCTACAAGGAGAAATTAGCTCAAATCTCTGAATATACTTTGAAAAACATACAAGCCGCAGTAGATGCTGGTTTCATTGTTCATGATATCGACCTTCAAAAGTGGGCTCTACAAGCTCAAAAAGAGATAGGTCACGAAGACATTCGTTTTAAAGCTTCTCGTAATTGGCTTCGGAAGTTCAAGAAATTACATCGTATTGTGTGCAGGAAAATTAATAAATTCGTAACACGAAAGACTATAGAAGACGAACCAGTTTTAAGGACGAATGCAGAAAACTTCGTGAATGAAATTAAACCATATATTCGAAAATATGGACCGGAAAACATATATAATTCAGATCAGAGCGGTTTTCAACTGGTAATCCACTCTGGCAGGACTCTGACGGCTGAAAGAACTAAACAAGTGCAATGTGTAGTACAATCCGTATCATCTACAACTCACAGCTACACTATCCAGCCAACCATAAATGCAGATGGAAAATTACTGTCACCCCTTTTTATCGTTCTAAAAGAGGGAAAGGGGGAGGTCGGCCCAATCGTGGAAAAAAATTTATTCAGGCCAGAAGACGTATTTTTAACAGCAACGAAATCCGGAAAAATTACTTGAGGTATGGACAAAAATGATTGCCAGAAAATATTGAACATATAATGAATTATACTATATCGATAACCAATATCATCCTATGTATAGAGCACTTCAAAGTTTGGTTGGAAAAAGTATTCTTCCCCAACACCGGCCGTGACAGCTTATTGTTGATAGACTCGTGGAGTGGACACTGCCCAGAAGTTGTTCAAAATGCAACACCTCGGGGCAAAAAAACAATCACAAAGATAATACCTAAAGGCACCACAGGGAAAATCCAACCACTCGACGTTTTTGGTTTCCGAATATGGAAAAATATTGTACGACATTTTTCCGACAGTGTATTATTACTTAATTCTGATATTAATTTACACTTGAGAAACAACATAATCAAACTGCAATCGCTCGCACACAATCAACTTTCATCACCCAGATATATAAATCTTTTCAAATATGCATGGTTCAAAAGTAATTATATAACCGATAAGCCAAACGAGTTCGACAATCCAGTGAGTTTTGGTTTCGGTCAATCGTCTCGAGCACACTGTGAAGTACTAGGTTGTAATAATGTGGTCATCATCAGATGCTCATGGTGCAAGAAGTCTTTATGCTTGCAACATTTTTTTGAAGAGTATCATTTCTGCACGACTTACGAACCATGATTGCTACAAATTATGACGTGCACATTGCACGTTGATGAATTGTAAAAGGAATGATACATTATATTATATACTGTGGTGTATGTAGATGCGCAAGGCGGTAAGAATAAATGTGAGAGAATGGAGAGTGGGGAGAGCGATAACACGGGACGCGAAAAGGACGCCAGTCGAATAAATGCGCTTGCCAAAACCGGGTATTTGTTATTTCCCGCCTATGTCCTCAGCTGATTGCCGCTGTTTCGAAATACAGCTATACATATATGCCATACAACCACTCAACCCCAGCAACACTCCCCAGTATTCTGTAATTGAACAAGCTATTTTTTTCAGTAAATAACGCGAAACTCGTGAATGGACCATTCTAATTGTAAGTAACAGCCAGTCACCCCCTTAATTATAAACAAATCATCATCTGAAGTGCCCCCCGTTGACTTCGGCTAACAGGAACGTTTTGAATCAATTCGGACATTTAAATAACGAGAAACAAGAATGTACGCACAGATATACGTACTAATGGATAAGGGGTAGTTTACCCCCGTTAATTCATTTTTCTGTGAATGTGCAAAAATACGTCATCTTTATTTTAACTTGCGCTTCCAAATGGTATATGTTCTGTTCAATTTGGTTGGTTAGTTTTTTGTGTAGGGTAGAAAATTGAAAAATCAGGGGGTTGTTCACCCCTGCATGTTACGTCCTGCGAGATCCTTCTCTTTTGCTTTATTATTCTGCAGGTATAAGCCAGTCACGATGAGTGAGCGAAGCAGCCAGGGTAGCTATCCTTTCCATTTGAGTCATCCTTGTGTTTGACAGTAAGGAGGCAGACCCGAACCCTCTTTGCGGCGGGTGGCGCCTAACTGGCATTAGTCATAATAGATAAACTTTACGATTGCCTCTGGACCTGGCCTTCTGCGAACTCCCTAATCATGACACTCGGCATTCAGGGCGAATAGAGATATGATAAGGAATAGGCTCAAAAGGAAAACTCGTTAACAAAGGTAAATAAGTTGAGTCATGCTAATATGGAGGGCAGGATAGTTAGTCATAGAACTAGACCAGTGACTCACGTCTCTCGGAAAAGGGAATCACCTCTCATGAAGGTAAATAAACTGAGTCATGCTAACATGGTGGGGAGAATCA
This sequence comes from Cylloceria caligata, assembly GCA_963942595.1. Classification (NCBI taxonomy): domain Eukaryota; kingdom Metazoa; phylum Arthropoda; class Insecta; order Hymenoptera; family Ichneumonidae; genus Cylloceria; species Cylloceria caligata. The sequence goes on from OZ012708.1 coordinate 10,749,751, forward strand.
ACCTTTGAAGAAAGGGGTTCGTAAGCCAGAATAGCGTTTCCTCCTAGTTCACGGGGTTTTCCTAATCAATATTACTATTACAATCTAGGATATATAAGGAAGAGTTTTCACTGCACGAGTGCTCAGTTTTCTTCTACTATTTCCCGCAGTCGCGTCGCGTAACATATTTTAATCGCAACAGGCCAAGGTGCCTCTCCCACGATATCTTTCTGAATATTGTATATCTATAACTTGTGTTTTGTGGAATGCGTACGGTGTAATTGTCTGGCAATATATAAACTAACGTGTGCCGCGAATGAGCCATTCTTCGGAACTGTAATAGGCCAAGTTGCCTTTTCTTATGACATTGTGTAATACCTTGTGTGAATTTAATTTGTGTTTTGTGGATTGCGTACGATACGCTTTGGAATAAACATTACAATCAACTATTAAATTACGATCAGCAAATATTTCTCCTTCCATCACCAACAAAGAAGTATGAGTCAAAGAGAACCACCTACAACGGAGATCGGGATCGCGACAAGGAAGAAGAACTACTACAAAGAGGACAAGTGTCAACAGTACACCTTCGAGCCCAACTCTATCCGAAGCTCACCAGGTAAAATTCTCTCTTTTCTAATTGGAAAAGGCGAGGTCTCCGTCCCCGCTGTAAAGGGCTTCCAAGCCTTGACGCACAAGCGAGACCGACCGTGTTCGTCAGACCCTAAATCTTGGGCCCGACGTAACACAGACAAAATTTTGGTGTCAGAAGTGGAATATAACGCCCTCACATTAGGAATGGAGAATGACGCTTGGTAGAACTCCTTCAAAGAAAACAGAAGGCGATAAAGTACCGCCAGTAGTCGATCCTTGCATTAGCTCAGCACACTCCCCCATTAAACTCCAACGCGGAAGAATCACCATCTAACATAGATCCCAGCAACGCCAGAGTAATAGTCAAGTCAAGTTCCCCTGGACTAACAAATCAAGTTGATGATATAATTCAACAAATTAGTAACATTGACATCATGAACCCAATAAATGAACTACGTCAAGCCGCAGCTGTTCTACCAGTATCCTTTAAATACGCTCTTGAAGCGGTACCCATATTTGACGGGTATAATGTCCCTTTGTCACACTTTCTGGAAGGATGTCAAGAGGCAGAGCAAATGATGCCTCGGGATGCCCAGCACAGTCTTGCACTGATTTTGCGAAATAAACTTAGAGGAGAAGCTCGACGGGCTATACAAAGCGTAAAATTCACCACCATTACAGAATTCACCGATTTCTTGAAATCACTATATGCCCCAGCAAAGTCCATATATCAATTACAAGGTGAATTAGGAAGGATATTCCAAAGGGACAATGAGGGCACGTTGTCATATGCAAATCGTGCCAAGGATCTTGGAAATAAAATTTTCGAAATTCATCAATCGAACCAACAAGCAGAGTTGAGTGAAGATGAAAAAGTTAGGTTAGATCTTGAATTGGTGGATTGTTTTATTCGTGGTCTAAGACCTGAAATAGAAAATAAAATAGCATGCGATCAAAATTTCGAAAATGCTATTGAAATTGAACGCCAATTACGTGCAAGAGAAAACTTACGGAATAACCGGAATTTTAGAAATAACGACTATACCGAAATACGTAACTACGGAAAGGAAAAAATTCATGCTGTAAATTCACAGCCCCAAATATGTCAAATCTGTAACAAACCAGATCACACGGTCGATCGGTATTTCCAACGATTCAACCGAAACAACACATTTACCAAGTCATACGGAACCAATAGATTTTCAGAGAATAACGACTCTAGACCGCGACAATGGTACCAAAATCAACGATATCAACATCCTCAAGACGATTACCCGAGTGACTTTCAAAATCATGACTCACGACTTAATTCTGCGCGGAATGAACTGCCCACCTGTCGCTACTGTAAAGCTATCGGTCACACGATAGAAGAATGTCGTAAGAGAGATTATTGTAATTCTTCTAACCGCCAACCATCATATCCACAGCCATCCCAACAAAACAGCCCCACGACCGCCCCACCAACAGGTATTTCTAACCAACAAACGATTAGACGTTTAGAACCGCCAGAAACAAATAATCGCGTAAAAAGGGTATCTATAGTTCCATCTGACGAAACCAGCAACATTCCCGTCATCAGACTGAATTCGGAGGACTTTGTAAGACCAGTATCACTAATGATCGATACTGGTTCATCACTAAATTTGATAAAAACTAAAGTTGTTTTACCTAAGATTCAAATAGACAAGAGAAAAGTAATAGAAATATGTGGTGTAACGGGAGGTGCTTCCACCACTCTTGGAATAGTCAAAATTCAAGTTCTTGACACGAAGGTCGCATTCCATCTAGTCGACAGCGATTTCCCTATCGAAGAGGATGAGTTGATTGGTACTAAATTTTTCGAGTCTCATAATGCAATTATATCTTACTCAAATAAAAGTGTGCAATGGGGAGCGAATGAAATTCCATTCCAAGATTTAGATGTAATGACGATACCTGCCCGCACCAAAACTATTTTCTTTGTGCGGATTGGAAATCCCGAAATAAACGAAGGATATATTCCCCGAATACCAGTCGGCGAAGGAATATACTTCGGGGAGGCTATTGTCTCGAATAACGACGGTAAAGCCTACCTATATTTGACTAATACCACCGAGAAGGATATCCAGATAGCAGTCCCAAAAGTAAATTTACAACCATGCGAAGTGGCTTCTTATAAATATCCTGAAGGAAATATTGGCATAAAGACTCTGTGGGAGAAATCAGAAGAAAATCTCAGTGTCGCAAAGAATATACAAGGAACAGTACCAACGACGATTATAAAAGGAAACACAAGTTCAACAGACGAAAGGGAGCCAGAGTATGAAGTTTCCCCGCGTACAGAAGAGTCTGCTTTATTATACTACAAGGAACAAAATATTCACGACGAAGTACCAGATTCAAACAACCGCGGAAATAGGTTTTATGATTTAGATCAGAAGGACTACGATCCTGACCGAGACTATTTATATTATCAATATGACGTGCAACCCTATGAAAGGCCTACCAATGGGCTACAAACCTTTAAAAAGGAAGCATTCATTAATCAACATGTATCAAAAATCGACGAGAATCATGATGAAGTTAATAATTGGCAAACGTGTCAAATCGATAGAAGAAATAAATTTACTGATAGACGAGTACCAAGATTCCACGAGAATAATGATGAATTTAATAATCGCTGTATCCACGAGAATAATGATGAATTCGATAATCGCTGTATCCATGAGAAGAATGATGAATTTAATAATCGCCGTATCCATGAGAATAATGATGAATTTGATAATCCATGAAAATAATAATGAATTTAATAATCACTGTATCCACGAGAATAATGATGAATGCGATAATCGCTGTATCCATGAGAATAATGATGAATTTAATAATCGCCGTATCCATGAGAATAATGATGAATTTAATAATCGGTATCCACGAGAATAATGATGAATTCGATAATCGCTGTATCCATGAGAATAATGATGAATTTAATAATCGCCGTATCCATGAGAATAATGATGAATTTGATAATCCATGAAAATAATAATGAATTTAATAATCACTGTATCCACGAGAATAATGATGAATGCGATAATCGCTGTATCCACGAGAATAATGATGAATTTAATAATCGCTGTATCCACGAGAATAATGATAAATTTGACAATCGCTGTATCCACAAGAATGATGATGAATTCGATAATCGCTGTATCCACGGGAATAATGACGAAATTAATAATCAACATTTATCGAAACTTGACGAAATACGTCAATCTTCGTATCAGCGATACGCCGGACCAGGAGCCAAGGAAGCAACCACCAGCTATCACGCAGTAAAAACCACGCCGATCTACGTTACGAAATCTACGAATCGAGTCGAAAGGATTAAGGAGTTACTGCGTTTGGACCATCTAAATCCAGAGGAGAAGGAGTGTGTCGAACGTCAAATCGAGGAATTTCAAGACAGGTACCACCTGCCTGGGGATCCACTCGAGTCTACTAATGCCGCAAAACACCGTATAATCACCACCGTTGAGATTCCAATAAACACACGACAGTATCGTTACCCACCACAACTAAAAGAGGAAATTACTCGACAAGTGGCCGATTTGTTGAACAACGGGATTATACGACCATCACTGTCTGCTTACAACTCACCCGTATGGATCGTGCCGAAAAAGGCAGACTCGAAAGGTAACAAAAGGTGGAGAATGGTACTTGACTATCGCAGTCTGAACGAGAAGACTGTGAGCGACGCCTATCCGTTACCCCTTATAAATGAAATACTAGATCAGCTTGGAGGCGCTATATACTTCTCGATGTTTGATCTCGCATCGGGATTTCACCAAATCCAAATGCACCCCAACGACAGACACAAGACCGCTTTCTCCACCCCGTATCGTCACTATGAATTTGCAAGAATGCCCTTCGGATTGAAGAACGCTCCTGCAACTTTCCAGAGAGTAATGGACTAAGTTTTATCCGGAATACAAGGAATTGACGCATTTGTGTACCTAGATGACATCGTAATTTATGCCTCGTCATTGGAGGAGTACAAATTAAAGGTCGACCGACTAATGAACGACTAAGGGAAGCGCAACTCCAACTCCAACCAGATAAGTGTGAATTCTTGCGACGAGAAGTCGTTTATTTAGGACATATTATAGGGAAAGACGGCGTCAGGCCCGACCCCGAAAAAATCACTGCCGTGAAGAATTATCCACGACCGACGAATGCTAGAAATATAAGACAATTTCTCGGACTCGCGAATTATTACCGACGGTTTATCAAGAACTTTTCCGACATCGCAAAACCACTCACGAGTCTATTAAAAAAGGATGCCCCCTTTGATTGGAAACAACCCCAACAGGACGCATTCAATACACTGCGAGAAAGGTTATGTGAAGAACCGGTCTTGCAATACCCAGAATTTATGAAACCATTTGTTGTTACGACAGATGCATCAGGTCTATCTGTTGGTGGAATTTTAAGCCAAGTTCCTATAGGAAAAGATAGACCCATTGCATACACATCGCGTACGTTGAATGAAGCAGAGCAAAAGTATAGTACATATGAAAAAGAAGCTGTTGCCATATTACATTCTGTTACTCAGTTCCGCCCGTATCTCTACGGTCGGCGATTTACCTTGGTGACCGATCATAAACCTCTCGTTTGGTTGCATACTTCGAAGGACCCTACCTCACGTCTTACTCGTTGGCGACTCCGCTTGGAAGAATACGAATATGACGTTGTCTGCAAGGCTGGCAAGACCAACGTTAATGCCGATGCCTTGTCGCGCAACCCCCCTGACGAGACGTTCCCTCGAACCGAGGAAACGCGTGACGAGACTCGCGACCCCCTCCACTCAGTAACAGAAGCTACCTGCTCAAAGAGAGCAGTCTTCCCAATAACGAAGAGAGCGAAGCCCTCAAAACAAGCTGACGAACCTATTGCTAGGAGACTACGAAGCCAAGACGTCCCTCGCAACACAGGTAAAAAAAAAGGGGAACCGATCGTGGTACCTGATCCGTTCCTTAACCCAGTGTTAAAAGAACAGCCGATCGCCACGCGACTCAGGAGCAAAAAGAAGACACGCGCAGACGGGAGTGATATACCCGGGACCAGTAAATCATGCAGCCAGAAACAGGAAGGAGAAGCTAAGCCACTATCGGGCAACAATCACCCGATCGCGAACGCTTTTGAACCCTTTTTACCGGATAGATCCCCGGAACCCATCATGGAACGACCGCTAATTGGGGACGAAGAATCTCTGAGTGTGTCTGGACAGTCCGACGAATGGATAATCGACCGTTCAGACAACGGAAGCGAAGACAGGAGTCAGGAACAGAAAGAAATACAACACCCTAGTAAAACAATCACTCAGGCAAGCCTGTCTAACCCGGTCAATACGAATGAACAATTATTTATGAGGAAGGATAATTACTTATACTTTATCTCCGAAATTGGAGAGCCATGCGACAAAGGCTCGAAAGGCCTCCACCGGAGACAGGCTTTACCCCGATTTCGCCACTTAAGGATGGGAAAGATCTGTGTCGAAAAAAATAATTCCAAACATCACGTAGGGATGGTAGTGAGAGATAAGAATGGTTTATTACTGAATAAACAGGAATTTTCCGGACTTTGCGAACATGCAGCAGAAAGTATAAGAAAGGCCGGACTACGGTCCATTAGCATGGCAAAAACCCGGGAAGTTAACGGTATGCCATGGGACGATCTTTTACTAATGCTACGAAAGAGTTTTGGTAAAATCTCTATCAAACTTATAGTTTGCCATGGAAGAATTCAATATCCACCAAGTGAAACAAGGAAAGAAATCATGACCGAGGCTCACTCATCAACTTCGGGTGGACACAAGGGCATTACAAAGACTCACAACCGAATACGTCAGCGCTACTTTTGGGAAAATATGAAAACAGATGTCCAAGGATTCATCGAACATTGTTTACAGTGCCAACTAAAAAAATTAGTTCGTGTAAAAATTAAGCAGCCAATGGTCATTACAGATACGCCCAAATCATCTTTCGACAAAATAGCCATGGATATTGTGGGACCATTACCACCTACTGAAAGAGGAAACGAATACATCCTCACAATGCAAGATCTATTAACTAAATATGTTCTCGCGATTGCATTACCAAAGGCTACTTCAGCAAATATAGCGGATGCGCTAGTCAGATATTTCATTTGTATTTTCAGCGCTCCAAAAATAATTTTAACGGATCAAGGCGCCAATTTTATGAGCGACCTGATGAAAGGGGTGGCCAAGAAATTCAAGATTAAGCAAATCAAGACAACAGCCTACCATCCGCAATCAAATGGTTCTCTGGAATGATCTCACCATACATTAGTAGAATATCTTAAGCAATTCGTGAGTCGCGACGATGATTGGGACGACCTCTTGGAACTAGCTACCTTCTCTTATAATACAAGCATTCACGAAGGAACTAGGTATACACCGTACGAATTGGTGTTTAGCAAACCAGCACGAACTCCTTCAAGCGACCCCTATCCCAACGAAGAACCAGCACGAACATATACGAATTATTTAGAAGAATTAACAACGAAACTCCACGAGGTACAAGGGGTAGCCAGAGAAAACATTATTTCAGCAAAGGAAAAGTCAAAAAAATACTATGATAAAAAGGCAAAACCGCAAACCTTCAAACTTGGAGATTATGTATACTTACAACGTGGATTTCGCACACGAAATATTAGAAGGAAAAAGGGACGGCAACATTAAAATAAAAATCGGTCGTGAAGTAAGAGTAATACACCCTAATCGACTTCGTTACTCACACATTGAGCCGGATTACAGTAGCGAATCCGACTAAACCAAACTTAATATATACATATATCTCACAGGAAATATATATATACCAATACATATATATATATATAAATATATATATATATATTAATGATAATAATAAAAAATATATATACTAGCCTTATTCTACGATTCTGTGTGCTTCATTAAATTTAACAAGACCTAACAAATTACAACAAAGATACGCATAATGAGAATGAAGAAAGAGAACCAATATTACTAATTGCACTTTCCAGAATGGAGAAAATACGAATAGCCACCTTGATGTCACTCCTTTTCATGGTGATGCCAATAGACGCTCTAGTTGGATACGATTTTGGATCCACGAGACTGAACGTCACAACTTTATCCTTACTCAACGTTGGGGATTGCGACATACCACTAGCAGAACCAAACATCACCGAAGTCCACCTATATCTGCTTCAATTAAACGGATTCACTTCAACGCATGTCAAACAGTGCAAGGTAGTAATACAGCGTACGATAAGCCATTGTGGGATGCACTCACACGCATAGATTGTAGCCCAAGGTCAAATAGAATATCTACTAGAAGTTAATATGGAACAATGCAATAAAATGCATAACTTTGGCCTGGTTCAAATCAATGACCACGCTTCCATCAATGGAATCAAAGGAAATTCCACCGGAAGTTACGGATTAACTCTCGCCGGGACTATCGGGTGAGACGGTACTTGTAAAGGCACCCAATACACCGATCCTTACGGAACATGGGATGACGTAATAGTACAAGGTATAGTGCGTGTCACCCTGCAGGACTATCTCGCGACCGTCCATATCAATAGCGATCGGGTCAACCTACGTTCGGGTTTAACATGTAAATTATCCGATGCAACCTGTGTGGATTTAGAAGGTGGCCATACTTTTTGGAACACAGTACCTTATGGTGAGTGCAATTTCGAACAATATGGAGTACTTTACGATGGCATCGGTCACAGAATTGCAGCTGAACGAGACAGTATACCTCAGATAGTGTATACCGTCAAGTCAGAGGAAACTACGTTTGCCTTGACGAAAACTGGAAGTTTTCACATGTGCGGATATGTAGTGCTACGTACCGAACATCCTAAGTTATTTATTCTAGACAACCAGAGAGGGTACAGGCGCATGGCTGAACGGCTAATCACCGAAGAAAATCTAGATATCCTCACCTATGTGAATTCCAAGTTTATCTACATAGAGAGACATATCCGCACCCAGTTAGATCAACTCTATTATAATATGATACTGCAAACGTGTAACGTTGAAAGGCAAGCTCTGAAAACTGCTGTGTCACTGGCGACCCAGGCTGCAGATGAATTCGCTTACCAAGTGATGAAGGGGCACATGGCCTTAGTAGGTGGAGAAGTCGTTCATATAATTAAATGTATAGCTGCGGAGGTCACAGTGTGCCGCACAGAAGCATGTTATCATCATTTACCAGTGAGCAAGGGAAATGAAAGTTACTTTCTGTCTCCACAAACACACGTATTATTTAAATCAGGTACACAAATCACTTGCGATATAATGTTACCAAGTATGTATCGACTAGGTGAATCATGGTACAAATTTCTGCCAACACCGGTGGAAACCGTCCCACCGCCTACCATAAAGCCAAATACAAAAATGACGTGGAAATACACGAACCCAGGCGAATTAGCAGTCAGCGGAATTTACTCGCAGGTAGACTTGGAAAAACTAAGAGATCGAATCATGTTTCCTGCCGAAAGAACCGCTACCCTCAACAATGTGGCAGAACCCTTACCGGAGAACCGACCCTGCGCCAAGGATTATCTGTCATGAATTTATTGGATGACGACACTCTGAACGAGCTGGCTAAGGACACCTGGAACAGAATGTACAACACCCTTATGACTTTCGGGACCGTGAGCGCTGCCGTACTGGGCCTCATATTCATTTTTAGAGCTATAAAGCTACTCGTCGATACCGTCCTTCACGGGTACGCACTACACTCAATTTATGGCTGGTCTATCCATCTACTCGGAGCAATATGGAGTTCAGTCACGCACTTATTAATGCACTTGGGAAGGACCCAGAATGCTTCGGAACCCCCGAAGAGCCTCTGCAACCGACAAGCAACACGTACGCGCCAAATCTAGAAGACGGTAGATCGTCACTCTACCCGAGCCATCAATTAGGGACTCCTGGCGCAAGTTCACCTAGGACCAGACCTTTTTCACCTCTTTCGGTAAAATACACTCTTTCACGTGTTTAAAAAGGGAAAATGAAGATTAGAAGAAACGGAAGCTGGCAGCGGAGGATACTATATAAGTGCGAAAGTCAAGGACGATTCAGAAGTTTTCCGAACCAGCGAAAGGGTAACGTCGATAAAACGTTACACAAAACAAATATATATATATATATATATATATATATATACATATTATTTTTCTTGCCTTTTGCTCGAACTACGAATTTCACAATGAATACCGAAGGTTGTCCAGTGAGATTCACCCGCAGATGGGTTACAACCAATATGGGTATCGTAGTCCGACTGTTAAACATCATCTTGGACGTACATCTACACCTCTCCCGGGAGGTCCTATTTTCGGCCGAGGGCATCAGAGACCCTACGTTCAGGGAACTCATGGTGACCACCAATTGGGAAGTTGTGGACCTAGTAGGGCAAATATTAACATCTTACTACCACCAACGATGGTCAATCCACCAACTTCGCATGCGCGGTGTGTCAGTGACAACGGAGCAGTCACCACCCAGCACCGCAACAGTCGACGACACTTCCCCGACGTCTCTATCATCTGGGAAGGACCACCACGTATAGAGGAAGTAGGGGTCACCCCTATCGACACCAATGACGACCCAGCTGTGTTGATAAATAATTACGGGATCAGCATATCCCTCCGTCCCACATCGCCAATTGAAGACGTCGCCGAGGTACCCGAGGTCGCTGATTTATCAGTAGAGATGTGCCAATACCTGGACTACCTCACTACGGCCCTGCATAATGAGCTTCCAGAACTGAGTCCAATCGACGAAGACTTGGACCAACTATTAGCCATGTTAGAATAGACCCGTTCTTTTTCTTTTTTTTTTTTGTGTGTTGTGTGTATTACCCTGTTTAAAGTTTAAGGTACGAATATATATTATGTAAGATAAACTTCCTTTTCTCGTCTGGATCTGTATGTCCATCTTATATTGTTACCCTTTAATGACGCTACAAAATAAAAATAAAAACTATATTGCAGTATTACAATGTATTTCAAAAGAAGAAGGGGGAAGAGAGAAAGGAAAACTAGCAGACGGAAATGTACTAAGAGTGACACACTTAATGCGTATATGCGAGTAATATTAAAATTCAAAACCATAATGTTCTTGAAAAAACACATACAAAAGTTAATTTATTTCTTGGTTACAAAAACACATACAGTTTTTGTGACACATACATGTTAGTAAAGCTACCACCCGGTTACATGCCCTCATGTAACTACTTGGGGAAAAAAAAAAAAATTTCTTTTCCTCCCCACGGAGTATCAAAAGTTAATCTATTCCTTGGTTACTTTTTGGTTTTTTTTTTTCCCAAGTAGTTACATGAGGGCAAACACATACAGTTTTTGTAACCAAGGAATAGATTAACTTTTGATACTCCGTGGGGAGGAAAAGAAAATTTTTTTTTTTCCCCAAGTAGTTACATGAGGGCATGTAACCGGGTGGTAGCTTCACTAACACCCGTCTTGAAGTGGGGAGGTGTTACGTCCTGCGAGATCCTTCTCTTTTGCTTTATTATTCTGCAGGTATAAGCCGGTCACGATGAGTGAGCGAAGCAGCCAGGGTAGCTATCTTTTCCATTTGAGTCATCCTTGTGTTTGACAGTAAGGAGGCGGACCCGACCCCTCTTTGCGGCGGGTGGCGCCTAACTGGCATTAGTCTTAATAGATAAACTTTACGATTGCCTCTGGACCTGGCCTTCTGCGAACTCCCTAATCATGACACTCGGCATTCAGGGCGAATAGAGATATGATAAGGAATAGGCTCAAAAGGAAAACTCGTTAACAAAGGTAAATAAGTTGAGTCATGCTAATATGGAGGGCAGGATAGTTAGTCATAGAACTAGACCAGTGACTCACGTCTCTCGGAAAAGGGAATCACCTCTCATGAAGGTAAATAAACTGAGTCATGCTAACATGGTGGGGAGAATCAACCTTTGAAGAAAGGGGTTCGTAAGCCAGAATAGCGTTTCCTCCTAGTTCACGGGGTTTTCCTAATCAATATTTCTATTACAATCTAGGATATATAAAGAAGAGTTTTCACTGCACGAGTGCTCAGTTTTCTACTACTATTTCCCGCGGTCGCATTGCGTAACATATTTTAATCGCAACAGGCCAAGGTGCCTCTCCCACGATATCTTTCTGAATATTGTATATCTATAACTTGTGTTTTGTGGAATGCGTACGGTGTAATTGTCTGGCAATATATAAACTAACGTGTGCCGCGAATGAGCCATTCTTCGGAACTGTAATAGGCCAAGTTGCCTTTTCTTATGACATTGTGTAATACCTTGTGTGAATTTAATTTGTGTTTTGTGGATTGCGTACGATACGCTTTGGAATAAACATTACAATCAACTATTCAATTACGATCAGCAAATATTTCTCCTTCCATCACCAACAAAGAAGTACGAGTCAAAGAGAATCACCTGCAACGGAGATCGGGAACGCGACAAGGAAGAAGAACTACTACAAAGAGGACAACAGTACACCTTCGAGCCCAACTCTATCCGAAGCTCACCAGGTAAAATTCTCTCATTTCTAATTGGAAAAGGCAAGGTCTCCGTCCCCGCTGTAAAGGGCTTCCAAGCCTTGACGCACAAGCGAGACCGACCGTGTTCGTCAGACCCTAAATCTTGGGCCCGACACCAGCAAATGAATTTTTTTCTTCAACTTATCGTGGAATTTTGATTGTCTTCAATGAGGAGTATTTTGGTTTTTGTTTCATTAAAATCGGTTGACGCCTTCTGGGTGAAACTGCAAAATCACCCCTCGACATGCTAATTTTGAAGGGCGATTTCACCCCTTAGATATGTTTTTCCGCCGATAAAAAAAAATACGTGTCTTTTAGTTTTCGATGCTCTACAACATACGTGAGTTTCATCAAAATCGGAGGAGGACACCAAAGTATCTTTCCTTGTTAGTGTCATTTTCATCACGCAAAATCCCTTCCATCAGGGTCACGGGCAGCGCGACATCTCCTTAAACGCTAATTATATCGTTGTCTTCAAAAATCCGCGAGATCGCGCGCAAATTCAGCACCTAGCCCGTCAGGTATGTCCCGAGAATCCGCGATTTTTGCAGGAGGTATATTTCGATGCAACAGCCGCACCGCACGGCTATCTATTATTCGACTTGAAACAATCGACGCCTGATAATTGTCGATTTCGCGCCTGTATATTTCCCGATGACCAATACCATTACGTTTACGTGCCTCAAAAAGCAATAAAAGTTCGCGATGCGTCGCGCGATGTACCAGTAATGCGCTTGTAATGGCGTTGCGCGATAAAAAGCAAATAATTATATTGCAAGCGCTGTGTTATCTGAAGCAAGAGCAACGACGTGCAATTTTGCGCAAAGCAGATGTAACGCTCGTACGCTGTATATGCGAGTGTGCTCTAAACGTTTTACAGGGAAACGTGAGTCTGAACAACGTGCAAAAGATTCATCTTCGGAGGCACGCGACAATTCTTCGACGACTAGCCGCCAAAAGGGGAAATTCGAGCAGTAAGAGGAACATCATCGTCGAGCACTGTGTCGGATTTCTCAAGTTGCTTCTTGTGCCTGTCTTGGCCTACACGAGACATGGAATATGCCAGACAGATGGTACTTATTCGTCATGATAACATACATCGTCTCGCTGGACTCGCCACTACTGCTGCCACTACTACTACTACTACTAGTGCAGACCCGTTGCCTTCCGTACAGACTACTGGTACGCCATTATCGCGCCTCGACTCTGAGCTGAGTGAAATTCTAAACTCTCACTCGTACAAGAGCGAAAGAGAGAAATGGATAGCGTACCAGCAGGTCTTACAGCGTTATCTTAACATGGTCGAGTACGATGATGCAGTACCGAATATTTCATCAAAACGAAAAATAGCAATACTGATAGCCACGAGAATAAATCCGACGACGTTTTAATGAACAAAGTTAAATCTCGACTCAATGACACACTTATTATCGATAGCGTACCAAAAAAATTTTAATCTAAAGCAATATCGTTGCTTCGCAATTTGCATCGCAGCGCCGTTGGTAAAAAAATGACATGGGATCGTAACAGTGTTGTTTCCATAGACGGCAGAAGAATTTCAAATTCCAATATCGTTGATATTGTTAACGATGCTATGCGAGCTAGAAAACGCGAGAAACCCATCGGATGATCTCACTTTGCCAAACTCCTGCGAGCGATACAGATGCCACGCGAATTTATCGGCAATCCCGAGTTACTACAAGAGCCTACACCTATATCATCCTCGACACCACAGCGGCGTCTTTTTTTACCGCGCGATAACGATAGTAGCAGCAGCAACAGCAGCAACAGTAGCAACAACAACAACAACGAGGCCGAGACCGCACACTCAAACAGAGATTTAATGCTCACGGCTGAAAACGACATCATCGGGGGGGAGGAGGGGGATGAAGAAGAGGACGAACAATTGCAAAACATCGCACAAGCAGAATATCGACCCCCCACACAGTTAGAAAAGAAAAAGAAAAAGAATCCATTTAACTGGTCATCGCTAAAATTATGAAAATTTTTCAAAAAATCTATTATGACACCGCTCATCCTGCTTCCTATTCTCGAGCAAAAAATTTGGCCCAGGTGGATCGAAGAGTAGCGCGAAAAAATGTTTTACCATGGCTCGAGACACAGGATTCATATAACATGCATCGCCTCGTGCGACGACGATTTCCCCGTCGTACGTACAGCGTGAGTAATATAGACGATGTACGGGAGGCTGATTTAGCTGATCTTCGCTCGATAGCCACGTACAACGATGGGTACGCGTATCTGCTTGTTGTTATCGATGTGTTGAGCAAATACGCGTGGGTCGAGGCTTTGCGTGACAAAACGAGCGCAAATGTGGCCCGCGGTCTCACACGCATACTCGCACGCAGTAACAATCATCGCCCGCAGCAATTGCAAACTGATCGAAGCAAAGAATTTATCGGCGCTCCGTTTCAGCAAATTCTCAAGAAAAAGAATACCGATTTTCGCGCTGCTCGTAACCCTGATATAAAATCCTCGATTGCCGAACGCTTTAATCGAACAATAAAAGAGCGAATGTGGCGCTACTTTACATACACGCGAAATAAGCGTTACATCGATGTTTTACAAAATTTGTTATATGCTTATAATCACACTAGACACAGCGAAACGCGTATTCCTCCGAGCGAAGTAACCCTCGAAAATGCCTCTATAGCCCGAGACAATTTAGCACGGCGTTACGAGCGTAACGCGAAAAAAATTAAAAAGCCTAAATACAGCATCGGTGACTTGGTACGTATCAGTACAGCTAAAGCAGCTTTCGTGAAAGGATATGAGCGTGGTTGCAGTAACGAATTATTCAAGATTCAACGAATATCAGTGAATCGAGAACCATTCGTGTATATTTTACACGATCTGAATAACGAGACTATCGACGGTATTTTCTACGAGGCAGAATTATCACGAGTACGAGTGCCTCCGTCATCTGAGAAGACGAAAGAGAAGAAGAGGACAAAGAGGAAGAACGCTCGGAATCATCGTCCCTGATAAATATGAGCTCCAAGGATAGCTCTTTCTTTGTCGTACTACCGAGCAACAGTAGTATGCAGTATTTTCCGAATAATACGACGACGAAATTTATTACAAAACTACCGCGTCAGATACGCTTGCACGGAGAATGGTCTGTTTCTCTTGTGGAAATTGCTTATCCGATGACTCTTTTACATGTTCCTACTGTAGGAAATCTCGTAACTTTTGAGGATGGTGATTATGATTTATCGGGTTTAAATCTTTTAACACGGAGACGCACTGATAGAGACCAAGTAGCACCTGGTGTATATCGCTCTATAAACGCTCTTTTGGAGAGTATAAATAAGTTACCTCACGTGGCCGGTCATTTGCGCTTTAAATCGCTTCTGAGCGGGCAGGTCGAAGTGGCACGCGTATGCGACGATCTACGCTACCACGACTTTCACGTATCGCCTGCTATCGCAAGGCTACTAGGATTCTCGGAAGAGGCCTGTAGGTCAGTAATGATAGAACCACATTGCGAATACACACGGTCGAGGCCTGCATCTCTCACCGGTGCTATACCGGGCAGCATGTTTCTATACACAGATATCTGCGAGAGCTATATTACAGGCGATGTACAAACACCCCTCTTACGAGTTGTTCCCATTGATACTGATGACTGTCCGTATGGTTCGATAAAAATTAAATCGTTTTCAACGCCACGATATATACCTCTCTTGCGCAATAATTTCCACACTATCGAGATCGATATAAGAGACGAATTTGGGGATCCTATACCATTCGAGCAGGGAACGTTGACTGTGACACTACATTTCAAAAGGTCCCACGATTGATTACACCACTATGGATGATATTGACAGTGTGCAGCACGGATGGGGTCGTCGCGGGTACGGTGGCATTAGCCATGTTTATATCGGAACACCTAATGAACGAGGACACGGTATCGGCAGCTTTCTCGGGGGCCTGTTTCGTCGAGTGTTACGACTTTTAAAGAAGGGCGGTAAAGCAGTTGGAAAAAAGGCGTTGCGCGCTGGTGTAAACGTAGCCGGTGATATCCTCGATAGAAATATAGCTGTGAAAGATGCTATTCGCGAGAGAGCGCGAGAATCAGGCAGTAATCTCAAACGCAAAGCCTTTGAAAAAATCGACACTCTCATGCGAGGTTCTGGTTATAAAAAGCGCAAAATTTCACGAACTCCTCATTCATCGAACGAACGTAAACCACGACGTATCTCCCGTAAAAATAAAAGTGTAATAAAGAGAAAAGTAATAAAGAAGAAGAAGAAGAAGAATAAGAACAATAAGAAGAATAAGACTCGTCAACGAACAGTTGCAGATATTTTTGGATAGCTAAAACAAGATAGCTTTTCTACATGCGCACTCATGCGAGTGTCTTAAATCGGAACTTGAATTATTTTCACTCTCACCGACGCAAACTACTATCAAAGGCTCCAATTGGGTGTATTACAAACCAATATCTTCGCTAACAGATGATACACCGATTGAATTTGTTATTCCTGGACAGGGTGATGAGTATATCGATCTCGCGCATACTATGCTAAGTCTAAGAGTGAAAATAACATCTCCTACTACTACGGACATTGCCGCGGGCACATCGTCGAAAGTAAGTGCCGGCCCTGTAAACAATCTCTTGCATTCTATGTTTAATCAGGTGGATGTATACCTGAATCAAAAATTAGTTTCACCTCCAAATAATGCCTACGCTTATCGAGCGTACATAGAAACACTTTTGAATTACGGTCCAGCAGCAAAAAATTCGCATCTCACGAGCGTTCTCTGGTACGACGATACCCCCGGAAAAATGGATAATATAACATCGGAAAATACGGGTCTTGTGAAGAGAAAACAATTTTTAAATGTCAAAAAAACTGTAGACTTGCTCGGTCATCTGCATTGCGATATATTCAATCAGGAGCGATTCCTATTAAACGGCGTCGAGATGCGACTACGGTTGGTGCGATCTAGAGATTCATTTTGTCTTGTGGGGGATACAAAGAATGGTCAATGCGGCTTAAAGATTCTCGAGGCATCGCTTCTCGTTCGTAGAACAAAAATAGCCCCTGGTGTGCTGCTCTGCATGCTAGAACTCTGGCAAATCTACGGCTAAATATCCTCTTACGAGAGTCGAGGTAAAAGCCGTTTCAATACACTCTGGTGTTCATGGAGAGACTATCGATAATATCGTGTTAGGTCAATTGCCGAAGCGTATAATTATCGGTTTTGTCGATAACAAGGCATTTAACGGCGACTTCAGTATGAATCCATTCAATTTCCAAAATTACAAGATAAATTGTCTCTCGTTGTATGTAGATGGTGCTCAAATACCTTCGAAACCGTTACAAACTGATTTCACAAAAAATCATCTATATGTGGATGCTTTTCAAACGTTGTTTTCAGGGACTAGAATACATTTCTTGAACGACGGTAATTCGATCGATCGCGATAATTATCGCGATGGATACTGTCTATTTGCTTTTGATTTGACACCCGATCTTTCGGCGAACAGCAATACACATTGGAATTTAATAAAGCACGGTAGTGTGCGAATAGAGGTACGATTTGAGGATGCGCTTGCTTCAACGATAAATTGTGTAGTCTACGCGGAATATGATAATGTCCTTGAAATTGATGCCTCTCGGCAAGTAATGGTGGATTTTACCGGATAAGCGAAAAATGTGCTGATGTCGGCATAAAATTATTTCGTGTTAAGAGACGTAGAAGCGTGTCTGTGAGTAACTAATCAGTCGAACTCGAGCATCTGTACGGATTAGACGTGAAAATGGATATCGTCGTGGATATACAGGGAATGCGTGGTAAAGACTCGGAATTTATTCCGAAAGAAATTGTCGTGGTAGCAGTGGATAGACCGTACTCTGCTCATTGGATCGTCGCACCGCCGTGTCACTTTGTCGAATTACCACAGCATTCGAGAAGCCAGAATAATTTTCTCTCGAAATATTTTCACGGTCTGGAATGGTACGAGGGCGATGTGAGCTGTAAACAAGCATACGCTAACTTGCGTGAAATTTCGCGAAAATCAAGACGCATCTATACACGCGGTCACGAGAAGGCTATACTTCTTTGCGATATCACGAGTTGTGAAATTTCCAACCTGGAGGATGAGGAGGGCGCCCCATCATACACATTTATGCCGAAATCTTTGCGAAAATGCTTCAGACACGCTATGATAAACGATACAGCGTCTTCGCATTGTGCAATGCGCCAGGCTTTCCAAATAAAAAATTGGCTTCGCGAGCACCCGTTTAAAGGAGAATCATACATGGATGTTCGGTCAGCAGACGAAGAGGAAGAGAATAAGAAAGAGGAGAAACCTTCATCATATAGTCGTGACACGATCGACGATGCTGTAAAATAAATTTTGCATATATATACGTCTTTCAAAGCGTATCGGTCATCATTTAATCATTGACTATGTGTTCAGCATGAACACTAGACAAATCTACGAGAGTCTGCAGTATCTACCACTTTCAACCGTTGGCGTATACCCGGCTGACAGAATTCCTCGTGTATGGTCGTTACCGGCTGAACTCGTAGTTAACACGGATAACCACGACGGACCTAGAGAGCATTGGATCGCCATGTACGTTAACCATCATGGAAAAGGAATGTACTTTGATAGCTACGGGCTACCACCGATTATACCGCAACATCTCGCATGACTACGAAGAAACTGCAAGTTCTCTCGGGACGCCCTCAAGCAGCTACAGAGTAATACGTCGGATGTGTGTGGACAATTTTGCATCGTATTCCTACATCTTATGTCGTGCGGCTTCACCATGTCGCGATTTAATAATCTCTTTAGCGATAATGTAATGAAAAACGACAGATTAGTGCGTGAATATTACAATGCTTTTGCCTCTCGACGATCAGACAGTGATAAAAATAAATTTAACGGCGGAGGAGTCTCCGAGCGAAGATTACCGTGTTTGCAGGGATGTTGCATACGACGGTAAATATCTGTAAAGTGATTTAAATAAAATATTGATTAATTAAAAACAAATACATCGGTTTACTGTGTCTCTTATTTTATAATTATATATAAATTATAATCGAGGTCTCTCGCGGCACGGTATCATATTCTGCGTCTTTTACTGCAGAGCATTCGCTTCACGAGAAGCACAGCGCAAAGCGGTACGCACGTGCAAAACCGCTGACATTGCATTCAAAGCGCTGCACACCTCGTTATGATTCAGAGGGGCGTTTGTTATCTTCAAATGCTGTGATCACCGCCAGCATCATCCAGAGTATTCAGGCTGTCTTTAGCAGTGCACAACGACGGTATAAATAAAACTCAAAATGTATTCCCGATATGTAGATGGCGAACAACCCAAAGCTTTTGTGTGTCGTGTAATATGTGATAGTAGTGACAATACAGTGTGTCTGCGGACGGATAAAATGTGCGTAGGATTATCCGAGTTGGAGGACGAATTGGACACATTACATATTGGTGGACTTGCCGAGAGCAGTATATTAAAATTTGAGGACTTGAACGTTGGTGCGGCTTGTGTGGTTGTGCGGCATCAAAGGGATATGCGCGGTGAGATCATCGACATGGACGATGACGGGTGCTGCGAGGTGCTGCTTGTCGATATCGATGAATCGATATACGTCGATTGGCAGCAACTATTTCACCCCGAGCCGCCGATTAGTGTGTTACCGGCGTTGCTCGTGAGGTGTACGGTATTCGGCCTCGATCATTTAATTGACGAGGACGGATATCTAGATCGGATCGATGGACTGCGCGGTAATGATACGCTGATCGGGATACGCATGCGTACCCCTGACGGTGCCCGCGCTCCATAAGTGCGGGTAATTCGCATTACCCGGGCGCGTAGCTGTGGTTTTTGAGTGAGTGAGTGAGTGAGTGAGTGAGTGAGAAAGAGAGAGAGAGAGAGAGAGAGAGAGAGAGAGAGAGAGAGAGAGAGAGAGAGAGAGAGAGAGAGTGCGTATGTGTGCATATGTGTGTGCCATGGAATATTGGAATAAATATTGTGCCCGTCACCCTGGAGAGTCGTCGCAGATGCCGCCAACACAAGGGTGAGTTAAAAATTTTATTCCAAGTATGTGTACACTTTTGCTCCATCCTGCTCTTATCTCTACTCTTCCTTGTTCACCAAGGTAGCCACACCACCTCACTTTACCATCTCCACGTTACCGACACTGGTCAAGCAGAGTGGGTAGCGCGGCGGTGGAAAAGTGCGGTGGTGGGGGTAGCCGCGTGGTGGGGGAAGGAGTGGGGATAGGAGTGGGATGAAGCAAAGGTGTACACATACTACTTCCGTACATCAAGTTAAAGTTGAGTCTGAGGGAGATTATTTTGGAATTTCACATTTTATAATGTACGAGGGTCGATCAATAAATAGTCAGCTTGGTAAAGAAAATCGTGTTTTTTTGGACAAAAATCTTTTTATTTCTCAACATAATCTCCTTTCAGCTCGATACACTTATTCCAACGATTTTCCAATTTTTTGATGCCCTCCGAATAATACGATTTCGGAAGGTCCTCAAAATAGGTCTCTGTTTCGGCGATTAGGTCATCTCTGGAACTAAATCTCTTTCCGCCAAGCCATTTTTTCAGGTTTGGAAACAGAAAGTAGTCGGAGGGGACCAAATCTGGAGAATACGGTAGATGCGAAAGCAATTCGTATTTAAATTCATGAATTTTGGCCATCAGCTACACGTTCTCTTTTATGGTCGACAGTGAGCAAACGCGGCACCCATCTTGCGGATAACTTTTTCATACCCAACTGATCACTCAGGATTGAAATCACTGAGCCATATGATATGCCTGTGGCCTCAGAAATCTCACGCACTTTTAGTGTCCGATCATTTAACACCACATCGTGGACTTTTTCAATTGTTTCTGTTATGACGACCTCATTTGGACGACCTGGACGGTCATCGTCAACAATGCTCGTACGACCGCGTTTAAATTCAGCTGTCCACTATTTAATGGTTGATAACGAAGGTGCAAGGTCCATATAAACTTCGTCTAGCTCCGCTTTGATTTCATTGTACGTTTTCTTTTTGAAAAACAAAAATCGAATCACTGCACGATACTCAATTTTTTCCATTTTTGTAAAAACACAAAAGTTGTTTATCTTTCGACGCTGTCAAACACAAACTAAACACCGCAGCGAGCTGAAACTTTGATAACAGTCATATGAAGGATGGCACTACTAAACGTCGCTATTGATTTCCTTCCTCGACCAACAGATGACGCGAGGCCGACAATTTATTGATCGACCCTCGTATGGAGTATTTCACGTGAAGTGAAACGGCTTGTGGTCCTGACCTGCATCCATATTTAAGCTATTTTTTATTTACAAAAAAAAAGGAATTGTATGGTCGAAATTCGGAGGTGAAAATGTTCTTTTCGTTCGTTCTTAGTCAAGATATATGGCGTCAAAATGTGAATGATAAGTTCCGATAAATCCATAGTCACAGTATCTTTTATACCACTTTGCATTGCGACCCATAACTATACTAAGAGACCTTACATGGTAAAAAAAAAGTGAATTCTAGTGAAGCAACAAAATTACTAATCTCGGCCAAAAAACGTTCCACTTCACGTGAAGTTCCTCATATATAACTCAATATCTCATAAACCATTGTAAGGAATTTAATCTACGTTTAAATATCGCGCGTATATCCACTATGTCTCGCCGAACGATGCTGGCGCCCCTTCGGCTATCCTCGTGGTCGAACTAAATCTCCGAAGTTTGCCGCGTGAACGACGAGATTCTCCATGGGTTCGTCCCAGTCGTTCGACGACCACAAGTGTGATTAAACCTAATAAGTATTTATATAGTAATATCAGATTGCCTTGTGTGGAAAGTGTTCTTCGATAATTATACAGGTATGTGTCTGCGCTCGTTTATATTATTAGTATCTGGGTACTGATACCATTGTCTCGATTAATAGAATTTTTATTTGGACTTGAATCAGCATTGTCGATCTTCCTAAAACGTAATATTCATCGTCGTCGTTCCTGGAAGTTCCTACATACGGAGTTTTCCGGATGCGATAGATAAAATCTGTCATCGTATTAAAAATTCTCGAAGTCTACGTTAATTAAGGTAACGAGTCCTACGCATATTTATCTGAACCGAAATACTCGGAATCATGCCACGCCAAGAACAATAACAAGTGAAGGTCGCAAGTACCGTCTCTCGCAGGGCGAGACATAAACAGTATTTTTGTGTATTGAGCCAGTTCTTCTAAACTCTGAATTTACTTGCCGGCCTAGCCCGTTGTGCTACAATTAAATGTGTATTCCTTTGAATATTAGCGATCATAATAACTTTGTCCGATGAGAGGATATGGGTTCGGTTTAAACCCGTCAATGAGAGTTGTTGGTTCAAGCGTTGAACGATTGTTATGGAAACTATTGTCTTGCGAGATAGTGGACGATCTTGTATTTCTTATATTGAATGTCGATTTATACTTCTTATATTGAATGTCGAAGTATATTTCTTATAATGAATGTCATTGCATTATCGTATGTATATAACATTGCGTGCCGTGGTATGCCGGCGGAGGGTTATTCGTGAATATTTGTGTATAATATTGATTGCCGTAGTATGTCGGCTAAGGTCTATTTGTGAATATCGGTGTATCAAATTCAAACGGTTTGTACTAGTAGAATATCAGAGGCGCGGGGTTGATATACTACCGCAGTTGTTATCAAATCTTACTAACGGCATCGAAATGCCACTATAGTATACTAGAAGTGGTAGCTGATATTTGAGTTTGTGTAAATGCCACTATACTGCTGAAGCTATGGAAAATGTCTGAGTTGTTTTAAATGATTCTATTACCGTAGTGAGTATAAAATATCGGTCACGAAAAAACCACTATACTACTGAAGCGAGTCTGTTACCATCCAACCTGCGTTACTACGACCTGTGATAAATACCGATGGAGGTTGTATAAGGGGATCTCTCTATAATACTGAAGTATCTATTTTCCGATAAAAAAGAAGAAATTAGTGTTACACCATTAATCTCAAAATGAAGAATAGGGAACTTGCGTTTTTTTTCAATTTTTATTTCATTCCAAAGTAGGGTGAGAAATAATGAATTTCCCAAGCCACTTTTTTGTACAAGCAATATATACGCTAGTAAAACTTTTTTTCGCTCAAATTTATCGGTAGATTTGAATGGGCAGCCATATTGTTGGGCTCGTCTATCAACGCCGCCCGTGTTACGACCGGAAGCTATGCTCCACTATAAACACTTTCTGCTCTAAGCAAGCAGAAGTCTTATGGGGAGAGCGAAACATCCATGAGTGCGAAAGAGGTAGAACGAGTATGATGGACACGGCGGAGTAAAGTATGGAGATAAACCTCCATACTTACACAGATGTGCTGCTTCTCTTTTACTCCACCGTGATCGCCATACTAGCCTATCTCTTTCGCACTCATAGGTGAAGTATGGAGATTTTGCCTGCCCTTAACCTGCACTAGTAATATTTGAAGCCGTGAAGCATTGGTGACATTGTCAAAGCTTAAATTTACATATACTTCTGCTTGCTCAGAGCAGAAACACAGTACGGCGGAGCATAGTTCCTGTGTTCCTGAACGTGACACTGGCGGCGTTGCTACACAGACGCAGCAATATGGCTGCTCATTCAAATGTACCGAAAAAAATTAATGTAATAGAAGAAAATTTTGCAGCGATACTATTGCTCGAAAAAAAAAAACTGTCTTGGGAAATTAATTTTTTTTTGTTTGAGCAGGAGTGGGTGAGCGGGTATAGAAATAAACTTTTATTTTAATAGCGATATATTTCTTTATTATGCGAAGAGTTAATGGCGCGTTCAGTACTTGACTATTATAAGCACTGCTGCGAGCATACTCTGTTATATTCGAGGCGAGACTCGAGACTGCGTTTGTGGCGTGGTTGCTAAGCAACCTTGCTTCGTAACCCGATGGCTGCCGAAGTTGCTCGAGTCGCATTCGACTCTTTTTCAGGTACAGTCTTTTATAAACTAGGGATGGGCGATGTTCTAATTTAAATCGATGTTTTAAAAATCGATTTAAAAAAAAGTTATCGATGTGTGAAATCGATTATTTTCTTTATTACATCGACGAATCGATTAATCGAAAAAAGCGGGTAGAATACTACGGGTAGAATAGTACGGTTGTACTGTCATCGACTATGTTTTCACCGAGCGGGGTTCAGCGTAAGTGCGAGAGAAAGGTCCGCTTGTATGTCCCTCTCGCACTCACGCCGAACCTCAAATTGACCCTATCGGTATCGGTGGGAACATAGTGTATGACTTGTACGATTACAGTAATGGGAAAAAGGGTGGCTGACGATAAGGAACGAACTTTTGCTGGAGACGAGAGGGAGCCAATTTTTCGTACAAAGATTGGAGATGAACAAAGTTGCGAAAAAAATCGTAGAATTTATTGTCATTAAAGCTTTATTATCATAAAAACGCTCCATCGTCATCATTTATGGATTCAATGCAGTTTTATGTTCTGTCCAAAGTTTGTGTACCTGAAAAAAATAATTACCTGTTATCGAAGCATGAATATTTATACCAATACTAAAAATGTGAGATTTTTAAATACAAGATCTTTCAATACGAAATTTATATTGCCATTGATAACAAAATGATGAATGAGATGAAAATAAATAAAAAGGAAAATGAATGAGAGGTACCGGGTATAACAAAATAATCATTTTTAGCTGTAACACGTCTATATACTTTATCACATTTTTTCTCTAGGAACATATAAACATATAGTGTATTACAAAAGATGAACTAAAGTACATAGTTGCAAGCTGTAATTACGTAAATATAGAAACATATAATGTATCACGACAGAGAAACTAAAACCGTCCGAAACCCCAATCTTCACGTGTGAGCGAGCTGAGAAACAGCAGCTTGTTCAAATGCTCACTGGATAGTTTGCTTCGATTCTCCGTTTGTCACTCACTTTGTTACACCCTTTGTTGTGTTGAAATCATTTGGCCGAGACAAAGATGGCTGATTCTGAACTCGGGGTTCAAATTGTGAATCTCGAGCACTCTCTGCAGTACCTTTGCGTACAAAAGTATAAACGAGCGCATGCAATTTTATGTGGTCGAGGTTATGATATACACTCGACGAATATATACATTTTATTACTTACCTTCATCAGCATTCATTTCGGCTTTTTTATTCGTGTGTTCTTGGCCTAGATTCTTAAATTTCTCGCGCTCGAGCCGGGCGTAATTATATAGATTTTTTTATTTTCACTTCAAATAAGGTATTCACCTGAGCTGCTGTCCTGCCGGGTTACCGAATGCCGGATGCCGGCCGGTCCACCAGAATTTCAATTTACGATGCACAATATGACGCAATACGTGGTCTCTTACGTGAAAACGACAATATGGCGTTATCGATGTCACCGAAAAAAAAATCGAAAAGTGATTAATCGACTGACTAAAACATCGAAGAAATATAATCGATTAATCGAGCCAAAATATCGGCTGCTTCGATTAATCGAAAAACATCGCCCATCCCTATTATAAACGCCTTTTCGGTTTCGGTCAGCGTAGACGGGGCGAACGACGCAACACGACGCGAGCTGTGCCAAGCGCACGCAAGGCGCAGGCGCGAGCCCGCGTACCCTCGGGCAACCGCCCGGCAATGTTAGAGTAGAAGCGTGGACTTAGTCAAAGACGGACGTAGTCACGACGAACTCTCAACGTAACAAAGGCGCAACGGCCAACACCACGAGAACGTTAACCAACGAACCACGCGACGCGGGCCGAGAGGCCGTAATGAACGTTTAATTACCATTATTCAGTATTCAATTATCCTGTTCTGTAATTATTATTATTTCTAGTATCTTTCATTTAATAATTACTTATTCACTACTAAATAAACGAACATTATTCTTGTAATTTCACCGTACAATTGAACCTTGACACATCTCTCGGCAAATTCTACAAGCATCGACAACACGCGGTCTACGAGCGGTAAGTTTCCCGACCCCGACCGGCAAGACGCCTGACAACGGAACAGCAGATAGGAACACTGGGTTTCTCTCTGTGAAAATTTATAACAAGTCGCAATGAGAACATTGTGCCTGTACACTCGATACAAAAAAAATGCGCTGAACTCAGCTTTTCTTAACATTTTTCATCCGACTTTCGAGCCCGGTAAAGAAATACAGAGATTTCAAATGCATGCAAGTCCTCTAGTCATGATAAATAATCGACGGTCCTTATTATAAATGATGCATTATATTTCGCATTTTTTTTTCAACACAGTTATGTACAACGAATTTTATATATTTACTGTACCCGGCCACATGGATCGGTGGGATACAACTCGGCGCAGAACCAACGATACTTGGGAGTTGGAGGATCAATCAGGGCGACCAGGGCCCACATGTAACATGGCTCGCCACTGTAATCCTTACATCCTGCAATACCGACAGCTGTTACTTTTCGCTGGATGCCTTGGTTGACACACTTGACACAAGCGGCGCTAGCTACAATGTGTATTTTTCTGCGATAGGCGCTACCCTCGATTCTAAGTTGGTCACGTGTGCTCGATGACTCTACCTTAATCCTTAATTCACTTTCGAAATCAACCTTGTATAGCTGTAACAGTGCCTTAAGGTGTTTTTGCATTCAAGTGATAGAGCAATTACCCAGCTAAATCCGAAAAAAATACCTAAAAAATGCCATAACAATTTATATACGACAGAGTAATCTACGTACATATGTAGACAGATGGCCGAGATGATAGCACAACAGTTTTGTATTCGTGAGGTGCCAGATTCAAATCTTGCTTCGTGATTTTTTTCTAAATTTAAATGATTTATTTTTATCTGTAATTATTTTATATGCCTTTTATCTGTAAAATAGTTTTATTATTAATTACATCTATAATATAAGAATCATAATGACCCAAACAAAAATAGTAATAATTGTTGAAACCAATTAACGTTGATGTACCTATTGATGATTGACGGTTTTTTTTTAAACTATTTAAAAATTTATTATAAAAATTATGTGCAAACCCTTAATATATTTTGCGTAGGTGAACAACATTTTAAGATCTTTGTAAAAATGTTCATACCGCAAGTATTATATTAAAGTACTTACTTTATTATTTAATGTTATATTAAATATTACGCGTCTGAAATAAGATTTTCGCCAATTTACATTTTCAACCTCTTGCACTACCGTGAAATTCGGAACAAGCCGTGCCTAACTTCAGACGTTCTTGTTTAGGCCGAGATTAAGACCACGAGTACGGCTCGTGTCATTCATGTTTGGACTGAAATATCAATTACGAGCCATACTCGTGATATTCACGTTTGACATGAAATTAAAAACGAGCCTGACTCGTGAGATTCAAGTTTGGCCTAAAATTTTCATCACGAGTCAGACTCGTGAAAATAGTGCAAGGAGTTAATTGCAGAAATATATTTTGTCATGTAATAATTCATTTGTGTTTGATAAAATTTCTTAAACAAAAAAAAATTTGATAAAATTTCTTAAACAAATAAAAATTCATCGTGGGAAAAAATGATTCATGGTGGTCCACTTTAAAATTAACAGGAGAAAATAAAAGAATAATAATCGAAGTATGTATTTCTTTTGTTAAATAAGAAATTACTATTTTACTATTTTTTATTATTTTTTACTATTTTTTATTATTATTTCAGCGCATGGCTTCCGAGAAATCTGTACCTCTAAATTATTACACAGTCTGCAAACATATGTAGGCTATAATACAAAGGGATGGTGTTATTTGTCCGGAAGGTTCGAAAACCATGGATCTAGGAAGAACAGACGTATTGAATGAAAATCCGTATCACAGACTGGACACTGGTTCTTTTGGTACGACGGGTGCGGGTCTGGGATTTGCTATCACCGCTGCATTTATCATAAAAAAAGCGAGTGATAAAAGAGTAATTTGGGTTGAGGGTGATCGCGTTTTGGGTGTTCTGGAATGGGGATTGAAAAAATTAAGATTAGATTTGTAATTAAAAAGTAAATTACTAGAATCTCCCTTCGTCTCTCTCAAAGTCGCCATCGCAAATAAGTAATTTTAAACGCAAACGAGTACGTAAAGAAAGTAAGCGTAAATGATTGAACCACCACGGTCAGTTTCACCCTGTGCAGTGACTGTATTACTATATTTTCGGTTCCTAACTACATGCGACGCCTACAGGCCCATTTGTCTTCAGGACACATTTACAGACATTTCTGTACAATCTTACCATACGAAGATAGCACTCTTCCCTGTTTCCTCTAGCAACGAAGATCAAGTCCTATAGAACTACATAGCCTATAGCCCGCTTGAAGCCATTTACACAGTGGGGTGATCGGGCTTAGGAATCACCGCAGTGCTAAGGGGGCGCTTGTGTCGCCTCTGCTTGTGTGTCTTCACCGACAGCAGTCAGTAACCAATCACTAACTGGGGTGATCATGCCATCTTTCTCATACTCGTCTAAATTGATGATGCGTTCTCTCTCGCACTCGATCGAAAACAGACGCAAAGTGGGGATCTCATACTGCTATAAAAATTTCTTTTGCTTTTTATAATGACAGTTATTTATTTAATTCATATTCATAATTCATTTTTTACTTTGTTTATTCGCTTCATTTTATTCATTTCTAATATTTCATTTATTTTATTCATTGACATAGTTTTTTTCTATTTGTTTTATTTATTTTAGTTAAAAAATGTATTAAATGTATAAAATGTTGAAAGTTTATTATGCCATTCATTTGTTTTGGATTTGTTCGGGTTGTTTGTTTATTTGAGTTGGGTTTTTATTCGGGTTTGTGTGCGTGGGTGTGTGCGTGTTGCATGAATCCATTACTAACAAAATATAACCTCTATGTAAAAACGTTTTATTTATTTTATTCATGTTATCTTTGTGTACTTGGTTACTTAATTTTTTTATTCGTTTTCTTATTTCATTTGAATAATTTACTTTGTTCGCTGTAGTCCTTGGATTTATTTCGTTTATTTATGTACTGTATTTATTTTCTTGTTTCTAATCTAATTTGTTTTTTATAACGATAAAAAATACATTTTGTAAAAAGTCAGTCAACAAATATAATGTGAAGCGCACAACGTAAAGCGCAATCGAGACGAGATTGCGCTTCACGTTGTCTCGCTCCACCCACTTCACAACAGCCACTGCGCGGGCTTTTATGAAATGAGTTATGGAAGATTTCTTAATGAATATATATAAATATTATATATATAAATAAATAAATGATGAAAGTGAAGAAATATGTAAAACGCTTACTAATTTTGCAGCCGTCAGCAAATGAATAGTGCATTACAATATCCAACACCAAATTGTAGTCCTTTACACGAAAGGTTCATTACAATTTATTGAATAAAAAGGAATTGTAATGCTCTACTCACGTCCCAGGTTGCGTAGTGTGTGACGTCACACGCTGCCTGACTGTTGATTGGTCGGTGCGCCGGGTGCGCGCGCAGTGGGCGCTAAAACAGACCCAGTGGAGAGGGTACCCAAAAGGGAACAAAATTCCCTCATCTGGCATCACTGGCTCCATGGTCGTGTCGCAGAAAATTGGCGGCATACAAACAATCATATAACCTTTAAAAAAAGCTTTTTCGTGTAATAATATCATGGATGTAGATTTATTGAGGCCGGGAACGGTGCCAATATCACCAGACACTATATTGTGGTTTGAATTTTTATTAAATCCATCCGTACTAGAGAAACATCTGTCTAAGCCATTTCCAGGTAAAGAATAAATCACAATTCTAACCTCAATTCCCATATAAACAACTATTATATAACACAATGCTATAATAATATAATGAATAATTACAGATCCCTCACCTACAGGTCTTATAATAAAATTTATGGGCATTAATTCCGATCCGAAAGATAACGATTTAAAAGTCGTAGATGTAGAGTCTGGGCTAGATACCAAGTCAAGCTTGTTGAGAAAGAGGTCTTACAAGGGTATCGCACTCAAAATACTATCTTTGAAAGTAGCTGCATACTTGAAATGGGATTTAGACATACTGGAGAAAATGTTACCACTGCCTATGCAACTCACTCTACTTCAAGACTTGTTTTTTGTTACTGGAGACATCATTGTTGAAATACCTGCTCTACCCGAATTTTCAGTGTCTTCCGTATCGGATCAACTCCTATTTACGATAGTACTATATCACAGATGGCACATAAGAGCCATAATACATCGTGCACTGTACAATAAGCAAACTAAGCAACAGTTTATCCACATGTAATATATGTTTTTCTTTGTTTCCATTCATTTAATCAATAAGGGTCGAGTTAGCAAGCGATACCAAATGATATTGTTTCCAAGCCTTGGAAAATTCTAAACAATGTTATGTACTTGCAATAGATTCCACCGTATATTTTCAGGAAAAAGCGAATCGAATCGCAAAAATTCTAATCAAAACTTATGAGGAACTATCGTGCGTCATTAGTGTTTCATGAGTTTTCATCATAATTTTTGCGATTCCAGTAGTGTTTTTCTGTAAGGGAAGTTTCTTTGTTCGTTTATCAATTTATGTCCAGCTTGGAAACAACAATATTATTGCTCGGTAGCTCGATATTTAGTTGATTCAATAAATATTGCTGTAAATACACTTTTTTTTTTTTCAAATTAGTCCTGGTATTCAGGAAGCGACGTACGTGCCGCCTGGATTGGCTGACGATATCATAAGAAAAATGGAATCTCACATAGTTTACAGTCTTAATATTCTAAATGCTGTGTTGGAATCAAATGATTTTAAGCCAAAAGTGCCTTCTCTCGATACATTTCAAATGCTCACTGAGGACACTACGGAGATTAAGCAAAATTGGGAAAACATGCACAGCATTACATTGGAAGAATTCAAATGTCAGGTATTGTTTGCTTTGTGCTGCAATTATATCTACTCGGATATTAACATTGGATTCAGAAGTTGATTATTCATTAATGCAATTTTATAGATCCACTACGATCTCGCTGCATTTTATATGTTGAGAGAAGAATACAAAAGTGCGAGACACCACGTTTTTCAAGCTCAAGACCTCTTCAACAAATTAGGCGCAACGGATTCGTTTCTCTACTGTAGAGTCCAAAAAAGTTATTTGGATGGATACTGTTTAGCGACTGAAGTTCCGGTCGAGGGTTACAAGCATAGTTTGACTCAACGATTACACACTTCCGTCAAAGACCAATACACCGTAAGTATCAATCAGCTCATTTTTAACCCGCATTTACTCTGACTATGAAAGTTTCGTTTGCACTCGTCGTAACTTCTTGGGCATTTGTAATAGAAATACAAAAAATACATTTTGAGCATCAGACTAGATATATTGTTAAAATTTTACCTAAAACACGCTTATTCCACGAATTATATTCGATGTTCACGTTATTGATGTTGTTTTTATTTTACCATTATGTTAGTTCACCAGTTGAGAGTCATTCCACAATGAAACGTTGAAAAATTGTCATCTTTAGATATTTTTCTTAATGAAATGTTTTACGCAATTGAAATTTTGCATATTTATTAATACACATTTTGAGAGTATAAAAAATATTTTTTGACTTTTTAAATTATTTTTTTTTAATAGTTTAAATAGCGATGGACTGCTGGAGTAAGTGATTCCAGGGAAAGTATATACCTGAAACAAAAAATCAAAAACATTTTTAATTATTTGGATTAATGAATAATTACCAAAATGGCGTAGGTTCCAATTTTAAAAGTACGAGATTGTTAATATAAAAATCATCCCGTGGTTCCTGCAATAGCTGCTGATGCATTAATAACATTTCAAACCGATAGGTCGAATAATTTTCCTCGCATCGCCTAAGCCAGTTAAAAAAATTAACTTTCGAAAAACCCAAGTTTAAAAATGCTGGCGCGTCACGCTGGGCGCTGCACCTTCTCTATGCATAAATCATAAAATTGTGCTCTTATTTTTTGGTTGTAACAAAATTGTTTATGCCATGGTTAATTGTTACTTGATTGTTGATTATGATAAAATACTATTTCCTTCAGTATTTCTTTCGATTATATATGCAGTGTGTCTATTTGACTTTTATTGATCAAACATTGTATCCTGATTTTAATATATTGCAACAATATATTCAATATATTTACCACAATTTCAATTCAATATAAAATTTATCCTGCACATGTGTCACGATTCAGACAAACCACTTCATGACTCCGTCTACAATGCGAAAAATAAAACATATACGATTTTTAGAATATTTTAGAAATCTTGCAACTGGACAATATTGCCCGAGAGATACCGCAAGTTTACAGGGATAATTTAGAGCTGGATATTCAAGGAGGTTTGGTCAATAGAAAAATTATCGTTGCTCGCGATCTCTTATTGAAAATCCAGTGTCTCAATTTGCTCAGAAAGATTCTGGACGGTGATGTTATTCATGGGAATTACATTATTGAAATTAAGAATGCCGGCACCAAGGGTCTCGACGTTCTCTTCTGGGTAAAAATTTAAAACACAAATGTTATGGTGAAAGAAAACAAATAAAAATAAAACATCGAATTTTAGGCCATAGATCACATCTTGGATGAATCAAAGGAAATGGAGAAAAATCGTATAGCACGCTATCTTTACTATCTCGTTGAAATAGGTGATATCGATCAACTAGCGAGTCGAATTCTGGCTAATAATAATTACAGAGAATTATTTAACTCAGCGGAAATTTTGGAAATTCAGAAGCAAGCAACGACCGATGAGATTGAATTGCCCTCGTTGTTGTTGAACGACGATTGGGGAGTTTCGCTCGTGACATATACTCGTAAATAGATGCTTCAAACAATCGAAATTTTGTGCAATTTTTTACCGAGTTTTGTGGTAAAACTAGTTTGTCATTTTGTGATCGTAGAAAATCCAAAGTTCAAAGCATTTGAATTGGAACGACGTCTGTTACTCTCGTACGACCCTCGTGAGATTCGTGAGATATTGATATGCCTCGATGGCAATAATCCGATGAATCCCGTGTGGCGAGTCAACAGTCGCTGGGAATTACCGATACCTCTACAAAGTGTTGTTATGACTTTACCGCGAGGCTTTCGTCAGGATTACTCATACGTCTTACTCGCAAAGAGCCGAGAATTGGTAATGTCCAAAGACTTTAACGGTGCAAAAGAGCTGTTGGCCGCGCTGGAACAGGATGTTCAGCAACAGGGTCTCGCCCCGATGAATTTGTCGTTCAAACTGAGCAAATTATTCGGCTGGGAATCGTTGCTCGTCAATATATGGCATTACCTCAATTCTTGGCCGGAATGTAACGGATGTAAGGCTGATAATCAAGATAAATACTTGTCTAACGATGAGAAGAATTATGCATAAGTTCATTTACAATTTTTTTAGGCGATGTAAAAGTTCTGGCAGAACAATGCAAACAATGCATAGGACCGCTCCAATCGACGGATCAAATTATTCCCAGACAAGAGATAATCGAATACTGCACAGCTCTACTCTTGAATTTAAGTGAATGGGATTATCTGACCGGACTCGATAAACGTTGGAGTCACTGTGAATTCGCTGTTGCTATAAGTTTGGTTTGTCAGGATATCGTCAAATTCAAGGGTTCTCGAAAGTTTCCAAGAGAAGCATGGGATTTGAGTAAGATTCATGACGTCAATAATACTTTAACTTTTGTTTCCTCAGATAGGTAGCTTTGTTTCTATAGAGCCTTTTTTTTGTTTTTGTTTTTAATTTTTTCGTAAGGTTACTAGAATGAAACATGGACGCTTGCAAGTTGTTTCCTCATTTTTTGGTCCGTAGTTCAAACAACCTCTTCTCTTCTGCTACGAAGTCCGCTGATCAATTTTGACTTCCTCATAGAGAAAACTTCGTTGATCATTACTAAATTTGCTTGCATGTATGCTAATATTTAACTTTATTTGAATTAAATGATAATAGTTGAGTTAAAAAGGGTTTTTCGAGAATTTCATAAAATCTAAAAGTTTCGTTCAATTTTTAAAAATGCAATTGCGAATAGGGTTTAAT
Source organism: Cylloceria caligata (assembly GCA_963942595.1). NCBI lineage: Eukaryota > Metazoa > Arthropoda > Insecta > Hymenoptera > Ichneumonidae > Cylloceria > Cylloceria caligata. The sequence continues at coordinate 10,783,974 of OZ012708.1, forward strand.
ACTCCATTTGTGCGGAAAAAAGCTAGAGTGTTAACGAACATTTTTTAATAAATTCAAAATATTATATACGAATGATCGGTCAAACCATTTCACAGTTGTAGAAGTTTGACTTTTGCAATTTCTTCACACACACGCATCCATCCGGACATTTTCTCTAAATATGATTTTCGACATTTTGAGGCAATTTAAACGTATTAACATGCAAATCTGAGAAAACAAAGGTTCCCCTGTGGAAGCTAAAATGTGAGGAAGGGAGGGCAGCGAAAATTTAACAGTCTATAACTTACAGTCTAACTACTTCTTAATTCTTATGATGCTCGACATTCAGATTTAATGCAGTTTTGAATTTTCCAAAAAAAATCTGTGCACCTAATTTCCGTACTTTTTTAGCTATTGCGCTAAATCCGTTTTTTTTTAAAGTAAAATAGCGCTTAAACATATTTGGTATTGATTCTGGTCGAAATCTGAAAAGAGATCCAGGCCTATGGGATTTAAAATTTTTTGTTCCAACTCATGTCCAGTCTGACTGGACTCATGAATCGTCTTCTATAAAGTTTCCTTTATGAGGAAGCTAAAGTCGATCCGCGGACTTCCTCACTGTGGATGCATCGTACCTGACGAACCAAAAGATTTTTATATTCATATAAAAGAATAATTATTATAATAATTTGAATCCCTTTTTCCCTTAACTGATGATACTAACTATACGAGAATGCATTTTTAAAAAATCAACTTCATATATTTTGTACAGTTCTTACAGTATACGGCCCAAGTCGAGATCAACCACAAAAACGTGGAAGCAGCGGTAACCCGAGCGGAAGTGCAACGAGAGACGCTATCGCGGGTACCACAGGGACTTTGAGCAGGCTACGAGAACCCACGGCTCTAACAGTCGCAATATCGTTACTGGCTCGATTGCATAATGTCTTACGGGACGAATCCAGTCTCGAAATTTACGCACAGTACCTGACCCTGTGGCCAGCCGGAATACCAAAGTGCGTTCTCGACAAAACTCTGATCAGCTGTTTATCCATCAATCCATTTGTGTTAAATGCTACAAATGTTTTCCATAAAGAATACGACCCCCCCCCCCCCCCCAGATCGATATACGTGTGAGAAAGATCATAGAACTTTCCCATTGCGAATTTCTCTCCCAACTGTAGAATTGTGAGACGCAGCTTATCATTCTCCTCATTTATGCAAAAGATCAAGAAGTTTAATATGAATATTGATTGTACATTTTTCAACTTTTTTATTTGCAGCTCGAACTCGTACAATCTTAAGACAATCTGCGAATCTTTGTTTGAACTACTGACACAGGCTCTCAACAATTATCCAACGAATATTCCGTGGCTACGAGTAATGGGCGACCTCAATTTCGGTAAATGAAATTTATTTTAAATAATTGGTAACTTCCTACAGATTTGACCAAACATGTATATTTATGTTTGATGTTTCCACAGTTTTAGGATATTACGAAAGTGCCATGAAATTTTATCTCGAGGCAGTCATGGTAGCCAGCGATTTGTTCAGTCAGCCCGTGCCCCGTGCTCATATCGACGACCTCGTTTACCGAAGAATGATCAAGAGTTGCGCTCATCTTCAATGCTACACTCAAGCAGCAGTACTCTGTCAGTTTTTGGAGGAGGTTGACTACTCTCTGGCATTCAAAATGGCTGCAAGTGATCAGAAGAGTTCGGCCAGTGCGGATGCGATGGACGCTTACTATTACTGCATATGGGACACTACGATATTGGAGTATCTCATTCATTTGCATACAAAACGGGGCGAGCACCACCGAAAACAATTAGCGGTGAGTTCAGTGTTATCCATTTAAATCATTACGTCTATGAGTCGCTATAGATTATCCCTGTAATCTACAGATTAAGGTAATTGGTCTGCTGGAATTGAACTCCAACAATAACGAAGAAATCCAGCGAGAAGCTGCCAACACACGAAAGGCCACATTTTTCCGAGCTCTAGCTAAACAGTACGTTTATTGATTATTTTGTATATCCAATAATATATATTTGTACATATAATAAAATGCGTAACGAAAATAAAGCAAAATAGAAACTATTTCGCCTTTTATTCTTTCATTTTTCGCGATTACCCGAAACCTTCCGCCTATTTGCTACGACGTCCAGTGCGTCACATACCTTAAGCCTTAAATCTTCTTGTTCGGATCCATATCCTACATTGATTCTTCTTTTATTGCTCAGTGATCTTTAATATGTGATTGTTATTAAAAATTAAACGACAAATTAGTGGCTGGAAAATTTCTAAAATCAGACAAGAGAATAGTTGCAGCAAAGCACCGATAACACAGGTTCATCCCGTTGCAAAGAATATACCTAATCGCACAGATATACAGGTAGATGGAACATTCCCATCCATAGGAAATTCCTTCCTGCATTATACATTCCGGAGACGAATCGCGTATTTGACGTATTTACTATTAATATCCTCCATTCGCCAGAACTATACTTCCAGCGATATTGATATATTAAGAATTATTGACATTCAAAAAAATAAGTCGGAACGTGAAACAGCAATGCGACTGTAGCGAAACAGGGACGTAGAGAAGATTCCTTTGTACGAAACACCACCTGCTTGCTTGTGTAGGTATTGGAATACTTTCCCGGCTACCTGCGTATCTACACCACAGGCAACAGGTATTCTGTTTGGCATCAGGTATACAAATCCAAAGAATCTTATGCTTTTGCTTTGAGATTCATTCCTAAGACTAGCAATTTAAATAAAATTCCCTATGAGTACACCTATAAGTACATCAAGTCGCAAACCTGTATTCTTGTTGAAAGAAAGAGATTTATATTTTATGTTTACGACAAAACAATCATGTTGTATTTTTAGCCGCCCTAATATCGAATCAAGTAGAAATCTGATGTTTTTTTCAAATTTTTGTCTTTTTCTAATAGCCAAGGGACTTGTTTAATCGTTTCGGAGAGAGAAACGCTTAGCTTGAGATGAACATGAACAAAAAATAAATACAAAGTACAGTTCCACGTTGCTTCAATGTTTTCCGCTGCCCACAAAGTTTCCTGTACGAAAAAGTCGTCAATTTTAACTTCCGCATAGTGTAATTCTGTGGATAAAGGAATAAAAGAACGAGAAAGTTACGTGAGCGTGTAACTTACATCCTTTTTATGACCTTACATGGACAGCTAATCCGCATTTTCAACAAAATTCTATCCGAAGTTTGAGCGAATGCGAGGTCACGAAATAAAAAAAATTCCACATTCAATAAAGTCTGAACTATCCGATGCCTTTTTAAAGAAATTGCAATAATTAATGAACTTCTATCACTTAATCGTGCGAGCAGAATCAATGTTAAATTGCTCAGTTCCTCCTACATTTTCATCAGATTCTTTTTAAAAAAATGTAAAAAACATAGCATTAGAAGCCCGGTACATCTTCAGTCTCATAAAATTTTAATTAGTTCATCCACTTAGACCAACCTCAATATCCAATCACACGAAATGTTACTTTATTGTTTATCTAGAAAGCACAGTAGCTTAACACTTACAGAAGTTAGAACGAACGAAAGAGTTTTGTGAAAAAATTGGAAAAATTCAATAATGGACTTCCTTGGACGTTCCTGTTTCTGTTTGAACTATTGAACTGTATAGCGCGGTAGCCAAAAATTCGTAAAACTTAGAACGGGGATAAAAAAAATACAAAGCGCCACAAAGTCTACTTAATTTTAATTTTTACGAAAATCTTTCCTTTATTTTTTGTCCAAATATACCTGCATTCTTTCAGTCATTCTCGAGTTATAGGCTTAAATTGTTTTGAAGAAAAATATACAAATACGTGAATACTCACACTCGCATAGAAAAAGATTATTTTTCTAGAATATTTAGACAATTTTAATCGCTTTGAGATGAAAGTATAGGGAGAAAAAATGCACAGTCGCAAGACTTCCTGTATAAAAAAACGAGGTCTACGATCTGGCACTGATATCGCTGTTATCATAGTTCTATAATTATTGAATCTGACTTTATAAAGTCCACAAAACGAATGCGAACCTTGGTTTCTTTCATCAATTGATCGAAAATTAGAAATTTTTCATTCTTATTAATTATACAAACTCTTATTCTTCTTCTAATGAGGGTCTATAAAACAAGTATACCGAAATAGTTTGAGATATAAGCGATGAAAAATGACACGGGATTCAATTTTAGGTTTTATTAAGCTAGAACCCGTTCAGACAGCACAAAGCTTTATTCGCAATCTTTCTTAATTTAAAAAATGACAAACAAATGAAAACATCATAGGATCGAACTTCTCTGCGTTTTATTAATTCATAAAGATATCACCCCTTAACCCGTGTACGTCACAAAGGGAAGAGAATTTTTTTAAATAGTCAGCCTTGAAGATTTAAATTATCTGGAAATCAAAGATGCAGCTACACACCCGTTTAGCTAATTGAATAAAATCACAACCGCATTATAGTGAGTGGTGCACGAGATCGGTGAGAGTCTCAAGGTCCCACGAAGTTCCGAAGTAAACGTGGCTGCATATTGGCTGTAAAATGTGCACTCTAAAGCGTAGCGCACTACAATGCGTTCATTGAATCCCCCCCCCCCTTGTCCATCTCGAGTGCAAAACTCGTGTCCTTTCCGACGGACCCCGTAGACGAGACGCAGCTTCGAGAAACTCAAGAGACTCTCGGGCTGCGTGCCGAGAATACCCGGCATTCTACCGACTGTTCTCGCTCAGCTCGTAGGGACTTGAACGCGCAAAGTGATTCGAACTAAAATTACTCAAACTAAGTGGTTTTCTCGACAAACTAAAATCAAAAAGAGGAAACAGAAAACAAATAAAAAGTTGGGGTTGCTTGAAAAAAAAACATTATTCATACAGCCTGTGAACCGGGACGAGAGCTATGAATCAAAGCCGCTGATCTCGCATTTTCTCTTGAAGCGGGGCAATAACACGCGGTGCGGCAAAGTTGAGCGAAAGAGAGGAGAGAGGCCCAGCCTCACCTCGTCGTTACTGTGACGTTGCAGGTATCGGCGTAAACCCGAGCACAGTTTTTTTGAAGTGCGCGTCGTTTGCGGCGACTACGATCACCCACTACACGCGACAAGTGTCACGTCGTACCAGAGGACTAGGATGCAGAGGATAATGCTATATCAGAAAAAGAATTAAAGACGATTCTTTGTGCGAATGTTTTAAGTATGCGGATCGATCTCTAGGCAAGTGTATCGAGCGTTGCTATACAGACGCCATAGCATTATTGAGCGCATCACAACAAGTTCATCACCGTAGTGATGACATTCACCGAAGAATCGGCATAAGAATCTCGGGTTTTTCTTTGACGCAAGTACATCCGCGTGGTATAACTGGATTATGTATTCCGTGTTGACACGCTACACGCAATTCTCATTACGGTGAAGGAAGTCGCTTAAAGAGAGCTCTAGCTCTGCTTTTCTCACGAGGGCAATGGTACCGGTGCCAAGTGGTACGTTCCCCAACGTAAGTACTACACCGTAAAATTCCAAATCCTCGAATAGCGAACGAATGCTCCTTTCACTTTGCGTTGAATCAGTGTCGCCGACTGTTCGTTACGCTACGCGTACTCGTCGTTTGTTATGTTCAACGGACGAGAATGTTGCTGCGTTAGATATAAATTAAACTTATGCATAGATGAATGTAGTGTATTCGTGTTATTTTCGTTGCGAAGAATTATCGACGAAATCGATGTGCGACGGTTCTGTGAATGCCAACAGGTGTCGATTAAACAAGCCGACGACGCATTTCGGGCAACTCAACTTGGTCACACCTTGTAGCCAAGTGCCCGATAAAAATATTAAAATACGTGGCTTGTACAAGAATAATGTTAAACTGTGCAATAGCAGAACATTTTGTATACTTAAAGTTTTAATAAAGCGAGATAAAAATATTATTTGAAAAATAATTAAATCTCAACTACTAGCAGGGCATTTGGCCTCAAGGAACAAGTTCGAATCGATTTTTCGTGTAAACGTGTGGCTGTATGCCTTGCGTCGAAGGGCCCTGAGTTGCGGGCTGAGTGGGGGAAGGGGCCCCACTACTTCACCCGCTTTTCGTTTATACTACACATACGGTCCACCTTAGCGAAAGGGGGCCGAAAGCGGGGTATCTCGGACGATCTGACGAGAGATCTACTGGCAACTCAGCTGACCCAGATTTTAGCCGGTCCACCGTAGTGTCTCTCGGAGGGCCCGGAATACGGAGGCGAACGGGGAACACGGTGAATTTTGCTGAAATGGGACGCGGTCCGACCCAAAGCTAAATTAGCCGCCATGTCCAATAAAAATAAGGCCTCGCAGCAGCAGCCGCAGCCGCAACAGCAGCAGCAGCAGCAACAGCAACAGCAACAGCAACAGCAGCAGCAGCAGCAACAACAACAGCAGCATCACCATCACCACCACCACCATCACCAACAACAACATCACCAACATCTTCTACATTCGGGATCGCACGTGATCGGTAAGCAAGGTGAACAGCAAGTACCACCGCAATATCAGCCACCACCACAACCGACCGTAGGGATTCTTAAGAATCATCCGCAATTTGGTACGGGCACTGGTGTAACCACGAGCGTGACCCCCAATTCCATTGGACTTGCACCTACAACCTTGAACCACCCTCAACAACAACAACAACAACAGCAGCAACCACAGGTTCTCCGTGCAGCGGCATCGGCGAAAGATGCCCACGGGAAATTTCCTGCTGCGCTAGATCAAGTACAGCAGCAGCAGCCCGCTATTATTACTAATTCGACGAAAAATCCTAATCACGCTTACATACCAATAAAAATACCGAGTGGACAGTATCTTCCGCCTAACAGCCAGTATCCCACCACTGTACCCATATCGGTACCTAGACAAAGAATCACCGACGAGGAACTACTTCGACTTGGCCCAGTGGAGATGCTTAAATTCGTTAGAAAAACCGAGAGTGACATTGCGAGGGTCGCCGCTGAACAGAACCGTCAGATACAGAGCTTAGTGAGTTCATTTTTTCGGGTACAAATATTTGTTTAACATATTTTAACAGCAGAGAGTTGAAAAGATTCGTCAAAATATTACGAAAATAAAGAATAATTCAGTGCATTTAGCACATGACCCAATATCGATTTCTAATAATAACGATAAAACACATTTGACAGAAATACAAATTTATAAATTCGATGTAAAGAGATGATAAGCCTTTGCTAGCTCCCTAAGTCACAAAAATATTTCTGGTAGTTCATTTTAATAACAAATGAGATATTTTACAATAATTTGGAACTGTGAATATAATCTCTAAAAACACCTCACTAGCACTATAAAATCACTAACTGATATCTATCGATATTTGAGTAGTTCTCAATAGTAATTTCATGGTGCCAGTAGCATTCTTCCATAAGAGTTGTAGGGCTACAGAATATTAATAAACATTTTTCAAATATATTTACGTCATATTGCTTGAAGGAAATTTTTTTTTAAATGTGTTGCTTTTCTGTTACTTAATTCAAAGATCTGAGTCTGGATAATTGGGTTGAAATAATGCAAATGTTCACGATACAATGACCTCTCGCGCATCCATATTAAAAAGAATATTTTTTTTATTTAAACATTTTTTTTAATCCACCTACCCGACTCCAGCACCATGACCCCGGAACCGTTTTCGCTTTACTTCAGGGTCATGGGCTATCACTGCCGCTTTCCGGCCTTCCATCGTTATTAAAAAGAATATTACCGTGTTGTATATTGTCAAAGTCCTAAGAGGTTTGACAAATAAGAAAATGGTATTGTACTGTATAGGTAACGCCAGTTTTATCGTGGTTTTAATTCTTTTGTGCAGAGTTTGAACACAATTATCGAAAATATTAACTGTTTATTCAACATGTAATTCAATGTCTTGCATAATATTAATTAATACCATTGGGAACCTTGAGCTCCTTATTTCTTTGGTTTGGAATAAAATATTTTTAAACATCAATCTCTGTAGATTTGTGTGCTTTTTTATAGAACTTGCAGTCTATTGGTTTTCGAACAAATTTTTTGTAATATCCCACAGCTGAGCGAGCTCCGAGCCCTCAAGGAAGCGAACCAGCGTCTGAGTGACGATAATCAGGAGCTTCGTGATCTCTGCTGTTTTCTCGACGACGATCGGCAAAAGGGCAGAAAATTGGCCCGAGAGTGGCAGAGATTCGGTCGATACACGGCGAGTGTTATGCGTCAGGAGGTTTCAGCGTATCAAAATAAACTGAGGCAACTTGATAACAAACAGCAGGAGCTGATAAAAGACAATTTAGAGTTGAAAGAGCTGTGCCTGTATCTGGACGAGGAGCGAGGAGGCGGCCAAAGAGATGACGGCGATGGCTCTAGTTCGAGTACGAATGCAGAGGAAACAGCACCGCCACGAGCTTCCAGACACACTTCTATGTTCAATGGTAAATATGCATGATGCGCAATAGTCTCCGGATATGAAGGTAAGGTGAAACGTCTGTCTCGCTCTATCGCCACCCATAAACGTCAACTCGATTGATAATAAACGCCGGAACTTTACAGACAGGAGCAAAACGCTTTATATGATGCACATTACATCTGGGCATTATGTAAAGCAATTTTTTTCTCAAATCTCATGGAATTGTGAAAAAAATGTGTCTCGAAAGGTTTGTTACTGACTGGATAGGTTTTACCTCACTTTATGACAATGTGCGACCCCACGGTCGTTAATAAAAACTGCAATGCAAATTTCTCCGATCCCATTTGATCGTTCGGATTAAATAGGAGAACCCTGAACTGCGTTTCACAAACTACGGTTTTTGACGTAGTCTTCGTTTATCCAAAAGATCGATTGTAGCGGAGAAATTTATATTGCAGTTATTGTTACCGACTGAGGGATAGCACATTACCTTGAGGAATGCTGGAGTAGATTCTCCTACCGACTTTGGTCGGTAAAAATAGGCTATTTTGCAGTCTACAGATATACTCTAAATTGAACAAGACTGTAATGTGAACACGCTAGGTGTACAGGTTAATAATGCGGATTTTGTAGTCAAAGAAAACGCAATAATTTCTAGAGAAACATAAAAGTGCTTTATTCAAAATAATGTCCATTGCTAGCTACACATTTTCCCCACCTTTCAGAGAACTTTGTGGATACCGTCCCAATAGAACTTTTCTTGTTTTGAGGCAAACCATTCAGTGACCCAATTTTCCACTTTTTCATACGTTTTCAAGTGCTGCTCAGAAAGTGCGTGGGCCATCGATTGGAATGAGTGGTATTCTAAAGGTGAATACGGCGGGTGGGTTAATATTTCTAAGGCAAGATATTTTAACGTATATTTAACTACTTTTGAAGTGTGTGATGGTGCGTTATCATGAAGCAAAAACTTTGCCGTGTCTCTGGCCCATTCTAGTCGTTTTACGATCAAAGCGTGGTTCAAATTGATTATTTGTTGTCGGTAGCTTTTAGTATTAACGGTTTCACCAGATTTTAGAAGCTCATAACCTTCCTGATCCCACTAAATGCAAATCATTGTCTTCTTTCCGAAGCAATTTGGCCTTGCAGTCAATGTTGATGTTTGACCTGGATCAACCCATGATTTTTTGTGCTTGGGATTCTCGAAATAAATAAATCCACTCTTCATTACCAGTCACGATTCGATACAAAAAAGACTTTCCTTCGTGCCGTTGAAGCAACATTTTACTGATGATTTTTCGGTTTTCCATTTGTCTCTCGTTCAGTTGATGTGGGACCCATTTTCCTTCCATTAAAATCTTTCATATTGCTTGTAAACGATCGGAAATTGTTTGTTGAGCAACGTTTAATCTATCTACAAGTTGCTTTTGAGTTTGACATGTATCTTCATCCAATACTGCTTGTAATTGTTGGTCTTCAAACTTTTTCAATTGACCTGAACGTTCTTGTCTTTCTCAACGAAACCATTACTTTTGAAGCGTTTGGATTCTGGCATGACGGTGCATCTCACAGGACGAAAAGATTGTTTAATTAATGTCAAAGAAGTGGACGGTTGTGGAAAAGTAGTCACTGCCTCTGGAGATGAAGATTTATACAAACTTAAACGAGTAAATAAATCGATTGAGTCGGCCTGTTATGCCATGTCTACAAATACTGAATATCGAAGCTGGCATCGTGGACTTAGGCATTTGAATGTTGGTAGCATGAAGAAATTGCGAGATGGAATGGCCAAAGGAATTATTTTCAAGGACCAAAATGACAGTGATGTTTATATAGATTATGTCAAAGGAAGGCAACATCGAGAGTCATTCCTAAAAGAAAAAGTACAGAGAGCTGAGTGCAAGCTAGGTAATATTCATACCGTTCTCGGTGAACCCATGAAGGAAACACTCTAATAGTAGAAAACGTGACATACTCACCTTCACTGACGATTTAACTCGAAAGACTTTTGTCTATTTTCTCGCTAATAAAACGGCAGTCCTGGATAAATTCAAGGACCTCAAGTCACGTGTAGAGAATGAGACACCAAGCAAAATTCGAGCCTATCGTAATGACAACACTAAGGAGTATGTTAACAAGCAGTTCGAAGAATATTTGAAAGAGCATGGAATCCAACATCAAACAACAGTGCAATTTACACCAAAACGGAATGGCGTTGCTGAACGCATTAATCATACTCTGGTATCAAAGGCACGGTCACTGTTGTACGAAACAAATCCACCAAAGAAATATTAAGCCGAAGGATTAAACACGGCTTGTTATCTAAAAAATTTGAGTCCAACTGTTACAGTCAACAACAAGACACCGGAAGAAGCTTGGAGTGGTATAAACCCAGACTTGAGTCACTTAAAAGTCTTTGGTTACACTGCTCAGGTTCACATTTCGAAAGAAAAACGAAGAAAATGGGATGTTAAGTTTAAAAAGTATCTGTTCGTCGAATACTGTTCAGATACAAAAGGCTACAGAATCATTGACATGAAGACAAATGAAGTGAAGAAGTCAAGAGATGTTATTTTCGACGAAAACAAAATGATGGCAGCCAAAGAAGATGGACAAAGAGAATATTCAAGTGTTAATGCGCATCCTGTAAATATAATTCACGGTCAAGAAAGAATGAATAGAGAGCATCTACAACGTAATCGTGGTCTGCCAAAACGATTTGAAAATTATGTCTGCTGCAGTGGAAATTGAAGCTGATGGAGACCCAAAAAGCATTGAGGACGCTTTATCTCGCAGCGATGGTGAAATGTGGATAGAACCTATGCAGGAAGAATACGAGTCGCTCATTGAGAAGAAAGGTGGAAGCTAGTTGATCGTCCAAGGGATAGAAAAGTAATTTCATGCAAATGGGTTTTGCGAAAAAAGAAAAACGGAGCTGCAAAAACAGTTCGTTACAAAGCACGGTTCCTGGTACGAGGATGTATGTAGATCGGTGGAATGAATTTTGAAGAAACCTTCACACCTGTCGTACGTAGTACAACGCTGCGTTTTCTAATCTCGTTGGCAACACTTGATAATTGGAATATCGATCAAATGCGTGCCATTGCAGCTTTCTTGGAGTTTATATCGGTGATCTGTTGATGTTTACAAACATCGATGAATCGAAGACCTGGGTAAAAGACGAATTAACAAAAGATTCGAGATGAAAGACCTTAGTGACACTGTCTCTGTTCAACACTGTCTGGGAATCCGGATAACAAGAAACAGAACAAGTGAAAGAACATTGGATCAAACAGCTTATATTGAAGCGTGACATTATTTTTCAAATGACGATAGGTAGTCTAATATTCGCAGCATAGACAACACGACCAGACATATCGTTTGCAGTGGGCACTTTAAGCATGTTTAAAAATAATCCTGGCAAAGAACATTGGTCGGCTCTCAAGTGGGTCATGCGGTATTTTAAGGGTATTGCAAGTGCTAAAATTGCGTTCAACAAGATTGTAGACAAATTTTTGTCTACAGTGATACAGACTACGCAGACGATCGTGACGACAAAAGATCGATCAATGATTACGAGTTCAAATTGGCCAATATCGTTGAGAATGATAAATGCAGAACAACAAATAGCATCTGCAGCAAATACCATTCGCATTGGATGCGATAATCAAAGGGCTCTGGATCTATCAAGAAATTCATTGTACCATGCACGGACAAAGGGCTCATTCATGTGCAACATCACTTCTCCGTGATGCTGCAAAGATAAAACAAGTCGAGTTCTTTAAGGTGGAATCTGAAAAGATGGTAACAGATTCATTGACAAAACCAGTCAATCGCCAAAAGCACGAATGGTGCAGATAAGCCATGGGAAGTCGACTAGAACCAAAGTAGTACCACATCAAGTAGGGTTGTTGGAAATCTGGTTTATCGACCGGCATGATGGTAGAGCCACTTGACTTGTTCACCATATGTGACCAAGTTCACTTATCATTGACTTTAGTCAGTTCGTGTTGGTGAACAAACGTTCTCAACATCTTCTGTACACGTTTTCTGTTCAATAAATACTTATTTAATTAAACATAAAATTGTGGTTTTTATCAACATATATCAACGTATGTGTAACTCCATCTATTCAAACTAATTCCTATTATTAATCGGTACACCTAGTAAACGCTTTGACGTCCGGTCTTATTTTGAATGTCTCTATTTTAGTTATCGTAATCCCTTGTCTTAACCGGCCAATCTACGTGAACGCAATTTATGCTTTACGTTAATTTCTTTTGTGTAGTCGACTTTCTGACGATACTGAAATGTTCACAGAACCTCGAAGAATCGACCAGAAGGTTTATATCGTACAAAACAGATGCTGTTGACATTTCGAGCGGGCGTCTTAATTTTTTGAACAGTCAGTAATATATAATTATTTTTATTTTTTGCATGTTTTCAATTGCATGTCAGCCGGACGTCGAAACGATTACGTTCGTATTACAGTCCTGCTCAATGTGAAGTATATGCGTAGACTACGAAGAGGAGAACGGTGAATTGCGTCTTACAATTCTATAGTTCACCGTTCTTATTTTTATCTGAAAGATCAATCGCAGCGGAGAAATCGCGATAGGAAAATTTGGGTATCTCTCTCGTGCGCATGCCGGTTTGAGAGAAAAAGACGACATGTATAGCACATCGTCTTCAGGCGAGGCGAAACCTCTGTACTTCACCTATGAGTGCGAAAGAGATAGGCTAGCATGGCGCTCACGTCGGAGTGAAAGAGAAGTAGCACATCTGTGTAATTATCCAGGTTTCGCCTCGCCTTAAAGTGATGTGGTACCCCTCGATCGGTAACAAAAACTGTAATGCAAATTTCTCTGCCACGTTTGATCTTCCGAATAAAAGAGGAGAACGGAAACTGCGTTTCGCAATTCTACAGTTCGTCGTTCTCGTCTTTTATCTGAAAGATTTATCGTGACGGGGAAATTCGCGATGGGAACATTTTGCTATCTCTCTCGCACGTATAGCGGTCTAAGAGAGACAGACAACGTGTAGCACATCACCTTAAGGGGATGCTGAAATAGATTTTGTTACACGCTTCGATCGGTAAAAATAGGCTACTTCGTAGTCTACGAATATGCTTCACATTGTACAGGACTGTAATTTGAACGTAAACGCTTCGACGTCCAGTCGAATTTCAGTTGAAAACGTGCAAAAAATGAAAATAATGGCATATTTCTGACCACTCAGAAAACCGATATGGCTGCTCGCAATGTCGCCAGCATCTGTCTTGTAGGATATCAACGTTTCTGGAACTCGCATACCTCAAACCGGACCGAACTCTGGTTCTTTGAAGTTCGCTAAACATTTAAACATCGTCAGAAAGTCGATTACACAAGAGAAATCCCCGTATTCAGCGGTGAGCGCGTGTATGTGTACGCGCGTATATGCGTGCGCGTATATGCGTGCGCGTGTATGTGTGCGTGTGCGTGCGATCGCGTACGCGCGTGCGTATCCTTCTCATACACGAAACATTGTGAATCATAGAAAATAGAGAGGACGCAATGTGAAAATGTCATTATTCAGGATATTTCACATGGATGCGGCAATAATGTATCAGTAACTCGAGGAACAGTGGACCTTACACAGGTTTCATCTTTCAAGTGATGCCAATACTAATTTTCGTTCAAATTGAATAAAATCTCTCTTTTATTTTGAATTTCCAAATATTTACTCTCATTGACGACGTTGAATTTGCCATTCCGAAATGTTGTTTTTTAATCCACAATTACAAAGCTTATATTTTTTACGGCCTCTGACACATGTCGGGTGTCCTGATTGTAAGATCGCACATTTCAACGCCTATGTCGATCGAATATTGTCCTTATAATCTCTATAGTAATTCTAGGCATGCGACTGTATAAATATTTAACATTTATGTAGATATAGTGTCTATGTTCGGTCAGTAGGATGGACTTTTTGCGAAACACAACTTAGGGTGCGAGATACGTGATCACGATTCTAAACGCGAGAAAGAGAGGCCTAGTTCAGACTCCGTATTTGCGAATCATTATAAATAAATTTATTATAATAAATAATTATATATATATATATATATAATAATTTAAATTTCATTATAATAAATAAATAAATTGGGTCTAACTGCTTGAACCATTTGTAATAAAATTGATTAAGCTTACTAATCTCGCTGTATTCTAAAAATATCTCAATCGTTATGAAGGATTAAAGAAGGTTTTAAATAAAATCAAATCAATTTTAACCCTAATTTATTCCTCTCTTAACCCACCTTTTTCTCTCCTTGGACGCTCCTTTAGCCCTCCATTAACTCTCTTTTAACCTTTCTTATGAAGAGTTAGAGGAAGTTAAAAAATTTTCAAATCTCATTTAACCCTTCAATAAGACTATTAATCCAGGGTTTGAGATGTGTTAAAGGAGGTCTACAAAAATGTTTTAGCCTCATTATACACTCTACAGAACGACCATTAAACTCTCGTTCCAAGAGGGTCAAAGGTGGTTTACAAATGCAATCTGACCAATGATTGAGGACGCTTAGCACCTGAAGCGTACGAAATCCTCGTTTAATAAAAAATTATTGACTCCTTTGTCAACAAACAAGCAAACAGAATGAAAATCGCACTGGTTCGTAATCGAACCTGTCATCATTTGAGTACGACGA
Source organism: Cylloceria caligata (assembly GCA_963942595.1). Taxonomy (NCBI): domain Eukaryota; kingdom Metazoa; phylum Arthropoda; class Insecta; order Hymenoptera; family Ichneumonidae; genus Cylloceria; species Cylloceria caligata. The sequence continues at coordinate 10,799,083 of OZ012708.1, forward strand.
CAGCTCTGACGATTTTTCGTAGTTAATTTTTTTCACTAAAGTTATAATTTATTAAATATTTAATCGCATATAATTATCATTGTAAACACGTGTAAAAAAAGCGACGAATTCGATAACATGTCTCATAATACCTCTGACATCATAATTCGTAAATAATAGCAGGATTTAGTTTGTACGCAGTATCAAAACAATCAGTGCTTTGTAAGCTAAGTTTTGTGCTTCCTGGAGTTTGCCGGTAGGAGGTTGTTTAGAACATTACTACTGTACCGTGTATTGAAAATCTAGATGTGTAGCTCTCATTATTATAAAAATAATCGATGACTGACTTTCTCTTCTTAAAGGCAATTCTTTATCGTGTAAATGAATGTGTGATTTGTAATATTATCTTCATATAAATAATTCTACTTCACTGTCAAAATTTTAACGCTATTGATTACATGGTTACAGATCAAACGATGCAATACGTAAGAAGTCTGGAGCAAAGGGTGAAACAGTTAGAAGAGGACAAAAACGCGCTGCAAGCTAGAGCACGAACGTGGGAAGCACCCCCCGGAGAAGTGTGGGAAAGTCCCGGAAGTCCAACAGACAATGCAAACTTGGGTGGCAGGCCTGAGGCAGTGGTACGGGCTCTTCAGGTTCTTGAGGTCAGAGAACAGCTTGAGAGAGAAGCCGGCCATGATGGGGAAAAGGCACTCGTCAGAGAAATGTGCAACGTACGTATCAAATCGAATTCTACAAATAATGAAAGGAAAAGCGATGCGCGTAACGTAAACCTTTATTTTTCTATTCGCTTTCAGGTCGTTTGGCGAAAGCTTGAAGAAGGACCTCAGACGAGACGATGAGCCTCGCATAAACGGAGCTCTAAATTAATATTAAAGTAAAAACGATCTGTCACGTTACGTTAGTAAATTATTAATTAAACTCTTTGTCCGACGAAGTGTTCTCTCGCTACTCACCGAAATAATATTTATTTGAATATGTGCCTAATAAACTTCGGGGCAATATCCAAATATATGGTATTTGATTGAAATACGTTTTTAACGGTAAACACTATGGTAAGAGCTCGAAAAAATACAGTTTTTTGACGAATTAATTACAAAGAGAATGACTAATATTTTTAAATATTTATTTTACCAAATAGGAGAGTGATAAAAAAAGAAACTGAACAGAAAAAAAATGTTAAAACGAGCAAAAGAGATTAATTTTTTTGTGATCTGACATGTCTCAGAATTCTTCGCATGATGGCGTCAACGCTTACTCTGCGCAGAATTATCTGAAACAAAAATATCGCAAAGATTCGTGATTAGTATGAATGTAGCTATCGTTTAACGTGCGGATTTTTCAATCTTAATAAGTTTCAAAACGGCAACCACTGAGAGTTAAGTTTCCATATATGGTAAAACATACAGACTATTTTAATTTTTTTTATGAGTTATTGAGGGGAAAGAAAACCCGTGCATACGACGATAGTTATATGTGTCGGCAATATTTTCTGCAAATTACTAGTTGATCGGATAATTAGCACAAGAATCAATTGTCAACTTACTAAACCTCATTGATTCCAAAGCTATAAGCTGCTTGTTCTCGTGAAGTTGAAGGTTTAGTAAGTACATACCTTGCTCCTCCCTTTCAAGCACGATTTCCCCTCTGTATTTTTGCAAATTTCTCGATATAGTTTTGCAGATAGAAATATTATAAAATAAAACTTTAAGGGAATGAAAAAAAAAAACAAATTTCGGTTTTTTTTCTTCATTTTTACTACGGTGGTCACCCCCTTGAGAATATTTGGGCCAATAATGCGGAAAAATAACAGAAGAGGGGCTGCGCTGAACGCGTTAACCAGTGTGCGAAAGAGAAGTGTACGCCGCTTAACTGAGCTTCGGAAGAGATAACCGTCGAAAGTATTTCATTTGCTCGACAAATATCAGAGACTAAACGGCGAATCATTATCAATTTTGGACACAAGATGTCTGAAGGTATGTCTCCCGATTTGTTATTTTTTTTTATAGTCAGATCAAACAGAAATTGAAGGAAAAAAAAACAAGCGAAATTCCAACGCAATCGAACAGAAACCGGTTTGCCCAAACATTCTTATATCAAATAAATTTATTTTCTGTGGCAGACAGCCGGAAAAAATTGCAAACTAAAAATGTTTATTAAAGAAATGAGTAAGGTCAACTGCCTATTGATGAACCACCATGCAATGTATGAAAAAAATCAATTTAACATTGAATCTTTGACCTACGACAAAGAATTCATTTTTTATCCTCCAAAAACGAAATAGGTGCCTACCTGTTACGTAGGTGCACACCGACATATTTAGTTTTTGAAAAGAGTTGCATTTAAAAAATTGTATTCGTTGTATAAGATAGGACATTTTCTCTAAATAATTTTTTTTTCTGTCATTGGATCATGTTTCTTTAATGGCTTATCATTCTAGTTGGGACTGCAGATTCCCAGTGATTGTTGCCGCATAGGACTATAAAAACAAATTAATGTAAAGATAATTTCTTTTACACACACAATTTTACAAAATTTTATAAAACGTAAAATCTTTTTTGCTTCGATTTCATCAATTTCTTTGTTGAGAAATGTTATGTACATAAAATTATAAAGGTTGTTCGCTAAGTTTTGGGCGTTTCAAAGACTTACTTAGATTTTTCCCTATGAAGGATTAATTTTTTGAGTAGACGACTGTCTTTTACATCTGTCCCTGTATTGTCTTCTAGCATTATAATTTATCATATAAGACTCGTGTAGATAGCGACTGTATAAATGTTATACGTTGTTAGAGATATATAAATACATTATGTATATAAATTTTTTTTATAATGTATACGAGTTGATTATTTAATGTAATACGGCGATAAAAAATATTTATATGTACTACGGTAGTGCGATGCGATCTTACCTTTGCAGCACACTGTTAAAAAACTTTATTTTTATTGAAATACCATTAATTTTATATGCTGTTTAACGCCTACGAGCCGAATTCCGTGTATCCGTTTGCAAACGACGCTGCGATAACGTTATGTTCATTATACCGTTACTAGTACAGGCAACATGGAGCCCGTTACTCTTAGTCATTATCGCAATAAATGATGACGGGGATTTTTTTTCGTAATTAAGTTCAGTATCACGTACTGAATGTTAATGAACAAAATCCTTACAAATTAAGCGTCCGCAAGTGCCGCCATTTTGAGGAAAACCGTATCGGTCTATATCTTCGTTACCGTGCACCTTAGGCCAAAAATGGTAATAACCTTTTTTGTAGATAATTGAATTTCCTATCTTTTTTTCTAAATAATTTTTTTTTGTATCACTTACCGTTTACGACTTATACGACTGTTAAGATTTATTTATTCACTTTTTGACCTGTATCTCTCCTAATAATTGTTTAAACAATATAATGCTAATAACTTATCTTTTAAATCCATAAATTTCCCACAACTTTTATTTAAAACTTTTTTGTCTAAAATTAATATTCTCAAACTTATAACGCGTTCAATGTTGCGCTACTGGGTGCAAGGTTAATAAAAATGAGGTTTGCATAGTACAATGATGAAAATTCAATACATATGTAAAAAAATATTAATTATATTGACATAATTAACAATAAATAATTTATCTTGCAAAAAACAGTGACTTCCCGTTGACATTTTTTAAATATTTGTATAATATTTTTAACAATTCAATAATACTTCATAACTCAAATTGCCCCACGATTATTATTAAATTATCAATTATATACTGATGGCTCAATGAACAAAAGAATAGCAAATTGGGAAGCATGCTAACATTTGATCTTGTCGATCAACTCCTATCATCCCTTTGTTGTATTCGACGATACACTTTGGTTTCCAAGTAGGATTGTGATGATTTTTGCTTTGCTCAGTCAGTGCTACTGTTGTGTGTTTTGTAGATAGAATAAAAACGTCTCGTTTATCTTTCCATTTTATTGCCAGTAATCCATTGCAGCTTCTCATTTCATATTCCCCTTTTTTAAATTTTGTCCTCTTCCATTGTATATATTTCTTGAAATTGTTGATTAAAATAATTTATCACGGGTTTTATTTTGTTTAATTTATCACTTCTATTGGCCACATTATTATTTGCAAAATGCAAAAATCTATTTATTTGTAAAATGTTTGGACCGATAACCTTGCGACGCCTCTGAGGCGTCATATTCATGTTTGGTCCGAAAACCTTGCGACGTCTCTAAGACGTCATTGTAAGCTAAGGGGTTAATTTGTAAGGATTTTGTTCATTTACATTCAGTACGTGATACTGAACCTAATTATGAAAAAAAATCGCCGTCATCATTTAATCCCTAGCGGATTGAACGACCATGAAAATCCTACAAAAGACCACAAAAAGACGTATTTTCAATGGTCGAAAAATGTATGAAAAAAGACGTCTTTTCGTGCTCTTTTTCCGTGTACTTATGACCTCTGAAACGGTCCTTTCGCGGTCTTTTTACGGTTTGGTCTTTTCACGGTCTTTTCATAGTCATTTTGCAGTCTTTCAGCGGTTTAGTCTTTTCGCGGTCAAAGTCATGCACGGTCTTTTTTACGGTCTTTTCTTGATCTTTTCACCGAAAGACCTTGAAAAGACGCAAGGTCATGCACGGTCTTTTCTTGGTCTACTGTAGTCTTTTTTGCGGTCTTTTTTACGGTCTTTTTATGGTCGAGAATAACGCATTTTTAGACTGTCTTTTTTTCGGTCTTTTCAGCGTCGTCCAAACCGCTAGGGATGTTTTGCAATATTACCTATTGCCTGTACTATACTCTCAACGTGTCGATCGAAACGATAATTGAGTAGAAAAGAGTGAGGTGTAATGAGACGGGGGCACAGTGAGCCACATCGTTTTTTTTTTTGCTAAATTACTGATCATCAAATTAAGAAATACTGATCCATTGTGAACCAAATCCTGTAACATCATTCTACGAACTTTGGCTCTTGTTGAAAATAAAATGAAAATATATCAGAATATTTTGTGATTTATAACAAAAAAAAATATTCACGTTATTTAATGTCGCGTCTTCAATTGTTATTTAGTTTCACCGTAATAATCTAGATCCTTATACAGAGTTTGTAATGTTGTGAAATAGTTCTACAGGTTTTTATGCATTGAAACTTATGCATTTGTTCAAGTTTTGTAATAAATATCGGGAGTGTACAGCGGCACGCGCGAACTCACCCAACCTTTATTTCGGTTGGTCTTCAGTTAAGTTGAATATTCGTTGGATTTGGGTAGGACCGGACAAAAGGTTGATTTGTGCAAAAAATCCATCCAGAGGCAAAATTTCGATTGACGGTTTGATTTACTAGAGTCAACCGAGTTCCAACCATCGTACAGCAAAGCCCAGAGTTGGATTGACGGTTGGTTTTACTAGAAAGCACGGCAGTTGCTCGCGCCAAGTACCTCTCTCCGTCTCACCAAACATATATAGCGAAATCTAGCGACTAGCCGTGTCTCTTTGCAGCTATAAACCCGCGTCCCGCACCCCCCGATTCTTTCAGTAGGAATATCGCTGATACTATATCGTTTTGCCCAGAAATATGTCTAGTTACCGAATATAAATTGATAATTTTTTATCAAACAACACTAAAATCAATTATATTAATTACATATTAACAAAGATACGTAGATAGCAGCGCGTAGCCACGCCCCTTGCACCTCGATTTTGATATTTTCATTTCTGCCGATAGCAATCCTCACATTTTTCTACCACCAATGCATATATATATGATATATAATGCATATATATATGCACGAACGAAGCGATCGCAAATACGAAAACTATAATCGGAATTCTACGAGTATAGAATAAAAAAACCTCTTCTCGTCAATAAATCGAACAGTTTTTGGAAACAAATCGAGCCAAACTTTAGTCAATTAACCTTAACCTTGATTACTCACCTCGACTGATAAAGAGCTTCGAATCATGAAGAATGTCACCCAATATTTTTGTACCCATAACCTCGAATCCAGTGATTACATTGCAGTAATGAGCTTCTAATCATGATGAATGCCACTTTCACTTAATATTTTCGAACCCATAATTAACATTCAACAATCAGAAGTACGTGTAACGGGGTCAGAATGGCCAACAAAAAACGAGAAATATATATAATATACATAATATATATAATAGAATTTAAATATTCTCTCATTTCTCGATTGATTGACTAAAGTTTGGCTCGATTTGTTTCCAAAAACTGTTCGATTTATTGACGAAAGGAGATTTTGTTTATTCTACTCGTAGAATTCCGATTATGGTTTTCGTATTTGCGAACGCTTCGTTCTCTTGAATATACGAATAAAGCATCACCGTTTTCTCTCGGTAGGCCGTCATGCGACAAAAGGATATATCGAAGATGCGGGCTTTCCAACTACGGCACAGTGCGACACAATGTACATATTTCTGGTGTAAGCGGTCAATCGGAGCAAAGGAATACACCAGAAATATGTACACTGTGTCGCATTGTGCCGTAGTTGGAAAACCCATGATGTCGCTAAGAAATGTTCTATTCATGGCAAGTACGCGGTGGCTAAAAAGTTTAGCGATGTCATAAATAGTTTTCTCACGAGCTTTGACTTTGAGCACCATCCTCAGTACGACTTGCAATGGTCGCTACTGTCACTTTTACTGAACTTGTTCAAAGAGACGAACGAGTCAGAGCTTAAAAGTCTTTTGGTACATCAAAGGTCGACTACATCTTGAACTTAACTGTTGCTAACCAAAGCACTGTTCCCAATGAAACAAATCGGGGACAGTACTTGAAAGAAGAGGAATTCTTCTATTATTATAATAGGAACAGTGGAAGCGTAAATTCTTAAGCATATTATTCGAGAGGATCGAGTACCTGAAAGTCATGAAAATAACATTGTTAAAAAATACTACTCGACGAAGACAATATAAAAAATGAAAGCTTTTCATAAGGTGGATATTTTCTTGTAGTCCAGGTCATTGGTGCAAATCAGTGATGCCAGATGAGGGAATTTTGCCCCTATCTCGCTGCCCTCACCACGCTGCCCGTGCGAGGCACGTCAGGGCAAGGCTTGCGCCGCTTGTAACAAATCTCGTCTCGATTGCGCTTTACGTTGTCTCGCCCCACCCACTTCACAACAGCCACTGCGCGGGCTTTTATGAAATGAGTTATGGAAGATTTTTTAATGAATATATATAAATATTATATATATATATATAAATAAATAAATGATAAAAGTAAAGAAATATATAAAGCGCTTACTAATTTTGCAGCCGTCAGCAAATGAATAGTGCATTACAATATCCAACACCAAATTGTAGTCCTTTACACGAAAGGTTCATTACAATTTATTGAATAAAAAGGAATTGTAATGCTCTACTCACCTCCCAGGTCTGCGTAGTGTGTGACGTCACACGCTGCCTGACTGTTGATTGGTCGGTGAGCCGAGTCTGCGCACGGCGTAGTGTGTGACGTCACACGCTGCCTGACTGTTGATTGGTCGGTGAGCCGAGTCTGCGCACGGCGTAGTGTGTGACGTCACACGCTGCCTGACTGCTGATTGGTCGGTGCGCCGGGTGCGCGCGCAGTGGGCGCTAAAACAGACCCAGTGAAGAGGGTACCCAAACGGGAACAAAATTCCCTCATCTGGCATCACTGGTGCAAATATCTCTGTCCTTTTCCAACTTGTTGCGAGGTTCAGGTTGCATCGTCGGTACAAATTGGCTTGGCAAAAAAAAATTTACTACAAAAGTGATTATAACTTCTGTGATAGAGCTTCAAATGGAAATTCCTGTACTTGGACTAGTAATAATCTTTTTACAAAAAGAATGAGACCTTACAACAAATTGAAAAGAGAAAAAATATTTTTACCAACGAACTGGACTATAAAAAAATATTTCACTTATAAAAATGTTTAATTCTTTTTGTATTGGCCAAGTGGTATTTTGCATTAAGTTGAAAGATTTCATACGTGCGATCAACACACAATTTCATTTTCATGATTTTCAGTCGACTCTGTTCTCTTAATTGATGTTATTCTGTTAAACAAGAATTACAAAAAGTAGTGAAATCCCCTGAAAACCGATTCTCTATAAAAAATTTACGCCAAGTACACTTTGTACGAAAAAAACTTCCTACAAAACTATTAAATAAATAAACATGTCAAAATAAAAATCATCCCTCAAAAAATATTTTTAATCAATTTTAATCGCAATGTCCAGTATCTATATATAGATATAAAAACAATTTTATTGAAATTAAATTTTTTTCAAAATTCAAAATTATAATTCTAATTAAACAAAAAATTTTTTTCTAATACAAAAAAAAACTCGGCGCGTTTTTGTTTCAACTAGATTAGATTACATATTTGTTAGCCATTTTTACCCTAACGGATTTAAGAATATTACATACATAACTCTTATATACATTTCAAAGTTAACCAATATCTTTTAACACACATAGTTTCTTTCCCCTTTTTCCCTTAAGTTAATTGTCCTCTTCCTCATACATTCATTCGCCCTGTATCTCCCCCATCACACTTCTCTTACGTCTTCTCGCTCTTTGGTCCTCGCCTCCTTTTCCAACCGCCTATAACACTCGCATAGTATAGGCTTTGTCGGCCCTCGAAAAACCCCTGTCCAGCGATCCTGACTATTATTCTCCCATTCTCTCATTATTTTTTCGACTCCCTCCTTCAGCTCTCTATCCAGTCTCTTCTTAAATCCCTGACAGTTTCAAATATGTTCCAAAACTTCTTTATCCATTCTGCATAATCTGCATTTTACATCGTTGAACCCCTTGTTCCCCGCCCGGCCCACATTCCCACACCTTATCCTTGCCCATTATTCCTTGTCTCTTGTTTTTATATCCTTCTCTTCCCAGTATTTCTCTTGTTCCACTGACGTCTTCCAATCTCTGTACTCCAGGCAATACGTCGATCCGTCTATGCGATTCCAATCCTGCTGTGTAGTTTGGTCCTCTATAATCCTGCACCCTTCCTCCAATCTTTTCGCAAGCGCTTTCAGCTCTATTCCTTCTCTCATACCTCGCAATGACACCCCATCTGCCATTCGTATCATGCCCATTTCCATGCCCTTCATGCACCTTGAAGCTTCCCCATTTATCCTGTCGCTTAACTCTTCTTTCAGGCAGATCTTCGGCCATCTCTCGTCTCCCATTTTCAGGATGCTCACGAGAAACTTAGCAGCTCGCCTTCTGGCCTCCATTTCCAGCTTTTGCCTACCCGCTCCCATACGCCAGATGTAGCCTGGAGTACACCCACTCACTGCCATCATCATTTTGACGCATCTTCCTGCCATCCTCTCAATCTCCGGCCGCTCTCTCCATCCCCAAACCTCTGCTCTGTACATAAGAATCGTCCTGACTAGTGTGTCCATCAAGTACCTCTTCTCTTTAAACTTTCTATGTTCGTCCTTTTCATGACCTCCCACGCCGCATTCACAGCTACTCGCGCTTTATTCGCTATACTTCTCAGGTGTTTTGCGTAGGAATTTTTTGTCGTGAATGTGAACCCTAGATACTTGTCACTGTTCACGTCCTGAATTACACTTCTCCCATATTTCCAAGTCTCTACCGCCTTTCTTCTTCCTCCTTTTCGGAATACCTTGGTCTTATTCACATTTACCAGGTGTATGCATAAGTTTTTTCCGGTTTAACTAAGAGATGGCGCCAGCGAAAAGTACGCTGCGTATTAATTTGACACATACGTCATTTTGTTCGTCTGACATTAACCTACAAACACACACAAGTTGAATCCGCCAAAAACTAGCGTCTCTGTTTTATCGTTCATTGATCATGTCGAGTTTTGTGCCTGAAAAAGAACATTTGCGGCACGCATTGCTTTTCTTATTTAATCAAAAGAAAAAGGCTGCTGAAAGTCAACGTTTGCTGGTAGAAACATATAATGAACAAGCTCCATCGATTAGAACATGTGAGACATGGTTTCGACAATTTAAAAGTGGTGATTTCAATGTGAAAGACAGTGAGCGCTCTGGTAGACCACAAAAATGCGAAGACGAGCAATTGCAGGAGTTATTGGATGATGACCCAACTCAAACTCAACGGCAATTAGTAGAAGCATTACATGTGTCACAAGAAACAATCAGCAGACGTTTACGAGTAATGGGGAAGATCAATAAACTCGGTAAATGGGTCCCACACGATTTGAATGAACGTCAAATAGAAAATCGCAAAGTCACTTGTAAAGTGCTGCTTCAACGCCACGAAAGGAAATCATTTTTGCATCGAATTGTGACGGGTGACGAAAAATGGATTTATTTTGAAAACCCGAAGCGGAAAAAATCGTGGCTTTCACCTGGCGAAGCCGGTCCTTCAACACCAAGGCCAAATCGCTTCGGCAAGAAGACCATGCTCTGTGTCTGGTGGGACCAGAGCGGTATTGTGTATTATGAACTCTTGAAGCCCGGCGAAACCGTTAATACACAACGCTATCGCCAACAAATTATTAATTTAAACCACGCATTAATCGAAAGACGACCGGAATGGGCCAGAAGACATGGCAAAGTGATTTTTTTACACGACAATGCGCCGTCTCACACAGCAAAAGCAGTGAAAGACACCTTGAAATCGCTTGGATGGGACATCCTTCCGCACCCGCCGTATTCGCCAGACCTGGCGCCATCTGACTATCACCTCTTCGCATCAATGGGGCACGCGCTCCCAGAGCAGCACTTCAGCAATTTCGAGGAAGTTGGAAAATGGCTCGACGAATGGTTTGCCGCAAAAGACAAGCAGTTTTTCTGGCATGGTATTCAGAAGTTACCTGAAAGATGGGCGAAATGTGTAGAAGCCGATGGCCAATATTTTGAATAAAATAAAAATTAATTTCCCTTGAAAATTACGTGTTTTTTTTACCAAAAAACCGGAAAAACTACGATCCCGCCTTCGTTTCTCCTTTTCTATTCCGCAACTAAATCGTCCAAGAAAATATTAAACAATGTTGGGCTGACCGGACAACCCTGACGCACTTCGCTCCTGATCTCGAATCTTTCCATACATCCCTCCTGTGTGATTACCTCATTCGTTGTTCGTCTAGATACAGGGTGCGCCATCTTTTATGTTGGTATGTAAACATTAAATAACTTTTAAAAAAAAACAATCGATTTCCATATATCAAATGTTTTTATTTAATTTGGTTCTTTACAATTTATTTGGACTTGTTGAGAATCCGTCCGATGTGGCTTAACAGATCTGTGGAGATATTGAAAGTAATGAAGCCTCACTCGATACAATAAACCAGACACATTGTTGTTATCTTGAGAAAACGGTTTATTTCACTTTCCGTCAGCTCTCATACAAAATACAATTTTGGTTATAATTTGGAAAAAATGTTAAATGTCAAAATAAGTTAAATTTGGAAAACAACAAAATTGATATAGAATAATTAAAAGAATTGAACTGTATGAACAAATAAATTGACCTGAATATCTGGACTGAGAACCAGCACACAATTATATTAATTGTGTGCTGTAGGTACTGAGAGCGGTGTGCGTGCTGCAGCCAGTGCTGCAGAGCACGCCACACTATGAGATAAATGAGTGCTTAAAATGTGTCAATTATTCACTGCAAGCTCTCAGCATATTTATCTGAGAGAAGTTGCAGCGAATAGGTGAGAGCACTTGCAATTGAATTGCTTGAGTGCTGTGACTGCATGCGAGAACAGCTACGCAGTCAGCACTGCGTAGCACAATACAACATAGACTGAGGATGCACAAATGAGCAGAGTATAGTCACTGTATTTTCCCAGCAGATTTTTTGGGGGAAACTACAGTAAATATAAAGCACATGCGTAATTATATTAATTAAGCCGGCAAAATAGAGTGAGGAGAACGTGGTGCAGCACGTGCTGCAGCACACGCCACAAAGTGAGACAAAAATGTTGATGTACCGCTATTTTTCTCCTCAATGACAGTGAATTGCTCTGCATTATATCAGTGTACGCTTACCTTGAGTTCTAAGTCCTGGTGAGCGAGAAGTTGAGCGAGTCAGGCGAATTGCGACAGAGAAACGGTCCGAGAGTCCTTTGATGCGTGTGCTGTTCCCGTGGTTGTTCCGAAAAAAAGTGTCAAAATTTCCATAATGGCTGCGAGATACGAAAGCGTCGTTGGGCGCTGAAGTCAATTGAGGGAGATAGCCGGTGAGCGAAGCCGAAGTTAAGCGAGAGAGACATCCTCTCGCTCAACGCGGCGTGCCTACGAGGCACAGCCTCGGTTCCGCGAAGCCCTGCCTCGGCTATCTCCGGCCCAACCGAACGCAGCGTGCTAGAGCACAACAACAGGTCGACGCTCAGCGAATATCGATCGCCGTGCGCCAGCTGATTATCCAACATTCCGCCCGCTATCAACAACGGGGTTGATGATTACTTATGGTTTTGAGTCGGATGAGATAGGCAGGACAGCTAGTTTTGAGATCGGCCTGGTGAGCATAGTGGTAGCAGTTCGAAGTGTCACCACCCTGGTGAGCTCATCTTTACCTGGATACAACGCCGTGACTCGTGCAAGTGACCATTTGCACGGTGGAAAGCGTTCATCCGTGAGCAGAACCAAAGAGCCGATTCTAATGATATTATTCGGGTGATGCCACTTTGAAATAGACTGCTGCCGTTGTAGATAGTGTGCAGACCATTGTCGCCAAAATTGTTGAACCTTTTGGTGCAACAATTGCCACCTTGAGAGCCATGAGATTGCCAAATCTTCGAGATTCGGCTCTGGGACCATTGTGAGTGCTTCACCAATGAGAAAATGTCCAGGCGTGAGTGCTGATAAATCATCTGGATCATCGCTGAGCGGTTCCAGAGGCCTTGAGTTGAGTATAGCCTCGATTTGAGCCAGCAGCGTTGAGAGCTCTTCGAACGTGGGTGCTATATCACCCACCGTTCGACGCAGATGGAATTTCACAGACTTTACAGCTGCTTCCCATTTGCCACCCATATGTGGCGCCGCAGGTGGATTAAACTTCCATGCAATCTGTTGATTTGCGAGAGAAGAAGCGATGAGATGATGCTCTTGAGAGGCCTTCCTGAACAGCTGACGTATGAATTTGTGAGCACCAACGAAGTTAGTGCCACAGTCAGCGTAGATGGTGTGAGGAATGCCGCGCCGAGATGAGAATCACCTGAACGTTGAGAGGAAGCCGTCAGTTGAGTAGTCACTGACGACCTCGAGATGCAGAGCTGAAGTAGCGAGGCACACAAAGACGCAGATCCAGCCTTCGTGTGTTTTACAGTCTCGCCCCTTCCAAGTTTTGAGCGTGAGAGGGCCGGCATAGTCCACTCCTGTGTGAGTAAATGTACGAGATGGTGTGACTCGTGACAGAGGAAGCTGACCCATCAATTGTTGAGCCCGCACTCCTCTCTATCGAGCACACACCACGCAATGTAAAATGTGATATTTTACAGGAACTCTACCGCCGACGACCCAATGAGTTAGCCAAACTTGAGCTAATGTGAGCTGCGTGCCTCCGTGAAGAGTTCGCACGTGAGCTTAATCAATAATGAGAGTCGTGAAACGAGAATGACGAGGTAGAATGGCAGGATGCCTTTCTTCATGAGTGAGTGCTGATTGAGCAAGGCGACCTCCTACTCTAAGTACACCCTCCTGGTCGATGAAAGCTGTTAGTCGACTGAAGGGGTGAGCGGATGGAAGATGCGAGCCTGACTGCAGCACTTGTATCTCGTGCTTAAAGAACGCGGCTTGTGTGGCTTTCGTCCAAAACATGTTTGCTGCAGCCATTTCTCTCGCAGTGAGTGGAGCGGTTCCTGCCGATTCTAACCTCCTCCTCATTCTGGCCACTACCCTGACACAAAATGAGGTGAGACGACATAATTTTAAGAGCGAAGAACAGCGATAAATGATTTCCCAATGATACTCTAGCGTCTGTGTTGCAGCGAGGAGAGCTACCCCGGGCAGGCTTCCATGATGCTCAAATCCTCTGAGTCAGTTGTGGATTCGGCCAAAATTCAATATGCTTCACCATCCACGGTGGACCTGACCACCACAACTGATGAGAAGACAATTGAGATGTTAAATACCCCGCGAGGCGCAGTCAGCTGGATTGCTTGTGCCTGACACGTGACGCCATTGAGCACTGGGTGTGAGTTCTTGTATCTGAGCGACTCTATTTCGGACATAGTCCTTCCACCGAGAAGGATGAGCTTTGATCCAGCTGAGAGTTACTGATGAGTCCGTCTACAGGTGAGTAGATGAGACTTTAACCTTGAATGTAGCTTGAACATACACAACCAGTTTTGCTAGCAACAATGCTGCAGTCAGTTCAAGCCGTGGTATTGTGAGTTTCTTGAGTGGTGCTACGCGCGTTTTTGAGCAGACAAGTGAAGCCACCTTTCCTGTGGACGTTGAGTTTACAGTGATATAAATCACTGCGGCCATGGCCAATTGAGATGCATCAAAGAAACCATGCAATTCCACTGTTGAGTTGCTCCATGTGTTGAACCACCGAGGAATTGAGATTCCGGACGGATAAGTGAGATCTTCTCTGATTGCAATTCTTCGTGTTGAGACCTGGGATGGCAGTGGACCATCCCAGTTGAGCTTGTGAAGCCAAAGTTCTTACAAGAGTATTTTGGCTCTTATCACAACTGGTGAGACGAAACCAAATGGATCAAAGGGTTGAGCCACCTCGGAAAGAACGAGGTGTTTTGTGAAAATTTCCTGAGTTGAGTTGAACCGTGATGAGAATGTGCACTTGTCTTCATGAGGAAGCCAAGTCAAGCCAAGAATTTTGTCTCGCAGTCGTCCGTTGAGATAGCTGAACTTGACGGTGATGATGAGATATTAGCAAGTACCTTGAGGTCCGACGAGTGTCACTTGGCGAGTGGAAAACCGCCCGCCATGCACAAGTCCTTAAGTTGTTGAGCTATTTCAATGAGTTGATGAGTTGAATCCGCCTGTTGATGCTGTTGTACCATGTGTCACGCTTGTTAATTTGTACGGCACAGGGTTGAGTTGAGCATCAATCCACAAAATTCGCTGAAAATTCCAATCGTCAGGTTGAACTTGAATTTGACGATACATCTTGGTGACGTCCGGGGCAAAGATGTGTCTGTGATGACGGATCCAGATGAGAACGTCCGAAATATTGAGCAACAAATTAGGTCCAGTGTGCATGATGTCATTGAGAGACTTTCCAGAAGATGTTGAGCTAGAACCATTGAATACCACCCTTAATTTGGTGGAAATACTGTCTGGTCTCAGCACACCGTGGTGAGGCAGATAGTATTGAATTTCACTTGTAGATGATTTCGAAGCCTTCACCATGTGACCAAGTTGTTCGTATTCGACCATGAATTGTGAGTAGAGCTGACAGTATTCAGCATCCTTTGAGATTTTGCGTATAATATGCTGCAGACACCGATGTACTTTTGAGTCTGAGTTTCCAGGTTTACAGCCAAAAATGTGAGAGAAAGCCGAATGATGTATCGGCCTGTAGTAACACACTGATGCGTGCTGCGAAACTGATCCTCGCATGCCTGCACCTCTGGTGTGAGTTGATCAACTGTGTCCTTTGGTGGCTCTTCGTGAATCCAAAATTTCGTAAGCACGTTCTGTAATTTCTGATCATCATGTTGCATGGCAGCATGAAGAACAGTGAGTGCGTCAGATTGACATGAGTTAGATGGTCCAATGGTGAGCCACCCGAATATCGATAATTGTGCAACAGGCGCAGATGATGTGCCCTTAAGAATATTGGGTTTGATAACCAGTCCATAAATATCTGCTCCAACTATGTTATCGATTGGTTGTGGTGTGAGAAAGTCAGAGTCCGCCAGCTTCAGCTTCACTATGTGAGGCCATGTACGAGCTGGTGACTCAAAAGATGGCAAGTGAGTAGTAACCGTTTTGAGAATGTGAGCCAGTACCGTGACTTTCTCCCTGGAGTATGTAAACACAGTGTGAGTTGAACCGAGCCATGTGTCTGCGTTGAGTGCTTTCGACCGATCCCTGTGATCGAAATTGATGAGTGCTTGCGTGTGGTGTTGAGCTTATGGAAGAGTTCTTCCGTAATAAATGTCAATTCCGATCCAGGATCGATGAGAAATCGTGCCTGGTGCGTTAATACCGATGTGTGAATGTGTGAGAGTGCAGTTGCTAATAATGTTGAGGTTGTGTCTGTGAGTTGAATCTATGAGAGAACGACTGCGTCAACACCCTAGTGTGTTGACGACTGTGTATTGTGTGGTTGTGCGTCGGCAGTCGTTGTAGGGGACTCTGCTGGATGCAGCGTGGTGTTATGCCGCCCTGCCCACTCCCTGCACGTCCGGGTAGATCGGCAAGCCAATGCGTTGTGTCGACCGAGGCAGTTATAGCACAGCCGCGCTTTCTCCACCATCTTGCGCCGATCAGCCACAGTGAGCCGACGGAACTCAGGGCACATCACGATGAAGTACCCCCAAGCCCGACAGCAATCACAGGGACACGCGGACGCGTTGGTATGTGGTGGCGGAGCGCCGCGGGTCCTTAATTGTGGTTAAAATAGGCCGCAGAGCTGACACCCGTCACTGCTGCGATTGGACTTTGAGCCCCAGATCGCCTGGTAGGCGAACCGGTGGCCGGGCCTCCTTCGCAGCCACGACGGGGTCCGGAGCCAACAATGTCTTTTATCCTCAGGGTCACCAGGTGCCACCCTGATGCCTGAAGAATTAGACTCGGACATTGTGAGCCCCGTGAGCCTAGCAAGTGTAAAGGAACGAAGATGCTCCGCAGAGTGAGTACTTTACCAAATTGAAGCGCTGTTGCTGCGCCGATGAGAAGGGGTGGAAACTGCGTTGTGGGTTCGCAGAGTCCAAGTCGTGATGAGCCGAAGAGCAGATGATTACGGTAGGTAGAAAACCCTGGTTCTACCCTGTGCGAGTCGAAGATCCGGCTCGAAGGACCAAATTTTTGAGATATCCATCCGGTGTAACTTAGCAGATCTTGAACCTGCGAATATATTGGAAAAATATGAGACTTCACTCACAACAGGGTGGAAATAAAACCAGACTAGTAGATGGAATTTGGAGAAAGTGGTTTATTACTTTCCGCACACACAATGTAATAATACATTTTAAAACAGTTATTTTAAATATGAAAAGAAACACAAAATATACTAAATTTAGAAAAATATAAAATAATGAAAATAAATACACCAAAAATTTGAGAATTAGAAAACTGAATTTAATTAAATAGGCTAAATTTGATTTTACTATTTGGGCTGAGAACCAGCACACAATTATATTAATTATATTAACGCCACGCTATGAAAAAAATGAGTGCTTAAAATGTGTCAATTATTTACTGCAAGCTCTCAGCAGATTTATCTGAGAAAAGTTGCAGCAAATAGGTGAGAGCACTTGCAATTGAATTGCTTGAGTGCTCTACATGTCTTAGACAAGCTACGCAGGCAGCACTGCGTAGCACAATCCAACACATAATGAGGATGCACAAAATGAGCAGTGTATACTCGCTGTACTCTTCCAGCAGATGTCCTGGGGAAAAGTACAGTGACTATAGTACACCTGCATAATTATATTAATTATACCGGCAAATTATGGTGAGAGAAAATGTGGCCCGACATGTGCTGCAATGCCGCCAAAAAGTGAGACCAAAATGCTGATGTACCGATGAGCATCCAACTCCTCGTTGCCATTGAATTTACGGTAAATTGTAACAACGTACTCGTACCTGATTTTGAGTCCTGTTGAGCAAACGAAGGTGGAAATAATCCGGTTGAGAGATGTGAAAATTATCCGAGCATTCCAAATGCGTGCGCTGTTCCGTGCGGGTTTTCACGTAAGTGCCAAAATATCCAATATGGCTGCGGAATATGAAAGCGTCGTTAGGCGCTGAAGTCAATTGAGAGAGATAGCCGGTGAGCGAAGCCGAAGTCAAGCGAGAGAGACATCCTCTCGCTCGACGCGGCATGCCTACGAGGCACAACCTCGGCTCCGCAAAGCCCTGCCTCGGCTATCTCCGGCCCAACCGAACGCAGCGTGCTAGAGCACAGCAACAGGTCGACGCACGGCGAATATCGATCGCCGTGCGCCAGCTGATTATCCAACAGCACTAGTTCTTTAATACAACATCAATCAAGTGGCCGCCTTTATTGGCCAAAGCAAAATGTACCTTTTTGCTACGTTTTCCATAACTTTTTCGAGCATCTCGGGCGGTATATTGACGATTTCGGCACGAATGTTTGCCTTGAGCTCGTCAATGGTCTGACGCTTGTTGGCGTATACTTTGCTTTTCAAATAACCCCACAAAAAGAAGTCCGGAGGGATCAAATCTGGATATCTAGGTGGCCAGTCAATGTTGCCATTTTTGACATCACACGTCCAGGGAATTTTCGTTGCAGAAACTGCATTGTTTGATTTGCAGTGTAGCATGGCGCATCGTCTTGTTGAAATCAGTAACCGTCCAGACCTTTTTCACACATTTGTGGGCAGACATAATGAGCCAACATCCACCGATATCGATTCCCATCGACTGTTTCGGCTTCTCTGAAGAAAAATGGCCCAATGATGGTTTTGGCGCAAATGCCGGCCCAAACAGTCACTTTTTAGTCATGCAATGGTGTTTCATGGATCTCGTGTGGACTCTCCGTTCCCCAAATGCGGCAATTTTGCTTGTTAACGGCGCCAGAGAGTGTGAAATGGGCCTCGTCGGTCATCAAAATTTGCTTCCAAAAATCAGGTTCAGTGTCAACCATTCGAGCGACTGTTTGGCCGTATTCCAAGTGACGTGAACGATCTGTCGATAATATTCTTTGAGTCAATTACACTTTATACGGAAACAAATGCATATCATCCTTCAAAATGCGCCGCAAAGTGGTTCCACTGACGCCAAAATGCTGAGCGTGGTGACGATACGACACATTCGGGTTCTCGGCAACACTCTCTCTTACCGCTTCAACCAGTTCATTGGAACGTCTTGGGCGTTGCTGAACGGCACGTGGACGAATTCCCACTGTCCCGTGCTCAACAAAATTATACACCAAACAACGAATAGTGTTGTCAGACGATGTTTGTTCGCCACGATATTTTCGACGATACGAGGGTCGATCAATAAATAGTCGGCTTGGTAAAGAAAATCACGTTTTTTTGGACAAAAATTTTCATTTCTCAACATAATCTCCTTTTAGCTCGATACACTTATTCCAATGATTTTCCAATTTTTTGATGCCCTCCGAATAATACGATTTCGGAAGGTCCTCAAAATAGGTCGCTGTTTCGGCGATGAGGTCATCTCTGGAACCAAATCTCTTTCCGCCAAGTCATTTTTTCAGGTTTGGAAATAGAAATTAGTCGGAGGGGGCCAAATCTGGAGAATACGGTGGATGCGAAAGCAATTCGTATTTAAATTCATGAATCTTGGCCATGGCAACTGGGCACGTGTGAACGCGTGCATTGTCTTGATGGAAGAGCACTTTTTTTCTCGCCAAATGTAGACGTTTTTTTCTTCAATTCGTCATTGAATCGGGTCAGTACGGCCGCATAGTATTCGCCATTAATCGTTTTTTTCGGCGGAAGGTAATCGGTGTAGATTATGCCGCATGCATCCCAAAAAACTGTGGCCATGACCTTACCGGCCGATGGTACCGTCTTCGCCTTCTTCGGAGCACGTTCAGTCGGTGAAGTCCATTGTTTCGATTGTTCCTTTGTCTCTGGTGTATAGTGATGGATCCATGTTTCATCCACGGTTACGTAACGACGCAAAAACTCAACAGGATCACGCTTATAGATCGCCAAACACGCCTTCGAATCAGCTACACGTTCTCTTTTACCAGGTGTATGCATAAGTTTTTTCCGGTTTTTTGGTAAAAAAAACACGTAATTTTCAAGGGAAATTAATTTTTGTTTTATTCAAAATATTGGCCATCGGCTTCTACACATTTCGCCCATCTTTCAGGTAACTTATGAATACCATGCCAGAAAAACTGCTTGTCTTTTGCGGCAAACCATTCGTCGAACCATTTTCCAACTTCCTCGAAATTGCTGAAGTGCTGCTCTGGGAGCGCGTGCCCCATTGATGCGAAGAGGTGATAGTCAGATGGCGCCAGGTCTGGCGAATACGGCGAGTGCGGAAGGATGTCCCATCCAAGCGATTTCAAGGTATCTTTCACTGCTTTTGCTGTGTGAGACGGAGCATTGTCGTGTAAAAAAATCACTTTGCCATGTCTTTACCGAGTTTATTGATCTTCCCCATTACTCGTAAACGTCTGCTGATTGTTTCTTGTGACACATGTAATGCTTCTGCTAATTGCCGTTGAGTTTGAGTTGGGTCATCATCCAATAACTCCTGCAATTGCTCGTCTTCGCATTTTTGTGGTCTACCAGAGCGCTGTCTTTCACATTGATATCACCACTTTTAAATTGTCGAAACCATGTCTCACATGTTCTAATCGATGGAGCGTGTTCATAACTTTTTCGGATAACTTTTTCATACCCAACTGATCACTCAGGATTGAAATCACTGAGCCATAGTATGATATGCCTGTGGCCTCAGCAATCTCACGCACTTTTAGTCTCCGATCATTTAACACCATATCGTGGACTTTTTCAATTGTTTCTGGTATGACGACCTCATTTGGACGACCTGGACGTTCATCGTCAACAATGCTCGTACGACCGCGTTTAAATTCAGCTGTCCAATATTCAATGGTTGATAACGAAGGTGCAAGGTCCATATAAACTTCGTCTAGCTCCGCTTTGATTTCATTGTTCGTTTTCTTTTTCAAAAACAAAAATCGTATCACTGCAGGATACTCAATTTTTTCCATTTTTGTAAAAACACAAAAGTTGTTTGTCTTTCGATGGCTGTCAAACGCAAACTAAACATCGCAGTGAGCTGAAACTTTGACAAGAGTCATGTGAAGGATGGCACTACTAAACGT
This sequence comes from Cylloceria caligata, assembly GCA_963942595.1. Lineage (NCBI taxonomy): Eukaryota > Metazoa > Arthropoda > Insecta > Hymenoptera > Ichneumonidae > Cylloceria > Cylloceria caligata. Next base: position 10,820,005 of record OZ012708.1, read on the forward strand.
CGCTATTGATTTCTTTCCTCGACCAACAGATGGCGCAAGGCCGACTATTTATTGATCGACCCTCGTATGCACTTTGAGTTAACACAACTAAACGACTATTTTCAATGTATAGCGTCACCATTTCGGCGCATTGTTTCGGTGTGAAGCGATTCATGGTTAAAATTGTACTGAATTAACGTTTCAAAAACATGTCTACTCAAGTTAATCAGTTGACAAATCTCAAAGTTATTTAATGTTTACATACCGATATAAAAGATGGCGCACCCTGTATACTTTTAATCATTCTAACAATTCGCCCTTTTATCCCCATCCTTTTTATCTTTTCAATCATCAACTCTCGGTCTACCATATCAAACACAGCTTTCAAATCTACAAATGCGACGTATAATTTCGCCCCCTTCTTCTTGAGTGTCTTCCATATCAACGAGGTCAGCACAAACACGTGGTCTCTCATTGATATTTTTGTCCTAAAACCATTTTCGCTTTCGCTCAGTTTCCTGTTGCTCTCAAGCCATACTCTCAACCTCTTCGCCATAATGGCCGTCAGGATTTTGTATCCCCCGTCGAGCAGGGAGACCCTCCTATAGTTGACTACGTCCTGTGCATCTCCTGCCTCGAAAATCGGATAGATCCTGGCCATCTCCTAGTTCTTGCTTATCTTCCCCTGTCTCCAAAAATTAATTAGAATGTCGTGCCATACCCTTCGCAACCCTTCTCCCATTCCTGTAAAAAATTCCAGTCTTATCCCGTTCTCCCCTGGCGCTTTCTTCTTTTTCATCTGTCGCATCACTTTGATCATTTCCTTTCACCCAATGTCGTTATTCAGTTCCACCAACTCCCTCGTTCATCACTTCGTCGTTTTCCCCTCCTGCGCTTTCCTCGCAATCCCTTTCCATGTCCGCCCCTTCTTCCTTCCCCGGCAGCGCCTCAAAATGTACTCGCCACTCCGCTTTCTTCATGCCCAATTCCCCTGTCTTTTTCTTCGGCCGAAACATCTTAATTGCCTCCCAAAAATCTCTCAAGCTCCTGCTTTGTTCCACTTTCTCCCACTTTTCTTCCATCCATCCTTGCTGCTTATGACGATACAGTCCTTTCTTCTTTTCCTCCATCAATTGTTGCCTGTCCATTACCTTTTTTGTCTTCAGAAATTTACACAGCTGTTCCCATACCCGTGTCCTACTCTCCTTATACTCTTCATCAAACCACTTTCTTCCCTTTCTCTTTTTTTGGCTTTCTTATCATTCTCGCTTTCTTCGCTGCACTTTTTATAATCTCCACCAAGCTTTGGAGTCTCTTTTCCGTAGTCGCCTGGTTCTTTTCCTCTATGCACAGCTTCTGCATCCACTTGCCGTACCCCTGCGCCTTTTCCTCTTTCCACTCTAATGTCTGCTCACCGTTTTTGGCCCTGTTGTTCTCTCTTCATTTCCCCCCTCTTCATTTCCCCGCTCGTTTGATCCTACTCCCAATTCGATCACCAACGGCAAATAGTCTGATTCCATTCTCGCGACCACTTTCACACGCTTTATTATCTCTCTAGCGTCTTCTTCTTTTGTTAACACGTAGTCCAACACTGAGCTCCACCTGGGCCCCACGTACATCAACTTTCCTTTCTTGTCTCCATTTAATCTTCCGTTCGCTACCGTCCAAATTCATCCAAATTCCCCACATAGCGCTAAAAGCTTTCTTCCCTCCGAGTTAATACACTTGTCTTCAGAGTTCCTTCCCCATTCGTCTTCCTTCATTCTGTTTTCCCTTCCTTGCTCTGTCCCGATTCTTGCGTTCCAGCCCTCCACTATTAACAGCTTTTCATCTTTTTCTATTACGTTATACAATATTGCAGCTAGTCCTTTCCTTACCTCTGGGACTCCTACATTATTATACACCGTTACAATTTTCCATTCCTCTTGTTCCAAAACGCACTCCACAAATAACCCACATTCAAATTCCGTTACCCTTATTCCCCTCATACTCTTTTTAATAATTTCCTCCTCTTGCTCTTCCCCTTCTATAGTCTTTAACGGCCGCTTTTGCTGTCCACTGAAGCAGTTACTCAAACCTGCTATGAATCTCGCCGTCTCACTCTCTCGAGCCACGTCTCTTACAGCATTGCCATTGCATATCGCTCTAGAAATCCCGTCGCTTCTCTCAGTCCTCTCACTCTCGCTGGGTTCCAACTCACCATCGACACTTCCAATGGGTCTCTTCTCCCTAGTTCCGAAAATCCTGGACGTCCAGCTGGCTCGTTCTCTCGTTCCACTTCCAGCATTTTCCATCCACGTATAGTTTCATGTATAATCTCCTCACCCTAGCGCCCCTTTACTCCTCTTCTTTCACCCGTTGCCTTATCTTTCTGTGGAATTTCCGCTTCGTTCTCGTAAGATCGTCGTCGACGTAGATCTTCATCCCTCTCAGCGTTGTCCTGTTCCTCATAAGCCTCTGGTTATCGTCGAGGGAGCCAAGTTGCACCAACACCGCGCCCCCACTATTGTTGTCTTTTCTTCCCAGTCCCGTAGCCTTTTTTACCTGGATTTTCGTGCCCATTCTGTGGCTGAAGAATACCTTCACTCCCTCCTCAAGCTCTTGTCCCCTGAAGTCCGCCCCTTTGATTATTACGTTCGTTCTTCTTGTTTGTGTCTCCGCTCTCTCCAGTTTATTCTCCATCGACGATAGAACTCTATCTGCCTCTTCCTTGCTCTTTTCTGTTGCTATTTTTGTCACCTTTTACCTCCATTTTCTTTAACCACCTTTCCTCTTTTTGCACCTCTAGTATCGACTAGGTCCTCGTCGCCATCGTCTACCTCACTTTTTCCTCTATCCATTGTCTGACTTTGCCATCATTCTCCTCCAGCCGATCGATTCTGGTTTTCATCAGCTGTTTTTCGATGCCCCATTCGTTTTCCTTGTTCGTCGCCTCTCGTTTCATTTACTCTACTTCCTCCTGCAGCCTCTGTTTAAAGTCTGCACAATTCTTCCTAATTTGTTTCATCTCGTGACTTATTCCATCTATCCCGCCAAAAATTCTGCTCTCCAGTCCTCCGATCATTCTATTCATCTCCTCGAACTTGTAGTCCCACTCGCTTCTTTGCACGATTCCACTCGTCTCTTTCTCCTGTACCCCATTCGGTTTATCCCGCAGCTTTAATTCCCCTTCCACCCCCTCTTTTATTTCTTCCGTTATCGCCGTATTAATTTTCGGCTTGTATCCTTGCGGTAATTTCCCGATTAATCTTCTTTTAGCGTACACAAACACTTCCATTCTCTTTCGTTGTTTCACGCTCGCGTTCCTGGATTTATTTTTTGCTCCCGACGGTCGCCCTCTCCTTTTCCTTTTTCTTGCTCCGTCTATGCTATGCCCATCCTCCGACTCGTGCGCCATCTCTGAGTCGCCGTCCGAAGTCCGCTCCGCCTCGAATTCCCCTAGACCTTCCGCCTCCCCGGCTAACTTCACAGCTTTGCCTTTCTCTTCTCCCTATTCGTCCACCATCGTGCGCACTCTCGGTCGCTTAACCACCAAACCCCCAGGCTGAACCTCCAAAAACCCGCTCGGCCAATTTACGCGAATTTCTCGCGTTCGCCATTCTTGTTCTTTGGACTGCTCTATTCCACCCGTTCTCGGCCCTACGTTCCCTATCTTCCTCCTCGATACACACTTTATCTTCCCTTAAACGCTTCTGCTCTCACTAAACATGTCTGACTCCTCTCTCTTCTCCCCACCCTCCCTCCTTTCAACCTCATATAATGTGAGAAACACGCAAAGTGAAACACCTCAAGTTTTTGTTGTATTAGCAAAAAAAAATTGTTTCATTTAAATTAAATTTTTTCAAATTGATTTCAAATATTTTTTGAGAGATGACATTTTTATTTATTTAATAGTTTTGTAGGCAGTAATGATATTTTTCGTACAGAGAGTTCTAACATGTTAGAGTTCTGCACAACGAGGAAGTAACTAAAAAAAGACGGTTGCTTTTAGCCAAAACGAACTCCATAGGAAAGTAGAAGGTAACGACGGTTGTTCTTCGGTTATTATTGATACATTCCGTGGAATATCGCGTATGCTGGGATAATGAGGAGGACTGAATATGAATAGGTTGAGATAACGAGAAGTGAACAATACATTGAGTAATACTAAATATTGTACAGACTGAAGAGTTTAATGACTACACTGGTGACTATCGCGAATAAATCGCATGCTTCTCCCAAGCACGAGACACCAGAGAGAAGTGAAGCTTGCTGATAGCGACGGAGCATGCTTTGCTCGGTAATGGAGCCGAAGGCAGCCTACGCTTCACGAAGCTCTATGAACATACTCGTAGAGTGCCAACGCACTGCTTATTAAAGTATATTAGGCATATTAAAGTATGCCAACTTTACAGCTCAATAGTTATTTAACTGCAAATCAACCGCTGGCAGTTATTAAGATGCTTCTGCATTAGTAACCCAAAACGATCCAGTATTCGAGCATACAACTGATGCCATTGTGTGGTTGTCTAGAGGTTCTTAAGTGATTTCTATGTCATTTTTGAGTTCGTGTTTTGCATCATAGCAGCCGGTTATTTTGCAGTTATACCAGGGTTCCGCTGATCCTCTAGATTAGATCCCTTATGTCATTCAATGTCCAATTTTTTAAAATCATTCCAGTATTATATGCAAATATAGAAATGATGCTTAAAATATTTCACAGAAAATTATTTAAAAATCCGTAAACGATACTGATAAGTGCCTGTGAAAATCTTCGACGCTTTTAATGTCTTTTTTGGATGGTCAATGGTTTTCTATTAAATATTTTGACGCATAATTTATCATTTGTATTGGTACATTAAAAATAAAAATGAGTTCATCACAAGTATGTTGAAGAATTAACCTCAGAATTAAGGTTTAAATACGCGTTATACATATAAAGCAGACCAAGAGTACAACACCGAACGAGTTTAGATCATCCCGTAATTTTATTAGGACTTCTTGCAGTATTTAATCTTTGACTTACCCCAACATTCACAAACACACAGCTGGTTGTCTTCGCGTCCCCCATAGTGTGTATCACACGTGTATATAATGAGTGTAAAATAAAATTGAGCCTGTTTCTACATCTCTCTAAGAAAATAGGACTTTTGTTTGTGTTACTGATAAGAAGGAAAACTTGTTACCGACCACGGGTCGTGAGAATTAGAGAGATGGGAGAGAGCGTCAGTCTGGGACTGACCGTCACAAAGACCCTAACTATGTAAAGTTTTAGAAAATTAAGAATTAAGAAAAAGATGGTGTATGCAGTGCGGTATCATTCAAAAACATATTGGCGCCCAACGTGGGGCGATCTGCGACCAGTAAGACAGAATCTCATGAAAAAGTGAGCTGTCGAATCGAAATCAGAAACGTTCAGTCAAGTGTATAGGTTATGCAAGTGATAGTGGCATATGGTCTCCCAGACTGCAAAAGCAAACATTCATGAACAAAAACGGCGTCCGAAAGAGGGCGAGTGAAATGAAAGTTTCGGGCATTTGACAATAAAATCTAGTAAAACGAACGGAGATGTTCTCGCAAACAACGTCGAAAATAGTGGATTCATAGTGGCACGGAAAAAAGGCAGATAACGCTGCTTCAGACAGCAGCGTCGGGGTCTGCAAACAAACATCAGGGCGACCGGCTGGCTCTCGCACAAGGCGACGACGCAACGGGGTCTGCAAACAAACATCAGGGCGACCGGCTGGCTCTCGCACAAGGCGACGACGCAACGGGGTCTGCAAACAAACATCAGGGCGACCGGCTGGCTCTCGCACAAGGCGACGACGCAACGGGGTCTGCAATCGAGCATCAGAGCGACCGGCTGGCTCTCGCACGAAGCGACGACGCAACAGGGTCTGAAATCAAACATCAGGGTGGCTGGCGGACTTTCGCACAGAGCGACAAAGAAAGGGGGTCTGCACATCCAGCACCACGAGGCAACGAGGCAACGAGGCAATGACGCTACGGGGTCTTAACAATCAACGGCACGGACTGACACTCTCTGACACAGCGGCAACACAGAGGACGCTCATACCAACTATATCGACGTGAGGCATCGCGCGATCTTCTTTACCGACACGCGGTAACAGGTATTCTGGAAAGAGCTCTTACGTCAAGGTTGGTGCGACGTGGGGCTATCTCAGAACAAGGTAAGTGAGTCACCAAGTCCCAATTTCCTATTCTCCCGTCGTGAGTCGACAGCCTTATAACGGCAAAATGGCGGACATTAGAGAATTAAAACATAAACGGGCCATGGTAAAAGGGCAAATGACTCGGCTGGTAAATTTTATAGCTATGGACGTTCAAAGAACCGTGGCGGAGGCACGGGTTCCTAAAGAAAAACTAGAAGAATGCTGGAAAAAATTCGAGGAGGTTCAATGGTTGATAGAAACGAGGCCCACAGAATCACAAGAGGATTACGAAAAACAGCTACGCGACGGAGAAGCAGAGCGACGGCTTTTTGAAGAAAAATACTACGCCATAGCGGAGAAACTCGATGAAATCATCAATTGTACCGAAAACAACACCAGGCCACCAAGCATCGTGGGAAATCAAGGTCAGCCAATAATAGTAGAAGCACCACGAGGTAGGCCAAAACTCCCAGAAATAAAATTACCCGAGTTTGACGGAGACTACGCAAAATGGCTATTTTTCAAGAACAGTTTCGAGGCAACAATTCATTCAGAAACACAGCTCACGCCGATGCAAACCATCAGTATTTGATAGGCGTACTGAAGAACGAAGCGTTGAAAGTTATACAAGGATATCAAATCTCTAATGAAAATTACGAGGAGGCATGGAAACTTCTCAAGGACACGTACGATAACAAAATAATAATAATCGAAACGCACTTGGACGAACCTGCAGTTTCCAACGATAACGAAAGAAAACAAGTCCGAAGATATACGAAAATTTGTATGGCACATTCGTACCCATATGTCATCTCTCAAGGTTCTCGGGCAGCCAGTTGACAAGTGGGAAACAATGGTAATTCATCTCGCGAAAAAAAAGCTTGAGTTCGTAGAGCAAAGAGACTGGCAGGATACGATTAAAGATCGGAACCCCGAGAATATGCCAACGATGGAGGAATTTCTTAAATTTCTAACCGACAGATGTAACACGCTAAGGGTATTAAATCAAGGAAAATCGAAACCCACGACGTCGAAACAACAGCAAACGAAAAACGAGAAAAAAGTCACTATGGCGACCTTTACAAATCAAGAGTGCAAAGTTTGTAAAGGGAGCCATTCAATTTACAAGTGCGAAGAGCTGCAGAAGCTGGCACCAGACGAAAGAAAAAAATCAATTATCGGCCTACAGTTATGTATTAATTGTCTAGGATCAGGGCACATAGCAAAAAACTGCAAGTCGTCGTCGTGCAGGAAATGCTCCAAGAGGCATAACACGCTCTTACACAGGGAGGACATGTCCCAGAGTAAAGGAAAAAATGAGGCGGATACGGTGACAGCGATGGGGGCATGCTTCACGAAAAAGAACGACACAATGAATATTTGCTGCGCACGAAGAACGGTCTCAACGGTCATTCTATCGACAGCGGTCGTAAAAGCTGAAGATGCGCAAGGAAATTCGATCGAGTGTCGCGTGCTCCTCGATCCCGGCTCGCAGTCGAACATTGTGACCAAAAGTTTCGCTCGAAAATTAGGACTGCTCAGTCAAAAAGAGGACAGAAAAATCAGCGGAATAAATCAAACGACGAGCAACGCGCAAAAGGTAATAAAAATACGAATTCAATCGATGCATAAAAGCTTTTCCACAGATCTCGAGTTTCTTATGCTGCCGACAATTACGCAACTGTTGAAATAGCCTTGCCGAAAAATGTTCGTCTGGCGGACCCCAAGTTCGAGGAACCGGGGAAAATCGATATGCTACTCGGAGCCGGAATCTATTGGAAGATTCTGGTGGGAAGGCCGAAGAATCAAAACGAGGGACAGCCTTCGTTGCAGAACACGTTGTTAGGCTGGATAGTTGGAGGCGAAATGACGGGAGAAGAAAATAAGTCAACACTTATTCACGTGTCTGTCACAAACGACATGCTCCAGCGACAAATCGAAAAATTTTGGAAACAAGAGGAAATCCTGGAGCCACCAAAATACACAGAAGAAGAGGAATTCTGCGGGGAATATTTCTCGAAAACTCTCGAACGACAAGACGATGGAAGGTTTATTGTACGGCTGCCGAAACGAGAAAATGTTGAACTCGGAGACTCGAGAGAACAGGCGACAAGAAGGCTTCACGCACTAGAAAGGAGATTTACGAAAAATTCGCAGCTTCAAACAGAACGTAAAATTTATGGATGAGTATATAGAGCAACAACACATGTCCGTCTCGACAGAAGAAAAGGAGGATTCGGAGACGTATACACTACCTCACCAAGCAGTTGTGAGACCGGACAGCCTTACCACGAAACTGCGGGTAGTTTTCGACGCTTCAGCCAAGACGACAAAAGGCACCTCGCTAAACGATAAGATCATCCCGGGACCAAACTTACAGCGCGAGCTACAGGACATCAGCTATAGACAAATAATGGTGAATCCGCAAGACAGAACGTTGCAGAAAATATTATGGAGACGAAACCCGAAGGACGCGATGCAAGTTTTTGAACTAAATACGGTCACTTATGGAACATCGTGCGCTCCATACTTGGCAATCAGATGCTTGAGAGAATTGGCAAACGAGGGGAAAGATCTACCAGGAGCCTCAAGAGCGATTAACGAGGACTGCTACATGGATGACGTATTGACCGGAGCGAGAACAATAGAGGAAGCCGTAACTCTTCAAAAAGAGTTAACAGAGCTGCTCATGAGAGGAAAGTTCTGTCTTCGCAAATGGAGAACGAATGAGCCGAAAATTATAGAGAGTCTTACAGAAAAGTCGCATACAGACAAACTGCTCATGCTGGACAGGGAAGGAGCCCAGAAAACGCTTGGATTGCTGTGGGATTCAGTGACAGATTCGCTGCAATATCGGATTGAGAGAAATCCGTTGTCAAAGGTCACGAAACGAACAGTTTTGTCAAGAATATCTCAAGTCTTCGATCCCCTGGGATTAATTTCCTCCTCTGCTTATCAATGGGAAAATAATAATGCAGCGATTGTGGACGCTGAGCATCGATTGGGATCAGGAGTTACCTCAAGAACAGAAAGAAGAATGGCGGAGCTATTGTGAGTCCTTGGCGAGCGTCGATGTGCTGCGTATTCCCAGGAATGTTACGCCCTATAATCATTCAGAAAAATTCGAAATATATGGATTCGGAGATGCGTCGGAAAAGGCTTTCGGTGCATGCTTGTACGCAGTGAGTGTCGACAAAAACGGAGAAACACACTCTCATATTCTTTGCGCCAAATCCAGAGTAAGCCCGTTAAAAACGATCTCTCTTCCCCGCCTAGAGCTGGAGGCTGCATTGCTGCTCGCAAAACTATACCAAACAGTAAAGAACGCGTTCAGTGATCGTATCGAAAATGTCAAACTGTGGAGTGACAGCACGGTTGTTCTTCGATGGATTGAGATTGAACCAAACCTACTCAAAACTTTCGTGGCGAACCGGGTGACGAAAATTCAGGCGCTCACCAAAGGCGTATCGTGGCATCACGTACCGTCCGCAGAGAACCCAGCAGATCTTCTGTCGCGTGGAGTGTCGATAGAACGTTTGAAAATTGAGAAGCTCTGGTGGTACGGACCTTCTTGGATCACCGAAGAAATTCAATGGCCAGCAGAGGCAGAGTCAGAAGAACCAGACATTAATATACCTGAATTAAAACAAGCGATAGTCCTGACAGCAATAATGGAAGAAGATATCCTCTCGCGGTTTTCATCGTACAACAAAATGGTGAGAGTCATCTCGTACTATCTACGTTGGAGAAAAGTAAACGTAAAGAAAGCGAAAACTAACTTCCTATCCGTAGAAGAACAAGAGCAGGCGGAGAGCATAATTATCAAAATCCTACAACGAGAAACATTTACGCACGAACTACAGCAATTAAAAAATAAAGGCGAACTACAAGGCAAGAGCAAAATTTCATCTCTTGATCCCTACCTGGACAGCGACGGCGTAATACGAGTCGGAGGAAGGCTGCGAAATTCGACAATGGAGGAGAGTCAAAAACATCCGATAATATTGCCCACGAAACATCGTATAACAACATTGATACTGCAGGAAGAGCATCTACGTCTTCGTCATTGCCCGCCCGAACAGCTGCTCAGCGCAATCAGACGACGTTTCTGGCCACTGAGTGGTCGAAGAGAAGCTCGAAAAGTTGTAAAAAATTGTCTAAAATGTTTTCGCTTCAGACCGGTATTTCCCTGCGTAAAAATGGGTGACTTACCGACATAACGAGTGGTGGGGTTTCAGCGCCCTTTGTAACGACTGGCGTGGACTACGCAGGTCCAGTGCAGATTCGAGAGAGCCGACGGAGAGGACAAATCCACATCTCGAAGGGTTACGTGGCCGTTTTCACATGCTTTAGTACAAAAGCGGTACACCTAGAGCTTGTGACGGAACTTACCACAGAGGCTTTCTTAGCGGCATTGCGCCGATTCACCGCTAGACGAGGAATCTGTACGACGCTATTTTCCGACAATGGAATCAATTTCTTAGGAGCATCAAGAAAATTAGAAGAAATCTACTAATTTCTCAAAAAAGAGGCAGAAGAGATCGAGAAAATCCTTTTAAGCCAGCGCATTCAATGGAAATTTAATCCCCCTCGGTCTCCAAACTTCGGAGGACTTTGGGAAGCGGCAGTGAAAGTAACTAAACGTCACTTGTACACGATGACACAAGGCATGACGCTTACGTTCGAAGAGTGCTATACTCTTTTGACCGAGATCGAAGCCATAATGAATTCTCGTCCGTTGACTGCTTTATCCTCAGACCCATCTGATTTTTCGGTCCTTACCCCAGCTCACTTCCTTATAGGTGACTCACTAATTGTACCTGTTGAGAGAAATGTTACAGAGATCGCTGACAATCGTTTGTCTCGGTGGCAAATGCTTCAAAAAGTTCGTCAACATTTTTGGCGACGTTGGCAAACCGAATACCTGAGCACGCTGCAAGAACGTCGAAAATGGGTCGAGAATAGCCGAAATATTGAACTCAATACGCTAGTCTTGTTGAAGGAGGATCATTTGCCGCCTCTACAATGGGCTCTCGGAAGAGTGATAGACTTGCACCCTGGCACCGACGGAGTCGTGAGAGTAGTGTCAGTCCGGACTCAAGGAGGCATCTACAAGCGGGCCGTACGGAATCTGTGTCCGATCCCAATGGAGGACAAACACGACTGATCACCAGAACTACGATTATTTCATTTAATCTGAGAGAATGGCATTTATTTTGGTTTTTATAATTTTGTTCGCATAACAGTCAGCCAAAGATTATGAGTATTCTTTTCCTTTAAGTTAACGTTTTATTTTATTTCTATCATATCAGTTAAATAATTATCTATGTTGAGGTACATCACCGACGATTAATCAAAAAAAAAAAAAAAAAAACGAAAGTCCGTTTTCGTCGCGCTCCTGACCGAATAGTGGAATTCATTTGCGCACCAAACGAAGTTTATTTTCTTTAATTTCCGATTTATTAACCAAATGTTTATTTTCTTGCCTAGCTTGTATTGAAAATGTATTTCAAGGGAGGCGGCAATGTTACTGATAAGAAGGAAAACTTGTTACCGACCACGGGTCGTGAGAATTAGAGAGATGGGAGAGAGCGTCAGTCTGGGACTGACCGTCACAAAGACCCTAACTATGTAAAGTTTTAGAAAATAAAGAATTAAGAAAAAGATGGTGTATGCAGTGCGGTACCATTCAAAAACAGTTTGTTTTTTTTTGTTACATTTTTTATATCACCTCTCGTAGCACGAGATAAACGCGATCATCACGAAGCAACTGCGCAGATTTATCAGACGAAGACAGACGTACGAGGTAGCAAACCATCGTCAAAACTATGAATATCTACAGCGGGCTAATTTCATTCTACGAATTCACGTTACCTTTGTCCGTTTGTGGAAACGGACTTCTTAGTGGTAAGAATAACAAACTCTCGTTGATTCACCTGTTAGCAATTGTGTGAAGTCACGACGGTAAATGTTATATATTGCTGCTAGGCTCGTGATTTTCATCGAATCTAAATCGTAGATCAATGACAAGTGCTACATTTTAGAAGGAATTGTGGGTAAAGATGACATCGAACGTACGATTGACGTCAGTTTTTTATAAAGGGCTTAAGGAGATGGATCGGGGTATTCCGGTTCTTGATATCTAATGGAACCCTGACGTTGACTGATTTGAAATAGACACCGGAATATAATCCCCACCGTTAATGAAAATCAAGCTAAACATGACAAATCGTACGAAAAACAATTGGACCCCTCAGAATGAACAATGGTTCGTCGGCAATCAGTATAAAATTTACTGGCGTACGTAACAAAACCACGCAATATTCAAGATTATCACAATTACGTTTACCGCTTTGTGGCAGTACAACAAATTGAATTTGTAGTCGATCACCCCATCAAAAAATGCCGTTGTTACATCGCGGGATAACCGTATTTTCAAATTCCATACCGAGCCCCTATGTACTGTTGAAAAAATTTCGTCAAAAATTATCATTCTGAAGGTTTTGTGCATATACCGTAATTTTTTATTTGATATATGTGGTACTAGTAAATTTTCAATTTATTGAAGTCGCTTTTGCTCATGTGTATCATATTAATAATTTAATATTACCATATATATTAAACTTAAGGGGATATATACGGCTTAAGTAATCGTTATGAAACTAACACTGATTCGTGCTGGTCACTTAACGATAAGGATGATATACAATTAGAATATGTGTATATTTACTTTACGGAGTTACGCTAGATCTTCGTAATCTTTGCAGATTTTATTTTCCATTTTGTCACGATTTGCCATGTAACGATTCGAGATATTTGGCTCCAATTAATAGGGTGTTATCATGGTATGTGTCGCTACGGTAGCTACCTCAAGTGCGACGATATTTCTATGATTTTTTGGTGCTATTAAAAAGAAAACGGAATTTTCAAGAATAGAATAATTAATTTATAATATTAATTATAATAACCATTAGTAATGGTTAACCATAACGATATATTCTATGAATTTACCCTGTAGATGTCAGCTAAATATTACAAGCGGTACTACGGTGAACTGGAGCCAAAGTGGAAGACTGTCACTAACGATACTAGAAACAGACTCGAACTTTATTTCATTTTTCTCGTAAAATTTGCCACGACCACCTTAAATTTAATTAAGATTGTTTCAGTAGAATTTCACACATACCCTTTAAAACAATTTACTCTCTTAATATGTGGTTTATGCATAAAAACTTTTAACAACAGTAAATTTATTTCCCATAACAAATTGTTGACAGCGATAACCTAGTGTCGTGTAGGATAAAACAAGACTAGAATTCTGAAAACCCCACCGGCTTTCCCCGCGGGCGGTAGACTCGTATAGCATGTGTATACGAACGAAGGGGTCCGTACTCTTTTTTAAAAATGGGTATATATAAGGGTATTACTTTTTGCCTGAATTCTTCCTCCGGAAGACAACAAGAAGTATCGTCGTTTCTCTCCTTCTCGGTCCGGCGATCCAAAACTAGATTTCCAAAAAAAAAAAAAAAAACAATGCACCGCCTCATCGGCTAACCAAAGAACAGCACCCCGTCGAAATGAGGGGGTGAGCACCGACGTTTCGCGTCCGCGCCAACAAGCTGCGCTCCAATATGTTTCATCGAACTGAGAGCATTTCAAGCGTCTTTTCCTTCACGGGGACGCTCTCTCTCTTCTCTCTCTCTCTCTCTCTCTCTCTCTCTCTCTCTCTCTCTCTCTCTCTCTCTCTCTCTCTCTCTCTCTCTCTCTCTCTCTCTCTCTCTCTCTCTCTCTCACTTGGAAACCGCAGCAAAAAAGCACAACCTCCGTTCCCTCGCCTTTGTCGCAATCTTTTTTTTCGTTGTGCACAAAGTAACGAGATTCATATCTCGATAAATGTCGGGAAAGAGCCGCGATAAACGGCGGATCTTTTTTCATCTTCAACGTATGTCGCGCATACGTACGAACTGCTGACCCACCATTTCGAGACTGTTGCCTATCATATCGACCCCAGCCGTAAACTTGATTATTGTCGGCGTGGGAAAATCTGTATTTACGTCACAGTCGTCTATGTACTCGCTCATCATGAAATCTCCGTCGTCAATGTGATTCGCCTGTGTCTGCCTTCCTTTGCAAAATGGTCGACTTCGCGATCGTGGCATCTGATCGGCCGGCGCCATCAGCGCCGAATGCTTCTTTCGCTGATGTTGAAGGAGCTTTGCCTTGCTCGCGTATTGCTTGTGACACCATTGACAACCCTGTGGCGTTGTTCGTATGCTTCCGACTGTTTGACTGAAGGTCGGATTCGGCAACCCGACTAAGTCGGCCTCTTTGTGACGATTGCTCGGAGGCAGAGCCGCTCCCGGATGGTTTTTGACGATATGCGCTTTTCTCTTGCTGCTACTTTTGTAGACCTTAAATAAACGATAATTAATAATATGACTAAAAACCAAGCCGTTATTATCAAATATTGAATATTGTTGACAATTTTTTTTTAACGAAGAAAAATTTCTTCGTAAGGGAAACATTATTTTATCCCTAAACCTCTGGTACAATTTGAAATAATGTACCATTGCTTTTCATAGAAAAGAGCCTTGGTAATAATGTGTAACGATGCTTTACGTATACATTTCCAGCCAAAAGTTTGATTTGATCAGAATTTGAGTACTTCGCAATAAGAGAAACATCTTTAAAGGAGGCGCATGATTCACCCCACGCTACCGACTTTGGTCGGTAAAAATAGGCTATTTCGTAGAATACACATTGCTTCGTCGATATGCTGTGGATATGCTTCAAATCGTACAGGACTGTAACATGAACATAAACGATTTGACGTCCGGTCGAATTTTAGATGAAAATGTACAAGAAATTACTATAGTCGTATATTACTAAACCTCCAGAAAATCAATATAGCAGCGTGAAATATCATCATCTTCTTTATAGGATATAAACCTTTTTAAAATTAACATACGTCAAACCGGACCGGATGTCGATTCGTTGAGGTTCTCCGAACACTTTAGTATCGTTAGTTCAGTGTCAGTATCAACATTCTTCGAATTCCCGTTCTTGAGAATGTTTTAAGGCAGTTACAACATCTCTGAAACTCGCGATTTTTTAACCATTTCTCAACAATACAAAAAATGAAAATAATTAGAAATTATTACAAGGTTATTTGGGTCAATGATACGGGAGAGCGGAAGAGAGCTGCACTGAACGCGTTATTCAGTCTGTATCTGTCACGGGACTGAGTTAAAAAGAGATATTCGAAACAGTTTCGTTTGCTCGACGAATCTCAAAGTCTAAATGGTCAATCATAGTCAAATTTGGGCACAAGCTGCCTCAAGGTATCACTTCAGACCTTTTAGTTTCACATTCGAATTTCTCGCGTTCGCCATTCTTGTTCTTTGGACTGCTCTATTCCACCCGTTCTCGCTCCTACGTTCCCTGTCTTCCTCCTCGATTCACACTTTATCTTCCCTTAATCGCTTGTGCTCTCACTAAACATGTCTGACTCCTCTCTCTTCTCCCCACCCTCCCTCATTACAACCTCAAATAATGTGAGAAACACGCAAAGTGAAACACGTCAAGTTTTTGTTGTATTAGAAAAAAAAAATTGTTTCATTTAAATTAAATTTTTTCAAATTGATTTCAAATATTTTTTGAGAGATAACATTTTTATTTATTCAATCGTTTTGTAGGCAGTAATGATATTTTTCGTACAGAATGTATTTGGCGCTTTTTTTTTTACAGAGAATCTGTTTTTTGGACATTGGTTTTACTAGAACTAACCGAGATCCGACTGTCACATAGCAGAGCGATTGAAAGTCGATAGGCTTAAGGTTGGTTCTTTGCACAAATCAACGAGTTAGAATTGTGTTGGTGAAAAGTTGGGCAAGTCCACGAGAGGGGGTATAATGATCCACTCGATTGCTGGGCACATTATTACGTAAATCAGTGTCAAATCTATTTTTTTACTTATAATGTATACAGAAGTCATGGGCAGTGACTTTTAATAATTGGCAGACTTGTATATTAACAGTGTAACTTCAATTGTACTTCCAATTGGGAACTCTTGACATTTTGACTCACATAGTTAAGTTAGATTTCACTCATATTTTTATATGTATATCGTCTTTCCGACTTAGATATCATTTTATAAATTCGAGTTTTTTTCTCAGTCACTGCAAGATACAGACTAAATGATATTGTCGGCATTTTTTCTATATATGCATTTGTCACTGTGTAAGGAAATCCAAAACCTTTCAGCTCACTGTGTGCATAGTCCCACAAGTGGGGCACCGGGGGTCGTATGCGATGGATCAGTAAACTAATCAATAGCTGAATGACGGTAACTTATCTATAAATAATTAGGTGAAAAATCTATACTAGGGATTTGCCAGAATTCATGGATATTGGAGTCTTCAAATGTTGCTCTCCCTAACCGCTTGGAACCTTTCTCAATTGTTTTCTCTGTTGTTCAAGAAATGAATGAATTTGTGATAGTGTGGACGTTCGAAAGAATATCAGGAAGATTCTGTATAAAGCAAGAAGGAAAGTATCGTATATAGTAAGATGATGCATAGAGCAACTACGAAGGCGAGTTTCCAGTATAGAAACGTACCAAGGCCATGGCAACGCTGGTTTCTAATAATCCACCCCTTTTCTTTCGGGATAATTATACGAGGCGTTTACTTTGCATCCCAATGTACTTGTTGAAAAAGAGGCTTGCGAGCTTTCGGCCATAATACCCGAATGAACACACGCTGAATACGCAGCATCTACAAATATGTCATTTCTATTTTTAACGACTCAAAGAACTTTGCAGTTGAATGGAAGGCCGTTAGAGTGCCCCAGATCCAGGCCCTCAAGTTTTTTCAGTGAGTAACACTCAACAACATGACACTGCGATCGTTATTGCTTTGCAAAATAAAATAAAAGTTACGTATTTTTAATCTTTTTCGATTCCATTATTCCATCTCTTTCGCGACCCTTAAGAACACGTAAAAGCTTATTTTTATAATACAGTTGTTTTCGACGGTAAAAGCTGATGAAAGTTAATTAAAACGATTATATCGTAACTGCGAAATTGACGAGCGAGCATCGTAGAGATATTCTTCACGGCAACGTCGAGGCCCCATTCAATGATGCAAAAGTTGCTCCAGAAAAACCGCTGTGAATGACCGAATAAAACACCGACTGCAAGCCTACCTTCGAAGTTGCATAAAGAGATCTTTCACGGAGTTTGCGCATCTCGAAATTAGCGAAGCGACGACAGACGTGGTGGGGAAAAGATAGGGATGTTGCAGCAAAGAGAGATGAGAGTCATCGGGGATGTGCGTGTGCGGAGGCCTCGCCGAAGACAACGCAAGGTTCATCCTTTTAGCGGTTATCCTAGCAGCCTATATGGTCGCAGGAGCGGCACTTTTTCAAAGGCTCGAAGCTGACGTTGAAATTCGCCAGGTGTGTGTGCTATATAATTGTAGTTTCTTCTAAATACATAAATAAAAAGTGAAAATCGGAAGCTGTGAATTTTTAATCTAAGAGATTTGCGTGTGCTTTCCCTTACACACGAATAATTAATAAAATTTATTATTTCTCAACATAGGCAGCCGAATTTTGGCGCGTTTACCAAACTTTTCAAAGGCATCACTTGCGCAACAGTTCTCAAGCTCTTCAGCGTCTGCACGAGCTTCTTTACGCTTACGGAAACGCATCTTCCATGGGGATTATCAACAAGCGACGACGTTGGGATTTCTCTGGCAGCTTTCATTTCGTTGGAACAATCGTTTCTACGATCGGTAATTAACTAATTGCCAAACTTTATTATCCAATTTCTGATTTACAAATAAACTGCCTCATCTGCTTGGATAAAACGATAGAACAATTCACCAAAATTTTCTTTACAATCGGTGATCAATGAATTTGCAGATACTAAGTATTGAAGTTAAAAACTCTGTTTTGTAACAAAATTTTGTTCTTTATCAAACTTATGTCTATGAAAGTTTATTACTTAATCGACAGTCTACTTTCAAAGTGAAAAGATTAAGTTTCTAAGGTAAACTCCTCGGTGAAAAAAAAGTTATAAAACAATGAACCTTTTTAGTTAAAAATCACATGACATTTTTTCACATCTAAAATGCAACTTTAATATTTTTGTTAAGTAAATCCGAGATTCTGATTCCAAGTCTCTTATATTCGATGAAGCGGTGAAAAGTTAACATTTGTTATTATTTTTTGCAATTTGTCGCGAGATTTGTAATCGATATCACAGTAACCTATTATAAAATCCAGAACACTTCTCCTGGTTAAACTATATTTCTCGTGATAATGAGGGCTGGGTCAACGGCACTGCACACCCGAGTATGCAAGAAGACAATTCAGGAATGTTAATATCTCCACCACGACCCAGTCTACCGTTTCCTTCTCTGTTATCTCTGGTAATGCGTCTCAAAGCTCGCATTGTCCAGTATTATTCGTTATATAATACAAAATATTCGCGCATCGTCTAATTGAAATCCTATTTTGATAACGATGGAGTTACTAATAAATATTTAATTTTGATAATCAAGATATTTTCGAGAGCAAGTACTATACATTTTAATATTCTCGTACGCCCAATTGTATAAAATGAATGTTTAATTCAGTAATTATCAAAACAGATTGTATTTATTCGAATAATAATTTTTAAACTGTTAATGTGTGTCTTTTCGGTACAGTAAACTCAAATTAGATTCCCTTAGTCAGATTTTTATTAAATAGCTTTCCATTTTATTTCTCTATTTCTTATACAAAAATGTCGCTGACTCACACACTTTTACACAATTCTAAATGGGTTCACACAATTTTAAAACCTGATTTGACGTTCCATAATGACCATTATGAGGCTCCAGATTAAACATTTCTTAAACCTCCTTTAACCATCTATAACTACCCTTGATCTGTGATTTCAGAAGGGTCAAAGGAGATTTTTAAATATTTTAAATACATACGTACTAGGGGTTTGATTAGCTAGAGCGCTATTATTCGAAGTCTCACTAGGAGCTTCTCTTTGTTTACAGGTCGTCTTACAGTCGCTTGCAAACAAACGTCATGTGGAAGTTCGTTTCCGGTTGCTTTACATTTGTTTAACCGCAATGAAAACGTAATCGACAAGGCGATAGTCACTTTGGAATAAAAAGGAACCACAAAGAAACCGTAATTCTAGATCGCTATACTTATAGAATAATTCCTATCGAATTTGCACATCTGGGAAGTTACTAAAAAGTGATGGTTGCTTCCAGCCAAAAGCAAACTCGAAAGGAACGGAGAAGTAATCGATAGTTGATCGTTGATACCCGGTTTACGGTTAATTGACCGCAAAACAACCGATGACGGTTCTTAATGTGCTTGTGCGTTATTTCACCTAATAGTAACCCTAAACGATTCATTATTCGAATATTTAACTGAGGCTATTGTGTGGTTGTCCTACAGGTACTTACGTTCTATCTAAAGGGTGTCCCAGCAAGAGCGCCGGATTTTAATTTGCCGCCATTTTGTTAATACGAGTTGTACGGTGATTTTTTTTTACATTTGTCACGTACAGACCACGCGATTTAAGAATATGGAGAAGTATTCAAACCAACAACGTTTAATTATTGTAAAAACACATTACAAAAATGGTGAAAGTTTTGCGAAAACAGTTCGCCAATTACGTCAAGTTTTTGGTCGCAATAATGCGCCAAATGAATCGACAGTGAGGCGTTTAATTACAAAATTTGAGACCAAATTTACGCTGATGGATCAGAAGATCATTGTTCGTCGTCGTCCTTGTCGGTCACTCAAAAATATAGCCACAGTAACGGAATCTGTGGCCGAGAATCCAGGAACTTCCATTCGGCATCGTGATCAACCATCCGCATTAATCGATCCCAAACCCAATCCTGGAGTTCTAAGACACCGTGTCGAAGTCTGCGACTCCATCCCGGACCCCGGGATATCATTCTATATAGCGGATGGGGATGACCACAGACACAATATTATATATGAAGAACACGCTTATCAGCGTTGGCAGCTTGTCTTTCAAACTAGACCGACCGGTAAACAGCGACTTTGAATAAGACTTACTCGCTACCAGATTGGCCAGATTATCACTAACCAGAATAAAAGATTGATCCTATTAGGATAATGGCAGTCAATCCTCCAAACACGTCAGTACGCTTAAAAAAAGAAAAGCTACGGTAGCAAAGTAAAAACAGTCATGACCACAACTTGTACATGTACTCTATCTCTAAAATCGTCAATCGAAAATGCTACAAACGTTGAGGATACATTATAAATGTTCTATTGTTAAATTTGATGTTAAATTGAAGTTTGTTATTATATCTTAATTTAGCAAAAAATAACGATGGATTAGTTTTACATTGATGTAAAAACTTATGAAGTCAAAGACTCAAAAAAAGACCCTTCGCGTTATAATTTTCACGGGACCACACGAGGGTCAACGTCGTTTTCAATTGTCGATACACAGTCAATAATTGAGCAACTAAAATGTACACGCACTTCATTTTTACAGGATATGGAAGCACAGCTCCTCAGACGACGGCCGGTAGAGCTGCGGTTGTTTTATACGGATTTCTCGGTTGTTCAGGTAATAAAATAATGATTTTAAAAAAGCATTGTTAAGTTTCATATTGGCGTTGTAAATTTTTTTTTTGTCTATAACGGTCTTTCACCTCGTTATAGTTTGTATCTCGCTGCTGATTTTCCCTGACAGGCGGTATTCTCTTCTTCAATCTCTTCCTCGAAAGGATAATCACTTTTCTCGCGTGGTTTCTACGAAGTCTGCATCTGCGCCGCCTGAAAAAGCGGTTGCGGAAGACAACCCTAGCGTCTCGTCGTCTCTCAAGACCGGGAAGAAATCCGAAAACCTCGTTGCCCGATATTCTGGATGGCGATGACGACGATATTGGTTTGGAGCACTGGAAGCCAAGTGTCTACTGGGTCATGTTGTATTTATCACTGGCTTCGTGTGCTGTAGCATGCTGTGCTGCAGCGGTGTACGCAACCCTGGAAGGATGGGGCTACTTCGAGGCTCTCTACTTCTGCTTTGTCAGCTTCGCTACCATCGGATTCGGCGACTTTGTCAGCACTCAACAGCCTGATTATCCATACGTTCATTTGTATGTAATTACCGCGATTTACGGGCGTAACTTTGGAAACTTTTGAATGCACCATGAACCCACGGTGGAATATTGTAACGATTTTCAAGTTTAAAAAAAATTTATCCAGAGAAAAATTAGCAGGCACGGTGACGCCACGGTGGTGTGGCATGATGCAGCACGGCATGACGGCACATTGGAGTTCTTTACATCCGCATGTGACGATACTGTGCCAGCACGTCGTGTTCGATCCGTCGGAGGTTCATAACCCTAATCTATATCTATAAAAAGAAAAGTCCTGACTGACTGACTCACTCACTGACTCATCAACGCCCAGCCCAAACCCCTGGGCCTAGAAACTTGAAATTCTAGGGATATATTCCCTTCGTGTCGTAGACGCTCACTAAGAAGGGAATTTTCGAAATTCCACCCCTAAGGGGGTGTAAAAGGGTTAAATGTGTTTTTACGTATTTCTCAATATCTCTTAGGCACGATGAGATATCGCCTTGGTTTTTGCTTGCAAATGTTACTCATACAAATGTTTAAAAACTGATTTCAGGATTTTTAGAAATTCCACCCCTAAAGGGGTGTAAAAGGGTTAAATATGTTTTTACGTATTTCTCAATATCTCTTAGAGGCACGATGAGATATCGCCTTGGTTTTTGCTTGCAAATGTTACTCATACAAATGTTTAAAAACTAATTTCAGGATTTTTAGAAATTCCACCCCTAAAGGGGTGTAAAAGGGTTAAATATGTTTTTACGTATTTCTCAATATCTCTTAGGCACGATGAGATATCGCCTTGGTTTTTGCTTGCAAATGTTACTCACACAAATGTTTAAAAACGAATTTCAGGATGTTTAGAAATTCCACCCCTAAGGGGGTGTAAAAGGGTTAGAAACTGTAGAAAGTGTTTTAACGGTTTTTTAAAAATTCTATCTCTAAGGGAGTGTACAGGGTTGTTTTTCGCATATTTCTCAATTTTCCTTGCAAAGGTTACCAATACAAATTTGCGTTTTCTCAAATTCTGTCAAGCATGATAAGATTCTGAGTTTATTTTCGCTTACGAATGTTGTTTACGCTTTTACTGCAAAATATTATTCAGTATTTTGTCCTAAATAGCCCTTAAAAGGCCAAATTCAGATTCGGTTGAAAAATTAAAAAATTAAATAAATACCATGTCCAGCTCAAACCTCTGGTGCTAGAATCTTGGTTTTTGCTTACGAAGGTTGTTTATGTTTATAATTAGAGTATCTATATATATAAAAAGAAAAGTCCTGACTGACTCACTCATCAACGCCCAGCCCAAACCCCTGGGCCTAAAAACTTGAAATTCTAGGGATATATTCCCTTCGTGTCGTAGACGCTCACTAAGAAGGGATTTTTTAAGGTTCCCCTTCCAAGCGGAAATAAGAGGTTAAATATGTTGTTTTTCGTTTTTTCAATTTTATTTAACCCCGATGAGATACTGCATTAGTTTTTACTCACGAAGGTTGTTTACGCTTATACTGCAAAGCATAATTCAGCATTTTGCTCTAATCGGCCCTAAAGGGCCAAATCTAGATTAAGTTAAAAAATTAAAAAATCAAATAAATATGCATAAGACTGTATCTTATATATAAAAATGAATGTTTGTCTGTCTGTTTGTCCGTCTGTCCGTCCGGCTATACAAAGCTACACGTGTTGACCGATTTCAGCCAAAATTTATACCAATGTTGTTGAAGACCAAAGGAAGGCGACTGTATATATCTCACCCCCGAAAAACACCCCCTTCATCCCCTAAAAAAAATTCTTAATAAAATACACACGACTTCACCGATTACAACCAAACCAAGCACAAATATTGTCAAGAGTCTAAAGAAGGTCACTGGATATATTTCACCCCTGAAAACTACCCCTCCATCCTCTAAAAAAAATCTTATATATAATCTTATATATGCAGTATCTCATCGGGGTTAAGAAAAATTGAAAAAACGAAAAACAACATATTTAACCTTTTATTTCCGCTTGGAAGGGGAACCTTAAAAAATCTTTTCTTAGTGAGCGTCTACGACACGAAGGGAATATATCCCTAGAATTTCAAGTTTCTAGGCCCAGGGGTTTGGGCTGGGCGTTGATGAGTGAGTCAGTGAGTCAGTGAGTCAGTCAGGACTTTTCTTTATATATATATAGATACTCTAATTATAAACATAAACAACCTTCGTAAGCAAAAACCAAGATTCTAGCACCAGAGGTTTGAGCTGGACATGGTATTTATTTAATTTTTTAACTTTTCAACCGAACCTGAATTTGGCCTTTTAAGGGCTATTTAGGACAAAATACTGAATAATATTTTGCAGTAAAAGCGTAAACAACATTCGTAAGCGAAAATAAACTCAGAATCTTATCATGCTTGACAGAATTTGAGAACACGCAAATTTGTATTGGTAACCTTTGCAAGGAAAATTGAGAAATATGCGAAAAACAACCCTGTACACTCCCCTAGAGATAGAATTTTTAAAAAACTGTTAAAACACTTTCTACAGTTTCTAACCCTTTTACACCCCCTTAGAGGTGGAATTTCTAAAAATCCTGAAATTATTTTTTAAACATTTGTATGAGTAACATTTGCAAGCAAAAACCAAGGCGATATCTCATCGTGCCTAAGAGATATTGAGAAATACGTAAAAACACATTTAACCCTTTTACACCCCCTGAGGGGTGGAATTTCGAAAATTTCCTTCTTAGTGAGCGTCTACGACACGAATGGAATATATCCCTAGAATTTCAAGTTTCTAGGCCCAGAGGTTTGGGCTGGGCGTTGATGAATCAGTGAGTGAGTCAGTTAGTCAGGACTTCTTTTTATATATATAGATTGTTGAAGACCAAAGGAAGACGACTGTATATATCTCACCCCTGAGAACCACCCCCTTAATCCCCTAAAAAAAATTCTTAATAAAATCCAGACGCCCTCACCGATTACAACCAAACCAAGCACAAAAATTGTTAAGAGCCTAAGGAAGGTCACTGGATATATCTCACCCCTAAACCCAACCCTCTTCACCCCCTAAAAAAAATTCCTAATGAAATCCACACGCCTTCATCGATTACAACCAAACCATGCACAAATATTGTTAAGAACCTAAGGAAGGTCACTGGATATATCTCACCCCTGAAAACCACCCCCTTCATCCCCTAAAAAAAATGTTTAATAAAATCTATACGCCTTCACCGATTACAACCAAACCAAGCACAAATATTGTTAAGAGCCTAAGGAAGGTTACTGGATATATCTCACCCCTAAACCCCACCCTCTTCACCCCCTAAAAAAAGATTCTTCAAAAATATTCACACGAACTAACTGATTTCAACCAAACCTTACAGAAATATTGTTGAAGACTAAAGGAAGGCGACTGTATATATCTCACCCCTGAAAACCACCCCCTCAATCCCCTAAAAAAAATTCTTAATAAAATCCAGACGCCCTCACGGATTACAACCAAACCAAGCACAAAAATTGTTAAGAGCCTAAGGAAGGTCACTGGATATATCTGACCCCTAAACCCCACCCTCTTCACCCCCTAAAAAAAGATTTTTCAAAAATATTCACGCGAATCAACTGATTTCAACCAAACCTTACACAAATATTATAGCGGGTCTAAGACGGGTACGACAATGGTCGTACTGTATACATATCCACCCACATAAACCCCTAAAAAAAGATTTAGTATAAAAATCCACACCCCTTGACTGATTTCAACCAAACTTTACACAAATTTTGATAAGTTCTAATGGAAGGTCACTGTATAAATATAGCTCACCCCTTAAAATCGCGCCTTTATCCCCTAAAAATAGTTATTTCTTCTGCCTTAACCGATTTAAACAAAACTTCACAAACAAAATAGAAACTCACTCACTCTATATATCTCACCCCATATAACCACCCCCAACGAAAACTATCTTTATCCTGCACTGAAAGTAATGTGGTTTTTTTCAACTTTTTTAAACACCGATTTAGCTGTTATTCCTCATATGATGTGACACTCGGGCAGCGCCGGGAAATCAGCTATAAATTATAATCAGAGCTCGCAATTATCTTCTGATGATAATCTCACTCAACCAACAGCTCAATACACTCGAAAACTCTCATACATATGAAGAGAGTTTATATTAAAGCGAGCGTAACAAAGAGCGCTGAGCGATTTGATAATTTGCAAAATGAGCGCCGCACTTTACTTTGTGTATAACAGCTAAATTGGATTTAAAAAATGTTATTAAAAGCCACATTATTTTTAGTGGTATGATAAAGGGTATTTTGTCAGGGTGGTTTTAAGGTGTGAGATATATCGAGTGACCTTGCTTAGGTCTTATCTATTTGTTTGTGTACCCGGGCAACGCCGGGTAAGACAGCTAGTCTCCCTATAAGATAACATTGTGAATAACGCGAAACATACACACATACACACATACACACACACACGCCCACGTCCAGACATTTGTTCGAAATTTATTTTTTGGATGTTTTGAAACATTCTGAACACATTTGTATAAAAATCTTGAAAAAAATTTTTTCACGAGAACGAAGCTTTCTTTGTTAGGAATCAGAAAAGTATTTTTTTTCTTTATAAACTTAATTTTTAAAAATGTTAATGTTGCGGAATGGTTTTCTCGGTTCAACCCTCTTAATGACTCATTAAGAGGGTACATATGACTGCTACCGTCCAGTAAAATGTGTGCCGAATGGAAAAAAATCTTTCCCAAAGTACCCTTTGAAATATGTAGGTATTGATTGAATTTTTATGCACCATTATTAAACTCCATCAACTTTCGACGGAGCGGAAAAATAATATTTTTGATACAACATTTATTTAACTCGAAGGTAACAGTCGTACTTGCTTTATAGCAAACAGTGGTCTAAGTAAAGAAATCATCGTTTTAAAAGTAAATCGATATTTGTTTTCTACCTTTCAGATACCGTTTCGCCAATTTCTTGATTCTCGTTGTCGGATGCTGTTGCATATATTCTCTCCTCAATGTCACTTCAATCGTCATCAAGCAAGCTCTTAATTACGTGATCCGGAAGCTTCAATATCAAGCCCGAGGATTGGCAGCTCCTCACCTGCCTCGAAGAAAGTCATCGATTTCGACAATTTATTATCCGAGAAGAAGACCAACCCGTGTCGGCGCCCGGGATTCAGTGCAAACTGAAGATAGTGTGATAAGCACACCGAGACGTTTGTCCGGTGAACTTATCTCAATGAGAGACTTTCTTTCGTCGAACAAAGTGTCGCTTGCGGTTATGCAAAAGCAACTGTACGAGGCGGCGCAGATGCAGAACGGATGTGTCTCGGTTTCAATGACTCCGAATAATCAATCAGCTTTCAGGCCAGGAGCGGTAGGCCCGTTGGCTATTGCCAGTGAAAAATTTGAAAATAGAAACAACGTAAACAGATAAAAGTACAGATCACGTATCCATACGACATACGGAATCAAATTTTACTTCTTATTAATCTTTTTAGCCATAGTTTTCCTTTTATTTTAGCCTCAATAGAAATATACAGATTTACGATTTTTTAAATTTATACACCAATTCTGATCTTTAATAGCTTTTGTTGAAATTATTTTTAAAAAACTTGTTGAAAAAAGAGTTGCAAAAAAAGATGTCTTCATTAGTTATTACTAAAGTAATCGAGCTAAGAATATCAATTAGCATTACTCATTGAGAAATTATCATTTGAATAAAGATATGAAAAATATAAACTTAAGGATATTTGGGCCAAAGATACTGGAGGAAAATGGGAGAGGTGCTGCACTGAAAAGAGATAGTCGTCGAAAGTTTTTAGTTTACTCGACGAATCTTAAACACTAAACGGTCAATCATTTTCAAATTTTGACACAAGCTGTCTTAAGGTATCCCTTCTAATCTGTCAGATTTTATATTCGGATCGAACATAAGCTGATGGTAAATATGACTACATTGTATTGGCGTTGACGGGTATTCCGGATTTCCACGTAGAACTGCGTATTTTGGGCACACGTACGTTTCTAAAAAAACTAGACGATTAATAATAATGAAAAAATAATACAACGTACATTTTTTTACAAGCCAACTTAATGTTAACGCGATCGAACAGAAATTGGTTTTGGCCCAAATATTCTTAATGATATCTGCCATCTGCATCACGCCGTAGCGGTGACCAGCTTTGTACTCAAGTGGTAGCTAAGCACAACACCGAGGCATGCAAAACCTTACGTGCCTCATCGACGATTCCGCTCACTATTTCCGCGACAATATGATGGCACTTTTCAGGCTACTATTTACAAATATAGTGTAATATTAGCGGGTTCTGTGTGACCATTGTTTATTGGTCGTACTACAGTCACTCGTAAGCAACCGTCATGTTAGAGTTCTCACAACCAGGAAGTAACTAAAAAACGACGGTTGCTTTTAGCCAAAAGCGAACTCCATAGGAAAGTAAAAGGTAATGACGGTTGTTCTTCGGTTATTTAACTGCAAATCAACCGCTGGCAGTTATTAAGATGCTTCTGCATTAGTAACCCAAAACGATCCAGTATTAGAGCATACAACTGATGCCATTGTGTGGTTGTCTAGAGATTCTTAAGTGATTTCTATGTCATTTTTGAGATCGTGTTTTGCATCATAGTAGCCGGTTATTTTTCAGTTATACCAGGGTTCCGCTGATCCACTAGAGTAGATCCCTTATGTCGTTCAATGTCCAATTTTTAAAAATCATTCCAGTATTATATGCAAATATAAAAATGATGCTTAAAATATTTCACAGAAAATTATTTAAAAATCCGTAAACCATACTGATAAGTGCTTGTGAAAATCTTCGACGCTTTTAATGTCTTTTTTGGATGGTCAATGGTTTTCTATTAAATATTTTGACGCATAATTTATCATTTGTATTGGTACACTAAAAATAAAAATGAGTTCATCACAAGTATGTTGAAGAATTAACCTCAGACTTAAGGTTTAAATACGCGTTATACATATAAAGCAGACCAAGAGTACAACACCGAACGAGTTTAGATCATTCCGTAATTTTATTAAGACTTCTTGCAGTATTTAATCTTTGACTTACCCCAACATTCACAAACACACAGCTGGTTGTCTTCGCGTCCCCCATAGTGTGTATCACACGTGTATATAATGAGTGTAAAATAAAATTGAGCCTGTTTCTACATCTCTCTAAGAAAATAGGACTTTTGTTTGTTTTTTTTGTTACATTTTTTATATCACCTCTCGTAGCACGAGATAAACGCGATCATCACGAAGCAACTGCGCAGATTTATCAGACGAAGACAGACGTACGAGGTCGCAAACCATCGTCAAAACTATGAATATCTACAGCGGGCTAATTTCATTCTACGAATTCACGTTACCTTTGTCCGTTTGTGGAAACGGACTTCTTAGTGGTAAGAATAACAAACTCTCGTTGATTCACCTGTTAGCAATTGTGTGAAGTCACGACGGTAAATGTTATATATTGCTGCTAGGCTCGTGATTTTCATCGAATCTAAATCGTAGATCAATGACAAGTGCTACATTTTAGAAGGAATTGTGGGTAAAGATGACATCGAACGTACGATTGACGTCAGTTTTTTATAAAGGGCTTAAGGAGATGGATCGGGGTATTCCGGTTCTTGATATCTAATGGAACCCTGACGTTGACTGATTTGAAATAGACACCGGAATATAATCCCCACCGTTAATGAAAATCAAGCTAAACATGACAAATCGTACGAAAAACAATTGGACCCCTCAGAATGAACAATGGTTCGTCGGCAATCAGTATAAAATTTACTGGCGTACGTAACAAAACCACGCAATATTCAAGATTATCACAATTACGTTTACCGCTTTGTGGCAGTACAACAAATTGAATTTGTAGTCGATCACCCCATCAAAAAATGCCGTTGTTACATCGCGGGATAACCGTATTTTCAAATTCCATACCGAGCCCCTATGTACTGTTGAAAAAATTTCGTCAAAAATTATCATTCTGAAGGTTTTGTGCATATACCGTAATTTTTTATTTGATATATGTGGTACTAGTAAATTTTCAATTTATTGAAGTCGCTTTTGCTCATGTGTATCATATTAATAATTTAATATTACCATATATATTAAACTTAAGGGGATATATACGGCTTAAGTAATCGTTATGAAACTAACACTGATTCGTGCTGGTCACTTAACGATAAGGATGATATACAATTAGAATATGTGTATATTTACTTTACGGAGTTACGCTAGATCTTCGTAATCTTTGCAGATTTTATTTTCCATTTTGTCACGATTTGCCATGTAACGATTCGAGATATTTGGCTCCAATTAATAGGGTGTTATCATGGTATGTGTCGCTACGGTAGCTACCTCAAGTGCGACGATATTTCTATGATTTTTTGGTGCTATTAAAAAGAAAACGGAATTTTCAAGAATAGAATAATTAATTTATAATATTAATTATAATAACCATTAGTAATGGTTAACCATAACGATATATTCTATGAATTTACCCTGTAGATGTCAGCTAAATATTACAAGCGGTACTACGGTGAACTGGAGCCAAAGTGGAAGACTGTCACTAACGATACTAGAAACAGACTCGAACTTTATTTCATTTTTCTCGTAAAATTTGCCACGACCACCTTAAATTTAATTAAGATTGTTTCAGTAGAATTTCACACATACCCTTTAAAACAATTTACTCGCTTAATATGTGGTTTATGCATAAAAACTTTTAACAACAGTAAATTTATTTCCCATAACAAATTGTTGACAGCGATAACCTAGTGTCGTGTAGGATAAAACAAGACTAGAATTCTGAAAACCCCACCGGCTTTCCCCGCGGGCGGTAGACTCGTATAGCATGTGTATACGAACGAAGGGGTCCGTACTCTTTTTTAAAAATGGGTATATATAAGGGTATTACTTTTTGCCTGAATTCTTCCTCCGGAAGACAACAAGAAGTATCGTCGTTTCTCTCCTTCTCGGTCCGGCGATCCAAAACTAGATTTCCAAAAAAAAAAAAAAAAACAATGCACCGCCTCATCGGCTAACCAAAGAACAGCACCCCGTCGAAATGAGGGGGTGAGCACCGACGTTTCGCGTCCGCGCCAACAAGCTGCGCTCCAATATGTTTCATCGAACTGAGAGCATTTCAAGCGTCTTTTCCTTCACGGGGACGCTCTCTCTCTTCTCTCTCTCTCTCTCTCTCTCTCTCTCTCTCTCTCTCTCTCTCTCTCTCTCTCTCTCTCTCTCTCTCTCTCACTTGGAAACCGCAGCAAAAAAGCACAACCTCCGTTCCCTCGCCTTTGTCGCAATCTTTTTTTTCGTTGTGCACAAAGTAACGAGATTCATATCTCGATAAATGTCGGGAAAGAGCCGCGATAAACGGCGGATCTTTTTTCATCTTCAACGTATGTCGCGCATACGTACGAACTGCTGACCCACCATTTCGAGACTGTTGCCTATCATATCGACCCCAGCCGTAAACTTGATTATTGTCGGCGTGGGAAAATCTGTATTTACGTCACAGTCGTCTATGTACTCGCTCATCATGAAATCTCCGTCGTCAATGTGATTCGCCTGTGTCTGCCTTCCTTTGCAAAATGGTCGACTTCGCGATCGTGGCATCTGATCGGCCGGCGCCATCAGCGCCGAATGCTTCTTTCGCTGATGTTGAAGGAGCTTTGCCTTGCTCGCGTATTGCTTGTGACACCATTGACAACCCTGTGGCGTTGTTCGTATGCTTCCGACTGTTTGACTGAAGGTCGGATTCGGCAACCCGACTAAGTCGGCCTCTTTGTGACGATTGCTCGGAGGCAGAGCCGCTCCCGGATGGTTTTTGACGATATGCGCTTTTCTCTTGCTGCTACTTTTGTAGACCTTAAATAAACGATAATTAATAATATGACTAAAAACCAAGCCGTTATTATCAAATATTGAATATTGTTGACAATTTTTTTTTAACGAAGAAAAATTTCTTCGTGAGGGAAACATTATTTTATCCCTAAACCTCTGGTACAATTTGAAATAATGTACCATTGCTTTTCATAGAAAAGGGCCTTGGCAATAATGTGTAACGATGCTTTACGTATACATTTCCAGCCAAAAGTTTGATTTGATCAGAATTTGAGTACTTCGCAATAAGAGAAACATCTTTAAAGGAGGCGCATGATTCACCCCACGCTACCGACTTTGGTCGGTAAAAATAGGCTATTTCGTAGAATACACATTGCTTCGTCGATATGCTGTGGATATGCTTCAAATCGTACAGGACTGTAACATGAACATAAACGATTTGACGTCCGGTCGAATTTTAGTTGAAAATGTACAAGAAATTACCATAGTCGTATATTACTAAACCTCCAGAAAATCAATATAGCAGCGTGAAATATCATCATCTTCTTTATAGGATATAAACCTTTTTAAAATTAACATACGTCAAACCGGACCAGATGTCGATTCGTTGAGGTTCTCCGAACACTTTAGTATCGTTAGTTCAGTGTCAGTATCAACATTCTTCGAATTCCCGTTCTTGAGAATGTTTTAAGGCAGTTACAACATCTCTGAAACTCGCGATTTTTTAACCATTTCTCAACAATACAAAAAATGAAAATAATTAGAAATTATTACAAGGTTATTTGGGTCAATGATACGGGAGAGCGGAAGAGAGTCTGCACTGAACGTGTTATTCTGTCTGTATCTGTCACGGGACTGAGTTAAAAAGAGATATCCGAAACTGTTTCGTTTGCTCGACGAATTTCAAAGTCTAAATGGTCAATCATGGTCAAATTTGGGCACAAGCTGCCTCAAGGTATCGCTTCAGACCTTTTAGTTTCACATTCGAATTGAACAGAAAATGACGAAGGAAATGGCTATATTGTATCGTAGTGGACCGGCTTTCCACTTTTCACCTAAAACTGCCTAACTTTGAGCAAACGTTGCTAAAAAACTAAATGTTAAATTACAATGCGATCGAACAGACATTAGCCTTGGCCCAAAACATCCCTAAAAAAATCATCCATATACGCAAAAATCAGCAATTTTATTTCATGAGAAAAAAATGTTTTCTGACAGTTGTCTAATTCTTTAAAAAAATATTATTATTAAAAATCAAAATTTTTAGTACTCTTCATTGACGTTGACTTTCTTTCAATTTTTTGTCTTGTCTCGAAGTACTTAAATTCTAATAAAATCACATTTTTTATTGGGAATCTATACGTGACACATATTCTAAACTGTCCCAGTTGTTATTTTTGTTACCCAGTTGTAAAGTTTTTAGTACTCTTCATTGACGTTGACTTTCTTTTAACTTTTTGTTTGTCTCAAAGTACTTAAATTCTTATAAAATCACTTTTTTTATTGGGAATCTATGCGTGACACATATTCTAAACTGTCCCAGTTGTTATGAACATAGAATTTGGATAGACGTCTTTTTGTCAAGCGACAAGCTTGCTGATTAAAAAAATATATATAGACGCCGTGCAGCAGAAAACTTCTCAAAGGAAAAATATTGGTTAATAAAAACGTACAGAATTTCAAATTCCATCACTTTTCCCTGAATTTTCTAGCTTCCAACGAATTCCAACTTTTTTCATTTTTGCCTCTTTCCACGCGATTGCAGCTAACAAATTGTGTCTAGCTTTTTTCACTTTCGATGATACAAAATTTCCCTTGTGAATACCGTGAGTGGCATGAACATCATGTCTCTTCATGACAAAACTAATTACAGTTTATTTCACAAATAATAACAAAATAAGAGTTTGTCATAAACCCCGATCGTCTCGAAGGGATGTGATGTTGGCAAGTCTCTAATTGAATAATAAAAAAGCCAAAATTTTCCATGAAGAAATAATACGTGCTACAAACTCTCAATTCATTATAAGATCGTATATAAATATTTTTGATGTTATAATATCTTCACGCAGTTTCATCTCAATTTGACATAAAAATCGTGCTTCGTTTGACTTATGTACCCTAAGGACTACATTAATTTAAATGGCAGTATCAAGGTATCCGAGACCCCTATCTTATTTATTTATTAGATTATACGATGACACTACATTTAAATTGTGTAATACATGGGGCCCCTCAACCCCCGACGTGAGGCTCCGCCACAATCCCGCTGCCTGCGTACAACCATATAACAGGGCAGGTTATTAACATTTATACACAACATTTAAAACTACTAAAATATCATAAAGTAATGACTGATATCGACTCTTCGCACGTTAGGTCATCATTTTTCAAAATTCACTATCAAATATAGGCTCGGATACCATAGTATTCCCTTTAACTTGAATGCAATGTAATTAAATGACGTACCTTGTCGCAGTATTGACAGTAATAATCTCGTGTTTGGCGTAAAATCGGTAAATTCAATTCCGGCACAGATTCGGGAGCAACGTCTGGGTGGCGTTTCGCCAGATGATTAACGAGCATACCTCGCCTTTTAAAACCAACGAGGCATTGATGACATTTGTACACAAATCGATTGTAATCCGTTGGATTAATCTGGAAATAATACTCGTCAGTAGAAACGCATTCGTTGCTCAGAATTGTCTGTAGGTTCTAAATACTCTATATACTGAAATTAAAAAAAATTCTAAATAACAATTATTATTATTTAATTTCAAATGATGTTATAGATTGTACCTTTGGTACGAATTTCTTCATTTGATTGTTCTGCAATGCCTGATCGCGCTTAACTCGTTGAGCATTGTGCATCCTCGCCATGTGTTCCTTGAGTTTGTCTTTTCGCTTGAATTGTTTTTCACAGTTTGCACAACGAAATTCTCTGCAAAAAATATTTGTTCGGTGAGGAAATCTGTTAATTAAATATTAGAAGCACGTGGATGTAGAATGAACGTTACCTATGATCGGAATGACGGAGCAAATGCATTCGCAGCTTGTCGACGGTGGGAAAACGGTTTGCGCAAAACTGACATTTGTGCTTTCGTTCACAGTGATGAGCTCTTATGTGCTTACGAATAACCGAATATTTTGCAAAACTCCTAGGACAGTGAGGACAACTGAAAGTCTCGTCCTCGTTTCGATGTGTTTCGATGTGATCTTTTAACATTAAAACCTGATTGAAAAGCTCTCGGCACATCGGACATTCGAATATCTGTTTGTCTTCTGTAAATGTGAATTCCGGAATGCAAATATCATATTTACTGATAAACCTGAAAATAATGAAGAGAAAAATTGGTCTACCCACCCCTGTGGGTTTTGAGGTGACACGAAAGCGCGGAGTTGTTCATAAATCGTTTGGCGCAAATATTGCATGGCAGTGGCTTTTGGTCGTCGGCTCCGTGTACCAAATAATGCTGCTGTAATCGGACTTTGGTAGCGAAACGTTTGTAACACATTGTACACTTGTACGATGCTAGTGGTGTCATTTTCGTTGATTTTGGTAATTTTAAACGTGCGTGTTTGGAAACGTGATTAATCAATTCGCTGCGTGTTTTGAATTGTTCATCGCATTGCGGACAGGAATTATCAAAAGTTTCAGCCACGATAATATCTTTGTTGCCCGAATGAAGCAGAGTGTGTATACTCAATAAACTTGCTTTGCCAAATATGAAACTGCACATCGAACACTTCCACTCAGATGAATTTTGTCGTGAATTCTCCTTTTCCTTCGTTCTACCCCCATGAAGTATTTTTATGTGATGACTGCGATTATAAGGATGTAAAAAGTTTTCTCCACACGACGGGCACTCGTATAGCGGAGTTTTGGCTCCCTGGTGTATGAGCAAGTGTCGCTTCAGACTGTAACTTCGTGGAAATACTTTGGGACAGTGTGGACAAGTGTACAACAGCGTCTGACCATCCACAATTTTCAACAGTTTGCTGAAATTGTAAAAAAAAACAATTGTTGAGATCGTTGCACATCCTTGACAGAGGGGACGAATAGAAAAGGAAGCGCACTTACTTGGTAGAAACGGCTACCTTTCTAAGTTTCATTCTCGATTTGCTCTCAGTTTTTGGATTCTCGTGCACAGTCAGATGTCTTTGAAGCTTTTTGCAAGTTAGAAAACGCCGATTGCACTTGAAACACGGCCATGCGCTCGAGTCACTTGGTTCTATGGAAGTTTCAACTATTATTTGGATACGGTAAATCGAAACGTCATACAATCGAAATATCGTACATGTCAACGGGGCTCACCATCTTTCACTTCAGACTGGAGAACCGGCAGGTTTCTGCGTATGGCGTATTCTGGATTAGGCCCGGCCCTCAGTTCCTCTTTCGGTAGAATGTTTCGAGTTGTAAGAAAAACGATGCCGTCACCTTGCTGACAGATCCCTAGATTTTGCTCTTTATACGTTGTAGCAGGT
This sequence comes from Cylloceria caligata, assembly GCA_963942595.1. Classification (NCBI taxonomy): domain Eukaryota; kingdom Metazoa; phylum Arthropoda; class Insecta; order Hymenoptera; family Ichneumonidae; genus Cylloceria; species Cylloceria caligata. Next base: position 10,855,623 of record OZ012708.1, read on the forward strand.
CTTACAAATCGCATCCAGTTGGAAGCATCTGTTGATTTAATAGTATAACATAATTAAAGATCGTTACAAAACTTCACCTCCCAGTTGTACAGCGTATTCGTAACAATCAAAAAGACTGGACAAAAGTCAAGTTTTAAGACCCTGAACCGCGTCTCACAATTCTAAAATTCACAAGTATCGTATTTCATCCGAAAGATCAATTGTGGCGGAAAAAAGATTATCGATTAAATAACAATTTGATTTGATGCAAAGCTGTGATTTTTCAACTATAGTTTAGCATCGTTCTTTGTGCTGTGCAACACTAAGAATTGTTGAAGTTTTTTTTTTGGAAAACGTTTCTGCTGTCATGATTATTTTATATGTGAATATGAAAATTTTTCTTATGACTATTTAGATGCCAAAGATTTGATATTTGTTTTGGCAAAAAAGGCTTCAACGAATGATCTCACGAGAAAAGCGGCGGCTTCTATATAACTTTGACCAGTTTTTTTTAAATCAAAATGTTGTTTTGAAAGTGTAACACGCCTTGCCTTGCATACAAGTAGACGATTCGAATAAAAGGAACATATATATGTGTCATCTATAACGCGTAGCTAGCGCTCTTACTCCTGAACAATGCGGGTTTGATCCCTGGTAAGCACTATATATTTTCTTTTCTCGAAACTTCAGCAGGCCATCGTTACTACCAATCTACACACTTTCCAAAACTCTTTGCTCACTCATTACAAAGTATGAATGTAGTATGTCTCTAGTGTTGTCTAGAGTGGATATTTATACGTACTTTCGTTAGATACGTCGATCTTCATAAATTCCCCGGTATCGGTTTCATAGAGTAATGGTAAAACATTATCAAACGGCGCGCCGTAATAAGGCCAAAGAATTCCTTCAATCGGACCGAATTGGGTGCGTGCTCGGATGTTACGTTTGGCAAAGACCCCAAAATCCGAGCCTCCTGGTGTTGTGTTCGACACTGACAATTCGTTGATGGAGAGATAAGAGCCTGGCAGGGTGGCAATAGCACGCGAAGGCACAGGCTGATCAGCAATCGTGCGCACGTTGTTCGTCGTGCATTCGCCAGCTTTGTGACACGCAGAGTCGCATTCTTCGCACCAAAACGTTTTTTTATCATTAATTTGGCGTCTGGATCGTCTTACGGATCTTTTTTCTGTTTCTATTATCTCAGGTTCTTTTATCGACAACGCTTTGTCCTTTCCCGCATCCTTTTCTGGCATTGAAGCGAATTCCGAAAGAACGTTCTGTTCGTTTGTATCAATCGTTTGAGACACAACAACAGTTTGTTCGGCGGTCATTTCTTGATTTCTCAGAGCGCTCATCACGTTGATTTGATCGTCTTGCATTACGAGAAAATCTCTCGTCAAGGCGAATTCGGTACCGGGAATACCGGTGAGCATCAATGGTGCTGCTGAGGATTCCAATTCCGAATTCGCACCTGAATAATAACGAAACATTAATATAATTTTGAATTTCCAGCACCATTGCTCACCATTCGGGCACTGTGAAAGCTCTGATTCCATTTCTCTCAAAAACTTGTTGATTAATATTACATAAATTATTGAATATATAAACAAAAACACTGTTATTTGCCGAGAAGTGCATATCTCCGGCAAGTGATGCCATGATTAAAAATACTGTACTCGGAAGTTCGATTAATTCACAAAAGATGTGCATTACGAAAGCTTTAATTTTTTTTGATTCCACAAAATCGAATATAAAATTGGCTAAGTATGTAAAAAGGCTTTTGCTGTGGCAAACTATTTAATCTTAACTTCGAAATTATCTTCAACTGTATAATGTTACTTTAATTTAAACAAATCAAATTTCTTTTTCGTGAAATTCAACTACTACTACAATAGTACAATTGTTTTATTCAGGACACATTCAGCTGTCGCTAAACAAATGATGCAATACGGGTACCAAATCGTTATGCATTTTTTAGAAAAACATTCAATCTGGTAAAATCTGATAAAATGTGTACTAATATTTTTTTATTTTTTGGATGAAGAAAAAGTTTTTGATATAGAAAGAAATTATAGCGATACATATATGTAGCTTAGTCGAGATCGATTGTTTACGAGAATACATTTGGCCGTTTTTTCAACATTAAACTACGCTGTTAGATCGATTTTAATGTACGATGTTTTGCTTCGTTATGGAGAAAGTCATGTTTTCACGAAAAACGTTTTTTTATGAGATTTTCATGCCAGGAGACTTAAAATGGTCTAACACGTTAAGAAAAGTGGTTTAGAAAAAAAATGTCCGGATGGATGTATGGGTATTCAGGCCTAACAAAAAATCGACCCGCAATCGAACTGAAATTTGTTACACAAATGGAGCAGTAACCGCTTTTTGATTTTTGTGACTCTGAATGTTGCCGAGATGTCACATAATGGAGATATTCAGATTGGATGGTATTTTTTATTTTCAGGTCAATTTCTGTGATCTAACTTCCGCAAAATATGGGCTATTCAGCCAAATAGTTATTCATAATTGCAGATACCTTTTATGTTGTTTGGTATTAAATTTGGCAATAATAGTAAAACAAGTTCGAATTTTATGAGATTTAGAGTTGCTCCAAAAATGCATGTTATCCCAATGACTCCCATGAAACTTAAACTTTCTTGCCAAAACTTTCTATATAAACGAAACAATATTCAGTGATATTGGGTATAAACTTTCGTCAAAATCTATAAAGCCATTGAAATTTTAGATTTTGAGTTTATCGATTTCACACTACTTGAATTTCCAAAAATGTTGAAATAACAAGCTAATAATCTGTACACAGACCTAATAAGGTTCAAAGATGTTTGGTATAACGTTTGACCGGAACCAATAAAGCGATTCGAACGTTGATAAATAGGACTAAAATTTGGCATGCAGTTATTAAATTACATGAAATATTATATTATTTCTCTTGATACACTCTAATTTCTTTAAACTTTGGACCGTATTTTGTAGAAAATACGAGAAAACTTGAAATGTTTTTTATAAAGGTGCAAAGTAGAACTTTGCACGTTGCTTAGACATTCATTTAGTTCGTCGTTCATAAAACTTCCTCTGAGAGAGCCATTACGGACAGACAGATTTTTGGTTAGTAGCGAAAAGACCAACTCAAACACAACTAACAATGGTTGGTTGATGCGTCCAAACCGACATTTAATCGACCGGCAGGCCGCAAAGGCCAACATTGTTTAATGGACTGTCTCACAGATATAGTTATGTGCATGATGAGCAAGGTTCTACTTTGCAAGTTATTTTTGAAACCTATTTAACCATACTGCTCCTTCTTAAAGATATATATACAAAATTATTATATTAAAAATGGAAAATAATAAAGAAGTAATATGCAAAGTTCTACTTTGCATCCTACTTCTTTATTATTTTCCATCTTTCACAAAGCCATCTCCATGCAGAAGTATGTTGATAAACTGCTTCCTCATAGATCAAGCTTTGATTGCGTGAAAAAAATGTCGAGAATGTCATGACAGGACACTCAGAATAGTCTAAAATGTGGTTTAGAAAAAATGTTGGGCTGGATGGATAGACCGTGTGTATCATGTAACAAGCTTAAAAAATTCAAACCTCCATATTCCAAAAACGGCTTTATCAATCAAACTGAAGTTAAACACACCAGTCGAGCAGTTATGCTCCTTTGTTTGTTACAATTTCCGCAATAATTGAAACATCTGGTCATATTTTACGAAATTTTTTATTTTTTGAAAAAAGTTGGTGCGCGCTTTAGCAGTCGCAAATGTTTAGCTATCGAGCTAGCTATTCACAAATAGAGTAACGTTAAAGGACAAACGTTATTGAATTTGAGCCAAATTTATAGAGAGGTTCGAATTTTATAGGATTTTTAATTTTTCAAAAAACTGGTGTTGTTGCTGTAACTACATCAACTTTGACTGTTCAAATTCCAATTTTCTAAAAAATCGAACTAATATTCAGCGGTACTACATATTCAATTTAATGGAAATCAGTAGGATTTGGACTTTGTAACTTTCAACTGCTTCTACTTTCAAAATATTTGACAAAACGAGCTAAAACGTCAGACATGTACATAATAACATTCAGAGATATTTGGTACCAAATTTGGTAAAAATGAACAATGGCGTTCAAACTTTATAGAACATGGAATTTTATAAAATAAGGATGCATAGTAGACCTTGCATATGGCTTCCTGATTATTTTTCATTTCGCAACCTGCCGCAACAATTTTCGAAATTGCAAAAATTCTTACAGCATACGTAAATGAAATTTAAAAAATGTTTCTAGATCAGATTGAATTGGTTTTTTTTCATTCCAAAATTTTGAGCCCGTTTTCAATTGTACAATAAAAATAAAATAGAAACAGAAGATGCTATCTCATTGATTTCATCCTGTCTGAATGATGAATTTCTAAATCACCTTGCATTAAAATTAATTCTCCAGTGGAACCCAAACTCTCATTCACATTAGTACCAAAGTCATTGATGCTGTCACTCTGTGGTACGCTCTGATCGCAATTCTGAGTAGCAACAAAATTGATGTTTGTTCGAAGGTTAGTTTCAGGTGGAGTGACAAAGGGCGAAGGTGGACCTTGAAGAACTACCACAGAATTTGGAAAAGGCAGAGGTGGAAGTGGAACAGGTGTAGGAGAATATCTTGCAGCAGAGCTCATATTGGGATCTAGAGTGCTGACGCGTTGTTCCAGATCTGAGAGAGGAGATGCCGGATGAGAAGAAAATGGTGTTTGCTCGTAAGCTGGGAACATCCTGGAGTAGTCTCGACTTTGATCTTCCATGTAACCAACCTGTAATTTTGAATAAAGTGTTACGAGCTGTTTGTACAATTTTTGGAGTAAGTCAATCATTAGTTTAATTTACAGTCAAAAAGAGTAGTGTGTTGTTGGATTTTCTGGACTGATCACCAAAAGCCGAGGTGACTAGATGACTGGTGGCCCAATTATCCGAAATTTCTGATGATTTGTCAATAATTGGCAAAGCAAGTGGGTCAGCAGGGGCCCCCTCGGGAGGGCCCCTTGAATCCATTTTAAACTTCGTTATCGTTTAGTGGTTTGACGATATATTCTTATCAACAATATCCTGAAAGATGGGAAACTTTATCGTTATTCACTGTAGACTATGTCAACACACACACACACACACACACACACACACACACACACACACACACACACACACACATATATATATATATATATATATATACACGCACACACACACAAGTGTTACACGACAATTAGCTTTGTAAACGAGACGTTCATTTTCGCGCATCATTTTGCCTTTAACGATTGGCGAACGCAGTTCATCATAGTTGCAATCCATTCGGAATATGTAGGAGCTCTTACCTGTCTCAAAATAATTATGTTATTCGAGTCAAGTCAATACACCTGCTGCTGCTGTGCTAGGGCACGAACGGCACGGTTTTCTATAGTTCTATACAGGTCGTGCAACTGGAGTGGTGGGGATAGTCCAGCTACCCGTGGACGAAATCTTTAGTTCTGATCGTGGAGACTAGAGGGAAGGAGTGCTATCTTCGTATGGCGAGACTGTACAAAAAACGTGCGTAAATATGTCCTGACGACAAATACAGAAGAGTAATACAGTCAGTGCACAGGGTGAAACTCACCGTCACGGTGGTTTAATCATGTGCGCTTACTTTGTTTACGTACTCGTTTGCGTTTAAAATTACCTGTTTGCGATAGCGACTTTGAGAGAGACGAAGGGAGTATCTAATAATTTACTTTTTAATTACAAATCTAATCTTAATTTTTTCAATCCCCATTCCAGAACACCCAAAAGCGTCATCACCCTCAACCCAAATTACTCTTTTATCACTCGCTCTATCTTTGTAATAAAGTGCAGCAGCGTTATCAAATCCCAATCCTGCACCCATCGTATCAAAACTACCAGTGTCCAGTCTATGACGCGGATTTTCATTCAGTACGTCTGTTCTTCCTATATCCATGGTGTTCGAACCTTCCGGACAAATAATAGAATCCCTTGGAATTATAGACTAAATATGTTTGAAGACTGTATAATAATTTACAGATACAGAGATCTCGGAAGCCATGCGCTGAAAAAATAAAGGAAAATAAAAAATACCTAAACAGTAATCTCATATTTAACAAAAAAAAATATATACTTCGATTATTGTTTTTTTATGTTCTCCTGCTGATTTAAAAATTATCCACCATAAATAATTTTTTCGCACGATGAATTTTTTTGTTTCAGACATTTTATCAAACACAAATTAATTATTACATGACAAAATATAGTTTTGCAATTAAAAGTGCGTAAAGGCACCTCGCGCATGATAAAGTGACACGCTATCATCTCGGCCACCTGACTACTTGTATGCATAAATTGCTTTGTCGTATATAAATTATTATGACATTTTTTTCGAATTTTGCGGTTCTTGGCGTCCGCCGCGTCACGGGATACTTTTACGTACACGCCAGAATACGAAGATAGCATTCCTTCCCTCTAATCTCCATGGTTCTGATATCGCCTGGCAGGGTCTCATGTGAAATAGTATGAATTTTTCCAAATGGCCGATCGTTTACGTTTACCAGAGATGAGAGAGATTGCCAATGGGCCGAATTTCTTGAGACCACCTTTATTGTGACGTCGATACGCTACCTTAGCGAAGGGCCTTCAAACTATGCCCAATTTTATGATTGGTCGAGTATATATAGTAATACTACACATGAAAAAAAGATTCGTGTCCTCGGCGATACTCGCTTTTTTATACCTGGTAAATCTGTGGTATCCCCGCTATGTCAATCTACACCACAAGTTACCGACCAGGTCAATGTATCTACGCAACACACGCAACTACCGTCACCATCCACTACACGGCGTGCATGTACCTCGAATGCACCGCCACGCCATCGACGGAAGCAAATTCTAATACCTCGCTCGAACGACTGAGCAATAATCAATACATTACGTTTTCTCGCTTCGATCGAGCGAGTCCTTTGCGCCTTCACGTGTAGCTCCCTTTGTCCACGAACAAAGCCCGGGTGCCACACCCTTTTTCTTAACACAAGCTTCTCAATTCTGTGTACGGGTGACTGAATAAATATATCACTATCAATGTCCACGAGTGTCTAACTTAATTTAATATGGGTATAGTAATCCCATAGATCTCTCGAGCTCTGCAATCTTGAATCTCACCACTTACGCTCGCCTACGGCGATATTGATGCGGCTAATGTATCTTGTTATGTCGTACGTGGTTCGGCATATGTAATCCAGCCCTGCCCGATGATCATTGACCCCTAACTTGTATTAATTCGAGATCGTGAAAGCAATGTAAGCCAGATTACTTAGTTATACGCTCGACTAATGATATTTTCACATTTAAAAAAATTGTTTTATTGTCAACGACGTGACAGAGGCAGGAAATCATATACGTCGACTATCATTTCTTCTTCTCGATATCGTGGATTATTTATTTGTGCTTAGCTAGGTAGTTAGATGCATCATTTATCGTAGAAGCCCCGTGGACGCTGCTGGTACGTAACCCGCGGTCCTCACAGTCACGAGGGATCGAGATCGATCCTCGGTTCTATACTTTATTTTTCAAAATTAAAAAAAGAACATTTTTCTAATGGCCATGCCTGTCGAGTCTAAAAACGCAATTATATTTTATTAATAACGAAATGTAGGTGACTTTTGGGTCAGCTTCATTACATATTTCTGAACGAGCAGTTCGGTTAGCCCTCATTGAAGGCTTCCCAGTTTCCATTGGAAACTGGGAACGATTTTCGATGCATGTTTCAAGTAGATCCACGAATTGCAATGTTGCAATGTATGTAATCAAGATGTACATATTCGGATGGCGTCTGTTCATAATAAACATTTGTTTTCTGCGTCTCGCGAGTGGTAATCACCTCTCTGCGTTTTAAATAATACAGATAAATCTAAGCGCACCAAGTATGGGAGAAAAACAAAAGAAACAAGCATATTATTTCTGTACATATAGAAGTTGTACAAACGGAAAAATATCCACAAAGCCGAGTGGCGATCCTCGACTAACAACTCATGGGTCGAAAATTATGTCACGAGGTATTGGGTTCGCGCCCGGATGATGTTTTTTGTGTTTTAATTTTTTGTTTAATAGGCCACCTTGCGACCACTTACATACCGTACAAAACATGCAAAGAAATTTGACTTTATCCATCGTTGCTAATCTTGTCCTTGAGAGAAAGAGAGGCGCGTTGCGTGGCAAGTAGAGCGGCTAAATAGAATCCGATAACGATTATAGACTAATCTAATTAGGCTTGGTCGTCGAGCGGATAGTGTATGGCTCCTCTATCACGAGGTACCGGGTTTATTCCCTGGTTCGAGACTTTATGTTTTTTTAAATTTTCTTTCAATTTTTTTTTCATTTACCCGGTCTTGCATTGCTTGCATGGACATGCGAGCAATGCAAGATTACTACTTCATCAGCTCTCTCTGGAAACTCTTCCACCCCAACACAGCAAGGTGTAACGAAACTCCCAGAGATGCTTCTGAAAAATTGCTACTCAGCAAACATTCATTGTGGCCCCTTCGTAGTACTAATATGTACAACAAAATCTAGACACCAGCTCGTTAAGAATGAACGCCACACAAATTGGCAAACTACTACTCATCAAATTCGCTAAAAATCAAATTGTCCACGTTTACAATTGTGAAAGACATGAAACCATCATCGTGGTGATCAATGTTCAAATTGTCAACGACATAGTCAGCCTTTCCATTCTCGAGGCTTCCAACCTAGTTGCCTTCATTCCGCAATTCTTTCTCTCATGCCAAGGCCTGATAAGGGGAGTTCCTCTCGATGTTTCGATGGATGAACTTACCCATAACACAGAATCCCCTTGCCCAGCCTTCGAAAATGAGTCGAAACTCTTTCCTACGTAATACGCTTACACATAAGATTTGAAGGCAGGCTTCGCCCAGACTTCGTCTCTTTCTCTACTGGGTTCAACATTCCGTTGTCCCTTGCCTTGCTCTAGTAAACTTCTGCTTTATATTTAACCACGTATCCAGCCAAGCCCGTATTTTCACTACCAGGCGGACGCGATAAACAAGATCTTTGAGTCGCTTTGGTACTTGGTGTGTCTGCTGGAAATCTTAGGTTAAAACCCATGCACCCGCTAGTTTTTTATTGTAAATCCATAGTAGTACACCTTTTACATGAGTATCGTATTAATTAGAGAATCACAAACTAAAATACACAAAAAGATAATTACAGGGTAACAATCGTGTACTAAGAAATTTCGTACACGTCCGTAAAATATGGAGAAAACGGGTGGGGACAAAATAACCTTTTGTAATCACGGCCTATATAAGATTTTATTCGTTGGTAAATTTTAATATTTTTTTTAGCGACAAATTTTTTGGTCATTTTCTAATGACCAAAAAATGTAACTTCAATGCCAGTAATAGCTGCTGCCCATTTTTGAAACATTAACCGGCACTTTAAAAATTGAATTAATTTTCACAACCTTTAAAGCGTTACATCTCGGAGCAATACACATATTACGTACAGTATTTAACCGAAAATTCGAAAATTGTTTTTCACGAATACAAAAGTCACCGCTCTTGGTAAAAGTAAGCAACGCAACCTGAGCATAATTCGAAAAAATAATAACTTCCGAATTCCGAGGTAAAAGCGTTCAGGCGTTACTATATATATATATCACGGTCAGCAAGATCATGCTAGTGTGTGCTATATATTTAAGTTAGACAGTTGTATAAACTAACAACTTCCTTAATTTCTATGTCAGTTCCCACCATCGACTTTTTCCAGAACTGCAAGACCTGTATGTAAGATGTAAGACCGTGGACCCTACAAAGTGCTGCAGCCGTGCAGACACAGTATTGGTGCACCGTGCTGTCAGAACGTCGTGGGAGCACGGAAGGAATATGCGGACGTATATGACTCCATTGTACCGTCACGCCGGGCCACTCCGTGCGGCCACTGCGTAGTCACCGAGTATCTGAGTATGAAATTAGCAATTTTGCTAGATTTTTAATTCTATTGAAAATTTTAATACCACTTCCTGTATGAGGAAGCCATAATTGATATAACCATTACCCATACAGCGGAATCTATAGGTTGGCGAGAAACACGAGGAAGCAATGTGCAAATTTCAAATTTGCATCGTTTTTTTAACTATTGAAAACCTCTTATTCTTTATTCTATCGATATCCCATGCATACTTTGTTTTACAACTATTAGTTTCTTGGTCAATCATTTGTTTTGCTATAATTACAAGGATTATTTTTCGCTATTACCAAATAATTAACATTGGGGTGACAAGTTTTTAAGTACAAGTCCAACCAATATTTTTCGGCATAAAAAAAAATGTCTTCACCTCTAAATACTTTTATATACGATTTAAAGACAAAAAATGCAACGGCACAAGATATGTTTTTTCAGGAGTAACAATTGCCTAATTGTTTATTTTTGTATATTTGCGGTACTGCCGTTGTTATTTAGTAATGTTTATTTGATCGCCTTAAAGTGGACGTTTCAAATATAGCTTAAGTAGATGAAGATAAAATAACTATTTCAGAGCGTCCAGTTTCTGAACCTTGACAGAATGCTTAAATATCAAGCCAGAAATATTACTCATTAAAAAACTTTGAAAATACGATAATTCCAAAGTTTTTGTAATCTATATCTACAAAGACAATACGGCTGATCACTAATCATAAAAGAGCATTATCGATTTCATATCTTCAGTCCATAGTAAATGTTTGGAAATTTACTATGGCCTGACAAATTTATGGGGAACGAATGATTAGTGGAGAGGTCGCAACTCCTTCGCAACCGCGCTTAACGACGAAACATGAATAAACAAACTTCAGGGACAGCCAGAGTTTTGTCTAATCAATGTTCAATCAGCTGAACAGTCGTATTTTTGGCAAGAGCGTGATGCCAATATAAAACACACAAAACTGACAAAGAAATTCAAACATTTATTTATTCAAAATGCAAGGAATTAAGAGCGTTCGTTTTGAGGATGTGGAGAGTATGATGGAGCAAATGATCAGAGTTCCTATATTTCGCGTCTCACAAAAACGAGAGGTGCAGAGTACGTGGAACAACTCAAACGATCCCAACCTCATAATGGATCTCAGACATAAGACAATCGGCGAACCATTTCCGGTATCGGTGAGTCAGAGTGATGTCCTTGCAGAAGTTACGAGGTGAGTACGTTTGTCTCCACAGATTTTGCCTATCAAATAAATTTATAACAATTACATCTCTGCTGATAACAGTATAATAATATAGTATAACATTACAGCTGAAAGTTCCAACCATCGACAGTTTTAACAAAATCGTAACTTCATTAAATTATATCTTGTAGTTCAAAGCGATAACATACTATTTTTATGTTATTTTATGTATCCACAAAATCTCTAGAATAATTCTGTCATCCGTTACTTTTGACATTAACCCCTTGCTCTCGAGAGGTGACTCTCGCTCATCACTTATTAGTGAGCGATAAATATCACATAAGTGATGAGCGAGAATCCCCTCTCGAGTGCAAAGGGTTATTTTTTTAGCTGGAGAGAACAGTAATTATAATAAATTAGTTCAAATCAGGACTGCGTCGGCACCTTAGCACAAGATACTTGTGTTCGTTTAGGATCTCGGTACCGAGCTAGGATTGTATTGGTAAACCGTCGATGAGTGAGATATTAATGTATATTGTTGAATAATTTATAACAGAATCTTGCAATAAATTATATTTAATTGAGCAGAATGCTGATGGATGAAGAGACTCAAGCCCTCTACCGGAAACGGGAACAAGAGCTTCTGAATTCCGAATTAAAGAAATTTAAAAAAGGACTCTGCAGCTCTCGACCGAGATTTCGTGGGCCTTACACGTGCAGCAAACGTAAGATCTTGTTGGACGATATCGAGGATTACGATGAACTCTGGAAGACTGCGCCTCGAAGGATCAAAGTTAAAATAAAGGAAATTGGGACGGTAAACGATTCGCAAACGAAGCAATGTAAAAATCAAGATAGAGTCTACAACGGAAGTATCAAAGTTACAATAAAGGACAAACCGTCGACAGGCTATAAGGAAAGAGACCAGAAAATCCTGAGGAATACCTTTCAGATTTTGATGTGTCACGCAAGGGAAGAGCGTCGACTGCGTGAATTGAAGATAACAATTCAGGAGAACGTGGTAAGCAGACGATTGCGCAAGTGTTTCAATACCTGGAAATCCCGGATGGAAAACTCGAAGAAATTGGCGATCAAAAGAAAGCAGGAAAGGGAGATGTCGGATGAAAGAAAAATAGAATTGTTCGTTAACGCAATAAACGAGAAACAGAAGAAATTGTCGAAAAGACCTGTTGCAAAGAAGTTGCTTTCTCAGACCAAAGAGGCACAAGAAATTAAGATATTAGAAAGAGAGAGCAGAAGAAGCTCGGCGACGAGAACGATTCACGTGGTAGAACCACCGGCACAGAATCGTCTCAACGCTCAGAAAAAGATCATTGCTGAACAAAAAATTAAACTGGCTGAACAAAATAGGATCATTGAAGAGTTGCGACTAAAGCAAATTGAGGATGAGACTAAAAAAGGTGGCAGGGACACTATGAATGTTGCAAAAGAGGCCCTTGCTTACTGTGGTCAAAAAACGAGAAGAACTTTGATTCAGTTAATGCGCGAGGAGGGATGCAGGTAATGATGCACATTGAACACATTTTGATTACACATTTCTTCCAGCATTTTATTTTTACACGCGATTGCGAATTTGAACCAGCCGTTTGCTTACCGCAAATTCATATGATCTCCAATTTAAATTGACCGATTTTTCACTTAATACCACCATTTGTTTAAACTCAGAGTGTGCGTAATCAAAAAATGATAATGAAATAAAAATATATATCTATATTATTCTTGGTGGGGCACCAGACACTGTTGATTTCGAAATGATAGAGGCGAAGCCCATGATGCTATTCCGCACCTTTGTGCAATCGAAGGTTAAGTTGGAAGAAAAAATGAGATACATCTATCGAAGGATAACTTCGTTTACAGTAATTGTGCACGAAATGTCCATGCCATTTTATTCAAGATTACGTGAAAACGTTCTGTCAATTTCAATACACAATATATGGTTTTGTACTTACGGTTGAAAGTTCCCTTTAAAATCACTGGATTGATTATTTTTTTGTTTACATTCTCGGTTGGTAGAGAAATGAAGTTAAATTGCTCTTAGCCACCTTTTTTAAATAACTTTCGAGGCAACGATTATTATTCGCAACTTATATAGCGAACTCGTAGCATGACATCCAACAGACAAAATAAGCTTTTAAAAATAAAAATCGGATGAACGGCTTGATCCTGAAAAAAAATCTACGAAACAGGTTCTGCAGGTAATTGACATTTAAAAAATCGACTGCTTTGTAATACATTTATAGTTGATATGATTTTGTGTGCGATTTTGTTATTACGAACATAGCGCGGTAGTTCACTTTTGATTTATTAACGCTGATTGGTTTTTGCAAATTTGCTGAAAGAATAATCGTTGAGTGTTGTACTCATCGACATATCTTAAGGCTATTTGTTAACAACTATTGTACGAAGTTTCTCTATTTTTTATCAAGGGACAAAACGCTATTGGCACCACCGAGAATACCCAGTCCTCCAAGATTCTTGGCGAGAATGGCGGCGAGGGCGGAAGCGAGGAAAGAAAGAGTAAAGAGCGCTGAGGAAGAACGTAAACGGAAACTCGAGGAACAAAAAATAAAGGAAGAACTTGAGAGACGAGGGGAAGAGAAAACCCGAAAGAGATTACAATTGGAGGTGATATAAAAACAATAGGGAATTGTTTTTATTTGCTAAAATTTTCCTACCCTGTTGAAAAGGTCTGAAAGGAACCGATAGAAATGGATAATAATAGAACCAAATACGATCCTATCTGAATCTATGCCGTTTTTCTCCAGTTTTTATCCGTCTATCGGTTTCTACCAGATCTTTCCAACAGAGTACAAATTATTCATACCTAAAGTTCTGTCCTTATTGCGAACTAAAAGTATGGATACAAAATGTTCATTGGTTGGCCTTACATGTACACAGGCTCAGCGTGAAGCTAAGAGAATTCGCGAGGAACAGGAAAGAAAACGAATACGGGAGCTGGAAAGATCCAAAGCGGCAAACGAATTAGCCGACAAATTCTACCGTAAATATCTTTTGCGACATTACGTTATGGAGCCGTTCGCATTGCTTGTCGAACTTAAGCACAATCACATCAAAACCGCGACCGATCATTTCGATAGAAGATTGCTGAGAAAAACCCTCGAGGTATGGCAAACGAAAACGAATAATGAACGAGAAATGAAGATAGAATTGTCGACTTCGGTGTGGCGTAGAAATCTTCTCTGGTACGTATTCAGAAATTGGCGAAAGGCAGCCAGGATCGAAAGCAAAAAGGGCCAGGTAGCGACGGACTATTACGAAATGCGTCTGCAGGAGAGATGTTTGAAAGCGTGGTGCAAGCGAACGATGGAGGCGAAAATCAGAGACTTGGAAACCCAACAGTTGGCAAATTGTCATATTGATAGACGATTGACGGTATTGTGCTTCAGAAATTGGAGAAAATTTGTGGAGATCGCGGACGAGGTGAAAGAAAGTGATCGGAGAAGAGACAAATGGAGGGAACTGGTTCAACGGGTCGTGCCGGATTTCGATCCAAAGCAAAGGGGCGTTATTATCGACGACTAATCAATAACGAGAGACTGAATCGCCGATCTAGAAATTCATTTAATATTTACAACATGGCATTATTTTCACAGTAGTGGGGAGGTGAACTATTTTTAGGTGTACAATACAACCACGTTAATTCTGCTTCTAGACAAACTGAACATCAGAGCATTACGTAGAAATAGTCTAATTTTCGGTGGCATTGTAAAATCATGATCACCATAATTTTACGATCCTGATATCGACGTTTCCGTTTCAATCTGTACAAACTTATTGTTTTAAAGCCGCAGCCCGACTATTTTTTTCTCGTCCTTTTATCACAGTTACAATAAATATACATATTACATACATTGTGCAAGAAAAAAAGTGTAAATTATAATTCTGATTTAGTATTTCCATAATCGTAAACCAGGGGTCTTATAGTTCTAAACAAAAACGAGTACTCGAGGTTCAAGTCGAATCTACTCTGATCGAATCGAATTCGAGTCGAATTTTTGGTATTTTCATGAACGCAAAAATTACTGATAAAACTTCCTTTAAACACGAAAACACAATCTCCCTATCAATTCTATTTATAATTGGGAGCTATGATTTTTTTTTACCAGTCGTAGAAAATAATTTACTGACGAAGACGATTTATTTCCTCAACATATTCAGCAAATATGCACGAATTCTTCGTCTTTTCTCGTGCAACACGCAGTTCTAAAGACAGCGAGAATTCAATGGAACTTCATTTAGAAAAAAAAAACAGACTCGATTCGCATATATGAAAACTCTGAAACCCCTATCATGGACGCATCGCCAGATCGTCAGGAATCCGCAACCCTTATCATCTACAATAGTGTTAATTGAGCAAAAAAATGTGAAGAGGAGAAAAGGTTATCCGGGATTTTTAAAAAAGTGAATATAAAAATAAACCGGTCGTCGAAAATAAATAACATCAATAATCTTGTTCTTATTTTTAGAATCTTTCTTGAGTTCGGTTTTCAGCACGAATCTTTGTTTGTTCGCCCGACGTTTCCACATTATCCTACTTTTAGTTTTCGCTTATGTCTTGCAACAAAAGAGTTGCGAGATACTTTTGAGCATTCCGTAGTTATATTGGCTGCCCATCACAGAGACACGCCTCTCGTTTGCCGTAGTTCCGAGATACAGTAGCCAAAAATGATAGATGAAGTAACAGAATACGACTAGGCCAATGAGCAGACTGTACGCCGCTGAGACGAAGCATAGAGCGAGGCTGAAACAGTACATCTTCTATTATACGGCGATCAATTGATGCGGGACAATCAGTCGAGCGGAGCCTATCTACTTGATCTTAAAAATTTTGAGGAAGCTTATCTTTTGAAATATTATATGTTACACAAGCAAAATAGGCGATGTTACAATGTTTGCCTCGATGACAAAAGAAAAATTGTAATTATCATTATCTGCTGAGTTACTAAAGTTTGGTTTGCGGATTCGATTTCACTGTATCTTTCCAGTTGAATACTCGTATCTACGAGACCCACTTTGCACGTGATACGAGGAGCTCTCGCTTGTTACTTTGTTGCGTCTCAAGGGGATCACAAATGTGACTGTTATCTTCCATAAGAGAGTCGATAAAATTTTCCTAATGATTCGTAAAGATAACTTTATAAACGAGAAAAATATAGCTAATCACTGTTGAAACTAGTCAAATGAAAAACGTTTATTTCTTTTTTCGAACTGTATTTTAGAAAACATTCTTTTTATATAATTTATCTTTATATTTTTAAAAAAATAGCTAAGAAAACTTTCCACGTTTAAAATCAAACTGTACATACGATTTTGTTCATCAAAAAGTAATGTATTCTTTTCAAAATTGTATCACTAAAAACAATCGTTAGAAAGCGGTTGAAAAAAAATGCAATAAGAGCCATGATTTTAGGCTGTCCTGGTTCTATCATTTTATGTGTATTTTTAAAGTTAAGAACAACCAACACAGAGATAATTGATGTTTGAGAACAATGTAAAAAAAGGTTCTGCTGCAGAATACATAGACAAAGCAAAACAAAATTTGCTGTTGTCTGAAATATTAACCAATTATGAATAAATAGAATTATAGTTTCCGATATCGATTATAGGTTCTGAAGGTGTGCCACATCACCTTAAGCAGATTAAAAGAGTAGTCAACTTCCTATGAGACACAATACATTTAGATCAAATTTAGATTGTCTTGTAGACAAAATTTTCCTGATCTATATTAAAAGAAGCAACGTTCAATAAATTTGTATCAACAGAGTACTCTTCACTCTAGACTAGACTAATATTTCCTTTACGTACTCTAGTTGATGATAGACATCGCTGCAATCATCCGGCAGTAGAATAGTTCCAACAAGTATGAAAGGATGGCAAACACTTGTCATTGTTAAATTAGAGCCATAGATAAAAGCTATAGCAGAGGAAAACAAGCAACCGAGATACCATCTAAGGTTGCTAGAACCTATGCAGCAGTCCAACCTAGAAAATGTATATATAATGGATTAAAAGTATCGACGTAATCGAGCATGACAAGCAATGGAACATTTAAATCTCTACCAGAATACTAGTCTTTGCATAATACAACTTGACCCAATTTAACAGCAACTTATAACTCTATCTTACAACTGTACCAGAACACAGGTCTCTAGCTTCATCTCTATCATATTATAACTCTATATTACAAATCTACCAGATTAAAACTCTCCGGCGATAGTCATTCTTCCTTTTTATTTCTAAAGAGTATTTGAGAAAAGTAATAAGGTAAAGATGTTTTCGGCGATCTGTATTCTGGAAGAGTTATAAGCGGATAGAATCATAATATGAAAGATGGCTGTCAAAGTTGATAGAAGTGTAATCTGGTAGACTTGTAGTACAGTAGAGTTGTAATATGCTGAAGATGCTCGCGGAAGCTAGTATTCTGGTAGAGTTGTGTGATGATAGTCATAAAATGGATAACAATTGTTATGATAGGTAGAAGTGTACCCTGGTAAACTTGAATAACTCCTATAAAAGTGGGTAAAGTTGTCATCTTGTAGAGTAACTATATTATAGTAGAATTTGGGCAGATGCTCACATTTTGATAGAGTGCTTATAGTAGTAGAGATGTAAATGTGCCACCACAATGAGAAATGTTAAGAAAATAAATAGCTGCTAACCATTTGCAATGATACTCTCTTCCCAAAATGCACGTTTGACAAATACGACAGTGATACGCCTTGGGTGAAGCACGCCTTCTACAAGTCGGACACAGATCTCCGCTGCCTTCACCCAATTCCAAGCCTTGGTCAGGAGGTAGACCCTCCTGTGCAGCGCAGTCTGCCATTGTTCTGGTCTTGTAGCCACAGCACATACCACCAACAACACTCGCGATGAACACAAAATTCTCCTCTGGCAATATCTCGAGCAATGGCACAACACATAATTCGAACATAAGCCCAAGCATAGCAACGCTTGTGATTGTCCACATGAGAAAGAATTTTGATCGTGTAAGAAATCGCAAAAAATTGTGATGTAGGTGATAAACGAGCACCGGTGTCAAGAGAAAGACAAGGAGAGTGAGGTAAATAGCCTGTGCGGCAACAACAGCCAGGGCTGGTACCGCAAAAAGCGGTATAACAGCGTCTACCGAAACCTGCTTAGCACCACCCCGCCAACCACACGGATTACGCAGTCTCTCCCAGACCGTCATTGCTAAATGGTTCTTATCCCGTGCTACGACAATACACCGAGTCTCTCATAAGACACACGCAATTAGCTCTATTAATTTTCAAAGCACCGACGATAAGGTTAGGAACTGGGATGATTTTTTTCATGAAATTTCAGACATCTCTACTTCCCACTATATGGAGCCGCCGCTGCATCGGGGCAGCCTTTCAAGCAGATGACGATAGGAGCGGCGGCGTGGTGAGGTTGAGCGGCTCTAGACAAGATCGAAGGTTATCGCGAGATTGTTGTTTATCGGAAAATACGAAACATACATGCGTATTCTTACTTGCGGCACTTACATGGACTACCGGGTGACAAATTCATCGATTATTCAACGTATGAGCGGCTTCGGTACATCACGGTGACGCGATTCACCGACGAGCGACACTCGCTTCCGCAGCATTACTTTTAAATCTGCCCACATGAAAGGTAGGCTCGAAGTCGCGCCGTCACAGGCGCCACTTCCTCCATCTGTCAGTGGTCAGTCAATAATGGAGTGTTCTCCGTTGTTAAATAACGGGTCTGTTGAAATCGCGCTTACGAATAAAATAAAGACGTTGATGTGGGATGCGCAACGAGATCTGTGTCTATTATTTTATACCGGCGATAGCTGAACGTGTGAAGAAATTATAAATCTATAGTAAGAGGCGTTTTCGCTGCTTCGGGGGCTCGTCCATAGGTCCGTCAATAAACTGGATCACAGAACAACACAATACGAGAGAGCTGCCTGATTGGCGGGAGCGTGTGCGTAAGTTAAAACTATGATTCGCTGAACCGTCCCCTTGATTATCTTTATGAAGTGTGATCCGAAGGTCGTGTCCGCACTATATGCGTTCACTGCTTATAGTTACTAACGTATATTGTATGAATTGTGTAAAAGAAATCATTGATTATCTAATTGCATAATAAAGCGTTAGAAATTTCCTCGACTCGTTACATGCGATTTATCTAAACAGTTTTGTCGATTATGATAAGAGTTCACTCATAAATCATTCAACTGACGTTTATTTATTTGTTCATTTTACTGTTGATCTTAATAATAATTTTTGCAGTTCTTCCTCATTCAATAATCAATGTTAGTCAATTATTACTAAAACTATTATTGTCGATTGTAGAAAAGAAGTTATCACTTGTCAATTAATTAAAAGAGATTTCGAACTTTCATTTATAATTTGCGCCGCCTGAAAAACTTGACTGAGATACGTGTGTAATGGGGGGAATTACGAAGACAATAAGCGAGGGTAGCCTGGTTATCGCCTAGCCACAGATATGTATATTTTGATTGTAAATGCATGACATGCTCGGGCAAACTATCTAGAAGTGTTTGCACGTGCTCACGCGTCATTTATTGCTGTTTGCCAATGCTTCTCGGGCCTGCCTTGATGGCTGAGTATCCGATTGGGAATCAAAAGGCTAAGACAGCGTTAATACGGCTTCCCTCTAACGACTCTAACAAATTACTCGATTCGACGTATATAGAATGCATTTGGTGGAAGGGTCAACCGGGATAAATCCAATACCGAGCATTGTTTTCTAAAAATTCTTATCTGCGTTAGATGCGAAAAGAACTTTTCCAGTATTTCGTGATATGCTGGATGATAAAATAACATCCATTTCTTTCATGATCTTTTGCTTCCTGATAGAATAAGCTTTGTCTTCGTGAAACATTTTTTTTGGTTGTGATTTTCATGTCAGGACCCTCAAAATGATACAAAACGTCGAGATAAATGGTTTGGAAAAAATGTTCGTATATGTTTGTGTTCGTGTGTTTGTCAATCGCACTAAAATTTGGACCGTAGTGAAATCCCTCTTTAAATGTTTTGATTTTTGACGAAATGTATACACAACCATAACATTTTTATGACGATTTAAATTTAAAAAAAAGCGCAGCTACCCCAAAAATCGTAAAATTTCGGCTATTGAGCCAAATACTTCGTCATAATTGCATATATATTCTAGGGTGTTTGGCAGTGAATTAGCCTCTAATCATATAAAAGGTTTGGATTTAATGGAATTTGGAATTTTTCGAAAAATTCATGTTCAACAATAACTGCCGCAGGATTTAAGCCGGCGAGCAAAAATTTTCTACATTGAATTTCTAATTTCGATATTGCCCTTATTTGCAAAGATAACAAATATGTAGACCACCCCCTTGAGTATCACTGATACATTTCTCTATAAATATACAAATATGTATATATGTCAATATCGATATATTGACACTCAAGGGATTAAGAATCAGTTGATCAAAAGAGCAAAGAGTTTATATGCACTTATAAAGCTGTAAGACCTTTGTTTTATTGTAATTCTTATTAAAATATATATGAACGATGAGATTTTATGGGACTTTGAATTTCTTAACTCGATACTCCCTGATTTCTTAAAAGTTTGAACTAACGTTTGTACAAAATACGACTGCTCCTTTAAAAATTAAAATTAAAAAGATACAAACTCGAACCGTCCGCGCTACTTTCTCATTTTTTTGATTCATCATCCACAAAGTTTTTTCTATGAGGAAGCCAAAACAGATCAGTGATCTTCCTCACAGAGGAGGTTGCGCGTGGACGACAGACCGGTAGAATGGGGAAACAACGCATGGGTATAGTTTGCAACTGTTTTACTGCTCATTTTATTGTAATAGTGATGGGAAATAAGTGATTCCGAACCAAATTGAGGAGCTTTTCATTATCCCTCTCAGATTTTCGAGCCATTCGAATTAAAGTACTTTGTACAGTTCATGATGACAAATTTCTTCAAACCACTTTATTTCTTCATCAGTTCTTTTTTGTTTTGAAATTATGGCACGTAGAAAAATAAAAGGCGTGCAAATTGGAAATTTGCACATTGCTTGCTCGTGATTCTTGCTAAACCACAGAATTTCCTCTAGGGTAATGCTTATCTTAATTCGAGACTTCTTCATGGAGGAAGTGGTATTAAAATGTTTAATAAAATTGAAAATGAAGTCAAATTGCAAATTTCATAAAGTTTAATCCCCTCAATCGATTCTCACCAAATTCAAGACCTCGTCTCCTTACCAATTTGTATGCAAAGATTCAGTTTGATAGATGAAAATTTATGAAAGTTAAAGCAAAAATATTATTTTTTCGAAAAATTACAACAATTCATGATTCTATAAAATCTGAACGCTTTAATCGATTCTGGCCAAACTCAATACCAAATAACCTTGTCCCCACGACTGTTCTTGTGGAAAGTTTTAACTCGATAGCTAAAAATGTACGCAAGTTAGAGAGCGCACATCCTTTTTCGAAAAATTCAAACAACCATAAAATGAGACACCCGTTAGGGAATTGGGCGAAAATTATACCACCTTGACGGGGGTTGCGTCCCGACTCATCTGCAAAGTTTCAGGATGATCGAGTAACCCGTCAAAATTTGCAAGCTCAGTACACTCCTATGCGCACGCGTATGCACGGACATTTTTTCTAAATATGATTTCTCGACTTTCTTTTGGGACTTTTTAAGGGGGGAAAAGGGTCTGAGATACAAAAAAAAAGCATATTTTTGTGACTTTTTTTCAGAGTACCTTATTTATTAATATATTTTTTTTAATTTTACATTATTAAGCATTATTCTAGAAATATTCTGCTAAATTTTCATTTAAAAATATTGAAAAATAAGCCAGTGGTAGTGGTAAGAACTGAGTCACCTCAGAAAAAAGTTTCCATGCGGTAGTCAGGATAACTCATGATTGCTTCATCTGAAATTAAAAAACCAAATAGATTTCTTTAGTACATAAGTTTATCTTGAATTTGAACGAAGGAATTAACAAAATATTGATTTTTGAATTTTTGGTAAAGGTGCAATCAAAAAACTCTGATTGTGGCAAAAATTGCTCTTTTTGTTTAATTAAAAAAATAAGTTGTAATCGAAAAAAAAATCCTTCGTTCAGAACCGAGTATTTATATGTAAAAGAAGTGTGCAAAGCTTAGGCGAAATCGGTCTAAAGGTTTTCGAGAAATGTTGACTTATTTTTAAGTCGGTAGTCAAAATTTCTCGAAAACCTTTGGATCAATTTCGCCTAAGCTTTGCACACTTCTTTTACATACTAAATACTCGGTTCTGAACGAAGGATTTTTTTTTCCAATTACAACTTATTTTTTTAATTAAACAAAAAGAGCAATTTTTGGCAAAAATCAGAGTTTTTTGATTGCACCTTTACCAAAAATTCAAAAATTAATATTTTGTTAATTCCTTCGTTCAAATCCAAGATAAACTTATGTACTAAAGAAATCTTTTTGGTTTTTTAATTTCAGATGAAGCAATCATGAGTTATCCTGACTACCGCATGGAAACTTTTTTTTGAGGTTAATCGGTTCTCACCACTACCACTGGCTTATTTTTCAATATTTTTAAATGAAAATTTAGCAGAATATTCTTAGAATAATACTTAATAATGTAAAAAATGTAAAAAATATTAATAAATAAGGTACTCTGAAAAAAAAATCACAAAAATATGCTTTTTTTTTGTATCTCAGACCCTTTTCCCCCCTTAAGTACTCTGACATCAAAATCGCGAGAAGATTTTTTTCACGAATACAGCTTCCTCTATGAGAAAGCAAAGATAAGTGCGGTGTTTTGTCTGCTTTTTTACTAGAACAGTGATTTAAACAATTATTTTCATACATTAATGATAACTTCACCTATGTGAAGAAAAAAAAGTTACTCATTTTGAAAGGACACTTCTCATGCACGGCTGAGCGATTTTTTTGGAATTAATTATACTACCGAATCTCTTATGAAAGTATGTAGAATGTAAAATCACATAATTTTACTTTAGGCTGCCTACAAAAGATAAATGTCAGCAGTAGCTAGGGGTCAGCAGTATATATTTCGTCTTTTAATACCAGCAAGTAAGATATTCTTTCATGAATATCAGATATTTTTACCAGACTGCCTTCCCTTAACGCGAGGCGAAACCTCTGTACTTCATCTATCAGTGCGAAAGAGATAGGCTAGTATGGCGCACACGGCGGAATGAAAGAGAAGCAGCTCATCTGTGTAAGTATGGAGGTTTCGACTCGCCTTAAGAACGGACAAGTCGTTTAGGAAACAATAGAACTCACTCATAGGCCAATCAAGGCATATGGCTGAGAGGTTTAAATGTGAAAAAAAAGTTCAAACTTTTTACATACTTTTGGAGTACATATGTTTTGTAATGTTGAATGACTAGTTTTGTGATATTAAATCTGAGGTTGCGCCGCTATAAAAGATGAAGGCGTAAAGAAAAAATTAAACATTAAGGTTATAATGTACAAAATCAGAGGTATGATCGATGCCTGTCCGAAATACTAGCAGCTTGTACCTACAGTGCTCGTTCTCTGAAGTTATACCTCTATGGGTAAGCTATCGAAACTCAATCCAATAAGGCCTCTTCTCTGAAGTTAAGATCCCGACTCCAGGTATGATTCACGCGTGGGGATGCACCGCCAAGTGCATCCTACGCATATTTTCGCATATTTCGTTTTTTTTTGTTTGCTATCTATACATAATTCTTAATTCTCCATCGAACATATATTTATCGAGAAGTATAGATAATTTACGAACCACTTTATTAGTATTACGTCTTAAAAATGCTGCATTTGATATTTATAAAAAAAATTGGCGAAAAAAAGATTAAATAATAAAATGAGTTTTTCCTAACCATTGATTTTTGTTTGGACAAAATAATATGGTGTGTAATGCACCGCCTTTAAGTTTCATCAAATTCGAACTTTCTTATTTCTGAGTTATTCAGTTAAAAATTATTCTATAATGGGGAATGTGTAGGATAATCGAGGTGAGGATGTAAAGTGGGTCAGGAGGGTGTTAGGGGAGCAAAAGGGGGTGGAGTCCGGTTTCTCCTAGGGGAGTTGGTGCACGAAGTGCACAGGGTGGCGTAGCCCCCCCCCCCCCCAGTATAATATTATTAATTATCTCTCTATATTACAAAAGTATCTCGTCGCTGCACCAAGAATCAAGAAGGTCGGGGTCAAATGGGAAACCTTCAGATTATAAATTTAAGATCTCCTTTGACTCTCTTTGAATCCCAGATTGTTTTGTACGCGGGTAACTCGCGGTATTGTTGCAACCGTTCAAATCTTGAATTCACTCTGGTGGTGACGAAGTCTCGCTGGTACAGAAAGCCGCCAAGGAACTTGATCACCAGCGATTTTTATTTTTATACTATAGAAAATGAAAATTTGGATTATTTAAAATACCGGTTTGAACTGCGGTTGAACACACAATATTGTTTATTCAGGAACAAACACAACAATTATATACAATATTTCACTTGATTTACATAAAGAATTCGTTTCAAATTGAAATTAAAAGCTACGAGATGCATAAGTACTGCACATATTGGGTCTGGGAAAAAGTTCGTGGCGTTTTTTTAGTAAAATTCAACTGGTTTTTTTATAGTGTGAAAATGAATTTATTTAGACCAAATATGCTCCATTATTATCGATAATGTTTCGCCATTTTTCGGGTAGAGCCATGATGCCAGCGGTAAAGAACTTCTGTTGTTTCTGGTTGAAAAACTGAATCAAGTGGTTTTCACAGGCTTCTTTTGAATGCAGCTTAATTCCATTGAGAGAGTTTTGCAGAGATCGGAATAAGTGATAGTCCGAGGGTGCTATGTCCGGATTATACGGTGGATGCATAAAAACTTCCCAACCAAGCTCTCGCAATTTTTGACGGTCATCAAAGAATTTTGTGGTCGGGCGTTGTCATGATGGAAGACAACACTTTTCCTATTAATCAATTCGGGCCGTTTTCTTTCAATTGCTTGGCGTAATCTCTCTAGTTGTCCACAGTAGAGTTGAGAATCAATCGTCTGACCAACTGGAACTATCTCATGGTGGACAGTTCCCTTCCAGTCCCACCACACACACAGCATCACCTTTTTCGCCGTCAATCCCGGCTTCGCGAACGCTTGAGACGGCTCACCATCCCTTATCCACGATCTTTGACGCTTCCGATTGTCGTACGTAATCCATTTTTCATCACCGGTTATGACACGTTTCAAAAATGGCTCGAATTCATTGCGTTTCAGCAGCGCATGGCAGATGTTAATTCGGTCTATCATGTTTTTCGCGCTCAACTCATGAGCAACCCATACATCGAGCTTCTTTTTGTAGCCAGCTTTGTGTAAATGGTTCAAAACAGTTTTGTGGTCAATGCCTAGCTCCATACCAATATCGACACTGCTGATATGCTTATCTTACTAGACTTTTTCAAGAATTTCATCAGCTTTTTTAGTGATTGGACGACCAAAGCGTGACTCATCTTTCACATCAAAATTACCAGAACGAAAGCGAGCGAACCATTTCCGCGCAGCAGATTTTGATAAAGTACCTTCACCGTACACAGCACCATTTTTTTCACAAGCCTGCGCAGCGTTCTTTCCGTTGTCATAATAATATTGCAAAATATAGCCCAATTTTTCATTACTTTTCTCCATTTTCAAACGCAAACAACTTTTCAACCACTGCACCAATTAAATTTCGATGTTTATACACTCAAAGTAACGCTCGAAGTGTCACCTTTCCAACGAGTGTTTAGTGGTGTCGCTGCGATCTGTGCTTCCTGACTTATTTTCAATTGATACCATCTATTGGGAAAAACGCCACGAACTTTTTCCCAGACCCAATATGATGAGCCTGCAGTAACGCCCGCGTAATTTAGTTACCGTGGTAGGTCTTGTACCCTTTGAAGAATTTGAGTTTTTGAGAAGGTATGATAATATGAGTTCGTCTTGGGCATTCGAAGCGTCTTGATTAAACGGAAATCATTGTTAAGGAAAAGGCTGGGAAGAGATTTTTTCACGAGGCGTCGATTGAAATGTTACCAAATTTAAGTCGAGGTGCTCCAAGATACTCGCCGTACTTCGATGTTCTTTCCCAGGTAAAAAGTTGAAGTCGTACTTGAAGTACGCGGGCTCGTAAATACCTATCGCTTCTACTTATTCCTCTAACCGAGATTCTTTTCGCCTTTGGCGGATCCATTTTTATATTTTTATTGTCGTGATGAACCCCCCCTGCCCTGCAGATGTTTTATTATTACTACTAGTAAAGAACCCCCCCCCCCCTGCCCAGCAGATATTTTATTGTTACTCTTGCTCGCGAAGGTCCAAGACACCGAGTTTTTTCGCTTAATTTAATTAATTAATTTGATTTTTATTGTTTAATTTTGTTTGAATGAATTACGCTATTTCCAAGTTTGTGATTCAGCACGCACAAACACGAAACTAGAGCAACCTCTTTATTTCAGACTTGGCAATCGATCATTAGACTAATGTATTTTTATTTAGACAAAGAATAGTTTTAAAATAGCGACATTTTAATTCTCCTCTTCGTATGTCATTGGAGTACACAAATATATTTGTCCATCGATGAAAGTTGGTCATTTCCTTCCAATTCTCGTGCAACGTGGCCTCATATTTTTATAAATCTATGCGGTTAATCGCACCGATATAGATGTTTATCGAATGGTTCGAATCAATCGATAATCATCCGGTATTTTACTGCAGATTTGTTTTATTACTAAACCAATTAAAGACAACTGTTTCCTCCTAATGAATAATCGAGTCACGAGTACGTAAATGCTTATTAACCCTTTTATACACTGAGCAAAAAGTTTGGTTACCCTGCGAATTTGGTACCTCCCATGGACGTAACGAAAACTCGAGATATGTGCAGGATATATAATTATATATACAGTCGACTTTCATATATTTTACCAAGTACAGACCGTTATCGATAATTTATTAAACGGCGTGACGGGCAACCCACTCTAATGCCCTGCCCCAGGTGACCGACAAGCCGGTATGCGTCATCGATTTGCCTGTTCGCTATTGTGTCAAATAGATAGCGGTAAAATGGATGTGAGTTGACTGTAACGTCTAATCAACATATATATCTCAGATGTATATAATATATCTTGCGGCAATAAGTTATATAAATCATATATACCTTAGGATAAAATTCTTTTCCTTGTGGGACGCTTTTGTTATAGGTGTTGCATACCTAATAAAATGCATTGTTATTGTAAAAATATATCCCAAATCCATTGTTAACACAACTCAACTGCATTGTTATTGTAACATTATGTCATAAATTCATCGTTACCGTAAGTCAAATGTATTGTTAACGTAACAATATACTTTATTTTTGTTCATATAAAATCATGTGAAACAAATTTTTTTTTGTTCACAACCAAATTGCTTTATTGTTGAACTAGTAACAAAAAATTTTTGTTAGATCAACCTTTTTTGTTGGATAAACAAATATTTTTTATAATTGTGCGCTGTTTCCATCGGTGACGAATTTTGCGATTGTTTGTAATTAATGAAGTATTATTTTAATTTACCAAATATATATTCACTTGACGAAAAATGTATTTAATAGAAACCAAAATACAGGTTACCCATTGGATAACTACAATTTAGTCAGTTTTATAAAAATTGCTATCAATGTATGGTGTTCGAAAAATAAACAATCCAATTTGCTTGTATATAAAATAGAATTCTCTTATAGTACTAATATCATTACGTGAAGATTATTTTGAAAGCGCAAAAGATCAAGAGTCATTGCGTTTCATATCGATGCATCTCCCCCGTAGGAAAGAAATATATTCAAGAATATATCTGACGTATAAAACTTTTCGTCGATTTATATATCAAAAATACATTTTCACTATATTTTGGATACTTCTCGGATATATTTATCCGTTTAATATATTTCGTATTTTTAGATTTTTTCGTCTAAATATACCTCATATATTCTGCATATATACCTTATTTCCATGCCGGATGAAATTATTATTTACTTTATGGGCTGATTTTAATAATTACATTCTTTATTTTATAAATATTTTGTTTATATATAGATTTTTATAATATCTGAGAACAGACGTGTAATAAATCTCTCTGTAGGTATATTGTAGTTGATATGAGGATAAATATAAGACACAGTGCCAGCCGGATTGATTAGTATGATTGTATAAAACCGAACCCCGAATCCCCAAGCATACGAAAGATAAAATCGTTAAGTGAATCATTATTCCCCAAACCCGAGGGGCTATTCTTCTCAATATCCATTCCAAGCGGTTATGCACCCGCTTACTCAAAGTACATATACTTTAAAATGTAGCCCGTGATTTCCAGCACGTCCTTACACTAGATATATTTTTACCGACCTCTTCCTCGTCGGTTCTGAGTTAGTTCAATCCCCAGTCTGTGACGTTCTGTACAAATACTTTGAAACTACCTTTACAAGACGTTGGACAAAGTCAAACCTGAACGGCGAATTACTGTCATAGAACAGCTGGCGACAATGCGATATGAATCTTCATTGTCAATCAACCGGCCAGCAGCAGAAGAAACTCGCAAAGATGATGAACAGCACGGTCGCGATGCTTAGCACAGAGCGTTGGGCACACTGGTTGATTAAAGACGTGCATACTCCACTAAGGCCCCTGAAATGTTCATTCACTGATTACGAGTTGCCTCGAGTGATGAATTATTATTGTGCGGCTACTGTGAACCTACAATACAGTGCTAAAAATAATTTAATACAATTGAAATATGAAATTATCGTTCGGTATAAATAAATCGAATTTTTTAATTGTGCACCTTAAAGACTTCATTGTAAGTATCGACGCATAATATGTGTCAGAGAAAAAAGAGACAATCCTGGTGAATACAAGAAGCAGAAATTATTATTGGCCTTTCTTTCACGTGCTCATTCGTCTTATTATATTTTTACGTTGACATTATCGGTTCACTGTGGCGAATCGTAAACAAATGGTATATATTCATAAGCGTTCGCCTTTCTTTTCTTACTTCGCAAGAACGAATGACAATATCGAGACACCCGCGTCATATGCTCCTCCCTCGAGATAAGAAGTCCAGTTTCACTGCGTTGAACATACCGGGTGTTTTTAGTTATTCTAACGAAGTTGCTTTAGTCAATAATATTCGGAAAACAGTTTTGTATCAAACACGGTGCTGTTGGCTCAATCATAGTGACCACTTAAAGATTAAGCTTTAAAGTTGAATACTGTACTTGAAAAAGCTGCTGTTGTTGGTGCAAAATTTATTATTTTTTAGTGTAACCAATATTACGGACTATTGGAAATCGTGAATTATATGCCAGCAGCAGTCATTTATTTAATTGTTACTTAATATAATAAAATTTTCGAATATACCAACTTCGTACTTATAGCTTTAAATTTGGTTGAAAAGCTGCAGTTTCGTAATTTAACTTATAAATATTTGTCGAATTTTGTGTTAATATCTATAGTCGTAGTGCAAATTGACCGATTTTTTTCAGGGTCCCATGGTTTATCTGTTTACCATTATATCATTTTCGACGAATATACACAATCAGGACTCTTTTCTTCTATTCTGTCTAATGCGGTCGTGGTGTATAAAAAGTGTCCGAAATAATAAAAAAAAAATATTCAGCCTCGCATTACACGAGTCTTTAATGTCGTTAACATCAGAACAAACTCCCAGATTACACGTAGTATGCTGAGAAGTCTCCTGCATGTCGGACGTCGGCCAGTTAATTTCTCTTATAATTTCAGTTAAATGCGACTATTAGATACATTTCATAATAAAAAACGTGCGGGTATAAAAAATAAGAAAGTACAAAAATGTTACTGATGTTGAATACGTGTACCGGAGGTTAAGTCACAGAAGAAGTTACAATTTTCTTAGTATAAGTTCCGCTAATGCTGTATTATGACATCACAATAATTTAAATACCTCGGAGAATTTTAACATCCTACGAAGAGTACTTGGAATGATTTTAGGTGCAAAATAAATTTTATGCAAGTTATCCATTCTAAACCATGGAGTTAGGAACTGGAGAGCTTCTAGAAGAGTGGAACGAATAGTTTTGATAACCGTATCAAAACTATTCGTTCAAACATCTGTGCGATATTTTAATCCTAAGCGATTGTTCGCCATACGAAATATTCATGACTAAAAGATTCAGTATAATTTACAAAGCAATTTGTAAGAAAAAGTAAACAATAATATAACAATTATTGTAAAGAACATGAAGTTTTATTACATTTTGTTTCCAGAAAAGTCTAGAAAAATTGTGCAAAACAAATTTCTAATTCGATATGTCCTAAAAACAATTCTAAAGTCATGATTCATTTTTTGCTTTTAACCGTTACTGTGATACGCAAGTAGAGAAATAATTCCTCTCTGTCAATAGTGATTTTTGTGAAAATCGTTGCGCTTATCAAGATTTTGTGGGATTATTTATATTTTGTCTGGAATTGTTCTTATTTCTACAAAATTTCAACTATCGAGACAACAAATGTCGATGGATCCATGAAATACTATCCTAAATTACAATGTTCAGGAATAAAACCGTAACTCTTACTTTGCTATTTTTAATGACAATCAGAGATGGAGTGAAACTTAATGAATCGGATGAAACGAACGATCGGCATAGCTCTAAATAATTGGAAATGTTAACGTTGTACGCAAATTTAGTTAGCTCTTAACGATGCAAATTTATAGTTTTATTGAAACTTGCAGCATTAATAGACTGCATGCGAAACTTAAGGTAAATTTCTGAAATTACGAATCGTAATGGATGATACCAATATCTATCATGTTACTACAACCAATTACTGGATTCTTAACACTACAGATATCAAAGGTCGTAGAAATAGAAAAATATGCAATTTAATTTCGCTGAGAGTTTAAATTCATCGCATGGAAGTCAAATTTTTTAAAACATTGGGATAGCTTAAAAAAGATAAAAGATGCAGTATTTCATCAAGGGTGGGTCACTGTCATAAAAATGTCTCAATAAATTTTACAGGTTTCGAGCATATCAAAGTTAACATGTACAGTATTTAAAGAAGGCTGCAAAGTAAAAGTTTCGTTTTCATAAAAATTAAAAAGAAAATCTAAGAATACTGAATATTATGTAAATCGTCCAGAAAAGTGGTTTATAAAAACTGTGTGCGTGTGTGTGGTTGCTAAGGGGAGGTGACAACTCCATACTTGCACAGATATGTTGTTTCTCTCTCACGCCGCCGTGAGTACCATACTAGTTCTATCTCTTTCACACTCATGGATGTTTCACCTCCCCTTAAGCCCTTGGAAAATTCCGACCTTAGTATTCTAAGAATTATTCGACCGATCGAACTGAAATTTGATGTCCAGGTAAAGCAGAAACGTCCTTTACTTTGGTACAATTTACGTAAAAATTGATAAACGAATTGCAAATTTATTGTGGTTTGTATGTAGTGAAAACGGTCTATGAACGCTCTAGCTGTCGCAAATTTATGAAAGACAAAATTAAAGTATACTCAGGAAAAACTATTTGCGCACCACTGACAAAAATGCCTGAGCAAAGGGATTATCTCTTATTGCGGTTTTTTCTTCCTGCGAACGATTCTGGAGCGACAATCTTTGATAATTCTTCGTTCCCGCGCCAAGTACGCATCGCGAGATAAGAAAAATGCATTCAGCGTCTCTCATTTTCTCTCTCGTATCATGAGATATGTGATATATAAGAAAGAATGAGTGAGAGAGCAAAGTTGTAAAGGAGCAAAACTTTAATAAAGAGTCACGTGCTCGTGTACATATACAGCTATAAACCTCGGCATCGCTTGCTCGTTTGATATTGTTACACACATCGTTTAAACACGAGGGATTCGCGTGAATGCCTACTAATAATTGGTAAGCAGTATGAAAAGAGGTGACCGGCGACGACGATGAAGTCGTCTGCGACAACGACCACTACACCGAGGGTTAGTGCTCTCCCCGTTGAAGTTTTCAGGCTTCCCGAGGCCGGTAACTGGTCAAACCGGAATGTGGGGGATAGTTACATAAGTCGTATTACTATAGGCTCGATAGCTCGACGGCGCGGTCACAACAGACGCAATATCTCAGCAGTGAGGGTTTCGTCTGTCCGTCGGTTGTATGAACGCGAGAAGATCGTACTTGCGAGAAGAAACCTCATGGAATTTGTCTGACTGCAACACGACTCAACAATCGCGGCTTATTTGCAGGTGTGAAAATCATAGTGACGCTGTGTGAAAAATTCGTCGTCCGAAGGTGAGAAACTCCTCGAGAGCGTCTGGGCTCCCGCCCTCTGACATCCCGATAAACGACGGGGATCAAGTATCATGAGGAGGTGAAGTCGGTTATCAGTACGTTATCGAGGTCTCAAACTTGCGGCCCGCCTGTAAAGACTTCAACTTCGGCGATGTCTTCTTCGCCATCGTCCAACAGACTACAAGTACTCTGGGATAACTTCATTCACGCCAAGCCCCAGAGTTACGAGGTAAGCGAGATGTAGAGTAAAACAACTTCTCTGAACGATTGCGTACCTGTTCCTACTTATTTGTAGTTTACGTTCGAGAACTAGTATTTTCAAATGAATTACTAATGTGCTGTATAATGCGATGTAATTCGATGCATGCGCAACATACATACATTTGTAATTTATATCGCGATCCTGTAGATACAATTGGGTTGCGTGTCTCAGTCGTTGACCATGTACTGTTATTTGACACGCTGCCTATAAGGTTTTTGGTAGTTTCTACATGTGACTGTTATTCAGTCTGCCTGTCCAAATATATTCTTAGTGTACCTGATTAGTTTTTTCGAATAATATAAAGTGTCGATTATTTCAAGGATAATTTTAACGCGATGATCATTGCGTTCACATTTGCATTTTTAATGTATAATCGTGAACGAATACTATTATAACACGCTTGTGATTTACATCACAGGTGTCATTTGTTATTTACTGCCGAAGGTTCTTACTTTCCGTCATAAATAAATAAAAAGCGAAAGTACCCGACGTACCCATTGATATTTCAATCTTTCATCTTCTTGGGCTGTAAATGAGTCTTTGCTTATTAAATTGATAAATAAATACATTGAGAATAAAAAAAAACGTAGATTTGTTCTTACAGTTAAGCGTTAATGATTTCAGTTGGGTATTGGCATCTAGTTTACGCATCATAATAGTGTAATTCATGCCGCCACAACACGTAGTTTGATCATATATTTTGCTCGATGATCACTGGCCTAAATGCTGGGACCGGTGCCTGTGGGATGACTTAGAAGTATCGTAGCTTACTCACCGTTATGTTATGTCGATTGTACGATACAATACCTCGACAATACGGTAATTACCTGTACGACGCACACTTACCTGATGAAACCGTTCGATTCGCACTCTTCCGATCTCCGGATGACGTACAAGTATGCCTATTAATACAATTGTCACCAGGGTGACGACGCTAACTATACACGCCATTCAAAACCCACAAAAAGATTTTGGGTTCCTGAACAAATTGTAAATTATTACTCAGACACACGTCAGCGCATTGGAATTGAATATGAGAAACTCACTTTGGCGTATAATTATCATTCGTAAAAAAAAGTATTAAATTCTGGAAAACGGAAAAATTGTAGTTAATGTAATT
This sequence comes from Cylloceria caligata, assembly GCA_963942595.1. NCBI lineage: Eukaryota > Metazoa > Arthropoda > Insecta > Hymenoptera > Ichneumonidae > Cylloceria > Cylloceria caligata. The sequence goes on from OZ012708.1 coordinate 10,889,548, forward strand.
CACCTATAAATAATCAAAGTCACAAGAATCGAACTCATTGTTTTCCATTTAATTGTAAGCTTACACCCGTTTTTCTATAATTCCAATGTAAATAAAAAATCGTTAACTACGATTCCAATAATTCTTTTAACAGTACGGTCAAGTTCCGTTTGATTAGTCTCAATTGAACAAGAAAAATTTAATCTCGCGACAAAAACCGAAAAAAGTAGAATCTGGTTTACTATGTGTTGATTGTTAAACTATCTTAATTCAAAACTTGGTTCAAAACAACTAAGAACAGAAAAAGTTTCTTTCTTTAATTTCTAAATTAAAAATTGCTTCAACAACAAGATTATTACAGCTATCGAGCTCTGTTTTCTTTTCGTTTCAAAGCGCGTGTCTTTTGATTGAAAATCTACGTAAGATATTGACTAGGAAAAAGTAATAAACGTAAAAAAATCTCACATAACTTTATTTATGTGGTATTGAACAGGATAAGTACAGTTCTCAAGCAGAAAGTAGGTCATGCACAATACGGCAAACAAAGCGAACAGCGTGTGAAAAGAAAAGAAAAATATTCAGCCGCATTTTTTTCGTTAGCACATAAGGAAATATAATAATTTCAACCTCGTCAGAACAAAGGATAGCGAAGAATCCCAAACCATGGTTCGATAAAGCCTTTTTTTAAAAGTATTATACGGTGAAGTCACTAGAAAATGAACAGTTAACCGCAGCTATTTTCTTATCTTAGGTTTTCACGAAAAAAAAATCATTCCAAACATGCTGGGACGAATTTTTCTAACAACATATATAATTAAATATGTAAAAACAAGTAAAAAATATCTTATTTTCATTGCAAAGTAAATAAAAGAAAACATTTCAAACAAAAAATCGTCAAAATTCAATGAGCGGGCCAATCTAACCTACACTTTTAACTGAAATTAGTTTTCGATGGCAAACTGGATATGTTAAATAGCAAGAAAATGGACGAATTGTACCGTCAATGTTTATCTAAACTATTAAAAATTCTCATGACCCTTAAAATAGTTTTCGTTCATTCACTGGTGACTTCACCCTACTCAGGCTTACAGATAATCGATATATTCAGTTAATAAGTTTTTAAAAAAGAAGAAATGACTATTGTTAATACCATGTGATCTAGGAGATTAGTTTGTGAAATGTGTGATTTAGAAGTTTATTGAATTACACAAAATTAAAAAAATGATTGCTCAATTGAAATGAAAAAAAATGCCAATTCTATAGTGAAAATAATGTCTCGATCTTCGAATTAAATGTAAAGGCTTCGAGGGATTCAAGTAATACCTCTTCAAAAAAAAATGTCACCTTTGTTATTGTCATGCATCAACTGCCTTACACGCGTACACCTTAAAATTCACAATTACTTTACCTTGACGAATATTACGCAGAAGCAAACACAGGGCACTCCGCAACCTGAGTATCTCATCTCGACTTACATCACTGGACTTCCAAGACGCGCAGCTATCTCTTGACATACCTTGTTTACGTGACTGGTAGCATTTATTCTATTAATCTGAGTATATCTTTGTTCCGAAAGACAGTTGTATATTTCTCTCTGTCTTTCCCATCCGTCCGGCCAATGACTACTCGACTCTAAACATAGTGCTTCATAGCTTCATAACAACGACTTAGTTATTATCTTAGTTTTGCCCCGTGCAACTTACTAATGATTTCTTATGGGAAAGGCATACAGTTTATGGCACTGGTAGTACAGTGGACCGGTTCTGTCAATTTATTTACGTTTTGTTATCGCTGGGTCATCGCATCGTAAGTTGTGTTGTGTTGATTAATAACTTTAGTTGTATTTACGGCCGTGCGACGATTATCTATATCAGTATTGTGTTTAACTCGAGGTGTTTTAAGCATAATTATGCTTTGTTATTTAGTAATTGATTGTTTATTTGGTTACGACTTTAAGCCTTAAAAAGTTCACTTTTTCACGGGTCCCAAAAATGAACAAGCTATAAGAGATTGTGAAAAGTATTTTATTATAGCTTCGATGACACCGGTATCGGCATCTTAGATACAGTTATACAGTGTTTTCATATTACGCTGATAATTAAGAAAACATGAATCCTAATATATCCATAAACCTATTTCATTTTGTCATTGCTTTCGTCATCGTATAAACAACCGTAGTTAAGGAAAGGTGATGTATCGTCGAGATTTCCATGAGTAGAGTCAGGAAGAATTTTAAAAGTAAACAACTGAAATATTCCAAGCATTATCGATAGCTGACAATTTTTATTCAATACTACAGGCCTATGTGCTCGATGACAATGGGATACTATAAAAATCGCTTATAGCAAAAAATTTCAGTGGGATTGGAGAGAGTGCAGAGTTAAAGTAATGTAAACTGATAAAAACATCACTCGCAGAAATTTTGTAAGATCTGATGGCATGATTAAAAGAAATGTTGCATAATTTTTTAAAAATTTGTACATACATTTTTTCCTGCTACTTTTTTATATCAACTAAATATAATATATGGTTCAATTAATATGACAAGTATAAAAAATATAACACTGTAATAAAAAATTATAAAATATCATTAATTACTACGACACTACCACAAAAAACAAATTTTTATTGAAATAAATTTTGTAAATATGAAACATATTTTAATGTAGTTTAATTTTTATTATATTATTAGACATTAATTTATTTCTTATCTGAACGTCTGTGAAATTTCAGAGGGATTAACCATTCAAAACTTGAGATAATTACTATGGAAATCAGCACTTCTACACGTTTCATGAATATCGAATGCATGTCCTGTATTGTCTTGCCGTTTTACGATCTGTAAGATTTTCATGAAACACCACGAAACATTAAAGAAGCACCATTTGGTGATTCTGTAAAAATTGTGAGTCATATATGTACATGTGGGTCCGTCAGCAGCTCAAGTGTCCCTCAATTCCAATGCGTGCCTCGCTCACCGCGCACCGCCGCGTCTATACGTTTCAGATTAATCCCCGTTGTCGGTCGTACGATGCAACCTTAAGTAAATTTAAAAAAAAATTCAGTATTCGAAGCTACCCATTCCCCACTCATTTTTCGTCCCCTGGGACTTTTTCCGCGGCCTTTTTGCCGCCAACCATTAATCTTTATTATCTTTTGGTTTATTTTAGAAATCGTCGTGGCTCGATATATTTCTTGCCGAGTTACTCGCTCAAGTTAAAGAGGGACGAGACGTGAAGGATGTTCTTTCCTTTTGGTAAGTATATATCTTTTTTTTTCAATATCCGGGCTTTATTTCTTTTATTTTGATGCCACATGGAGGCATCATTGCGTTAATAAAAATCCTTTAGAACTTTTGCTTGACTTTGCAAAATTGTGTAAAATGTCGATCAGTGATTTTGAAAAAATGTGCAAATTTGCAAGTGTTGAATTATGAGAATTACTTGTGAAAATTGAAAATGACTTGTAAGAATAAAACTTGCGTATTTCAATATTTAATTGATGATTGAAGGTAACATTTACACAAGTAAAGTACTGTAATATCACTTTTTTAATATAATTTTTGTGAAAGTTGATGCACGAATTGAGATTGTTGCTAATTTTGAGTTTGTTGAAAAAAAAGTAAGCGCTTTTAATTTCACATTTTTAGTGCAGCAAGCAATGTACATTTCCAAGTTTCTTATCATCTTATTTCTATGTTTGTGGTATTCTTGTGTAAAGCTTTGCCTCGTAGCAACCTCGACTGGACTACGTGGCGCACTTATGAATCGTTTAGTGACATAATAGTTTGGATACTCACAAGCTGTTTGAGCGGCAAGAGGAGGTGTAATTCGCAGCAAGCACTCACGCGAGGCACAATATCATGACCTATCTCACATATAGAAAGGCCTATCGAAGGTCAGTAAGCAGTCTCTACACGTCGTCCCAAGTGGTGCGATGGATGGAGATATTACTTTGACACTTTTCCTGCAATATGTAATACTTGGGCTTTTATATAATATTTTTAAAAAAAATTATATATATATATATATATATATACGACTCCGCAGTCGATGTATTCCAGTATTACCTCCTTAAAATCGTTTATTTAAGAATTTGTTAGAACTAAAAGTACATATAACTGAAAGTATTATCTGAATGTCTGTGCAATTTAAACAAGATTTACCGTCTCCAAATCGAGATATTACAGTTGACACGATTAGCATGTATCTCTTATAGCCAATACGCACAAACGACATTTTTTTTTCTACCGTCTGAACGAGATTTAAGGATTGAACTAAAAACAAATATGTTTAAAAAATTTAAGATTGGTGTACTATTTAGTTTTTGAGATATCGTGAGTTAAATAGAAATGTGAACGCATCTGTTATACAGAATCCCCCCTGCACACCGCGCACCGCTGCATCTACCCCTACCACTGCGGCGCGGAGGTGATACCTTAAGGTGCCGATAGTACTCTCGCATGTCTTTTGAGTTAGATAACGGTCTATTTCTATTTTCACTCTCACTGTAGAAGACAAGATTAATATTTTCTGTCTAAAAGAGTACGGTAAGTACTCACCAAATGTCATCAACAAATCGATTTCGGAATATGTTTGTAATAATCATTACATATAGTTGTGAATGTTACTATTATATGCCTAGATGTACCAATACAATTTGCCCAAAGTTGTGCATTGCAGTATATACGTCGCGATATTTTAACCGGTCGAGACTGAGCGCGATCCTATGTAGTACTTTGATAATAATGAATATTAGATGAGAACCTGAATTTATTATGTTTAATATACAATAATAAAGAGCATATACAGGGTGGCCGATTTATCTGAAGAAATTGAAATATTTCAAAAACTACGCATCGGATCAAAAAAAGTTCTCAATAAAATTTGTTCACCTGGAAGAGGGTCATCCAATGATATCAAAGTCAACCCCTCACCCCCACCCGCTGGGGTGGGGGTGGGGGAAACTTTGAAATCGTAAATGGGAACCCCCATTTTTTATTGCAGATTCGGATTCCCCATAAAAAATAAGTAACTTTTATCTGAAACATTTTTTTTTCGATTCGTGATAGATGGCGCTGTAATCGCAAGAAACCTAATATTTTATATTACTGGCACTTTATAAGAAATAAGTAATGCTAAAGCGTAAGTCAACCGTTTTAAGGGGTCATTACACTGTGAAACGTTAAAAAATTGTCATTGTTTAGGATATTTTATTTTTTAGTGAATGAAATGTCCAACGTAAATGAAACTTTGCATATTTTTTGATACATATTTTGATAATATAAAAGATGATTTTTAAAATTTTCTGATAGTTTTTATTTTTTAAATAGTTATAGCACTGAACTGTGCGCCTTTAAATAGCGATGGACGAAAAGATGGATGAAAGTATATGTCTGAAACAAGAAATTCAAAAAGATTTTTAAATAGCTAAAATTATTTCGTGGACTCGCGTAGGGAGATGTAATGTGTGTAGTACGCATGAATGGTATTAACTCAGCTATATCATTCGAAGCACAGATCGGATTCATATTTCGTTTTCTAAACACGTACTGTTATGCATAAACGATAGAAAGGTGCGTGAAATTGAAAATATTCAGAATTGGCTGAAATAAAAAGATGATATTAATGAATAACAACAAAAGACGTGTGCTAAATTCCAAATATTGTCGCTACGTAGTTTTTCTATAATAAATTGTTGAAGTTTCGCTCTTATGCGCTGACTCTTTTGGCGATAGCAATTCGATTACTTGTATATGAAAAAAGGAAATCGAAAAATATTCAGCAATTCATGCAAACATACCAATGGTAAAGGGATACTACTAAGAAACGTACATACAAATTTCAAAGAAATTCACTGTCTATGGTTTAAGTTAGCACGAGTGAAACGAATTTTTTAGCTTTTGTCTCGGCACGCTCGAGATTCCGCACAGCGGATCACTCGCTGCGTCGTTACCTACACCGCACCACGCTCCGCGCCGGTTTAATCCCCCCACGAACCTTGCGCTCCACCCTCCTTAGATGGTAGAGGGTTCTTAAACTTTTGCCCGTGTGGTAGAGTAATGTATGAACTTTTAATAAGTCGATTCTTGAGAACTATTTATTGTAAAGCAGTTAATTATCTGTAAAGTTTCAATGTACTTTAACGATCCTTTTAGCAAGAAATCTATAGGATATATATACCCTTATTATATTAAGTTAGACACTCGTGGATATTGAAAGTGATATATTTATTCAGTCACGCGTACACAGAATTGAAAAGCTTGTGTTAGGAAAAGGGCGTGGCACCGCGGCTTTGTTTGTGGACAAAGGAAGCTACACGTGAAGGTACAAAGGACTCTCTCGATGGAAGCGAGAAGACGCAATGAATAGTGAAAGCTCAGTCATCCGAGCGAGGTATTAGGGTTTGCTTCCGTCGATGGGGTGGTGGTGCATTCGTGGTAAATGCACGCCGTGTAGTGGATGGTGACGGTAGTTGCGTGTGTTGCGTAGGTACATTGACCAGGTCGGTAACTTGTGGTGTAGATTTACATTGCGGGTACGCCACAGTCACTCCCTTCCCAGTAACTTTCTCCGAAAGAGAATGGAACGAAACTCTTTTTCTTTGTGGCGGTGTTGGCAGTTGTCAATGTTTGACTGGCGTGTTGCTGGTTGTCAGTTGCCTCGATGTAGGCAGGTTTCAGCATGTCTATAGAGACTGCTTTATCTGCTCCTTTAATTTTTATGACATAGACTTTATCGTTGATTCGTCTGACAACCTCGTGTGGGCCAGTATATGGTTGTTCGAACGGTTTCCTGATGGAGTCAACCCTTTTGAAGACGTAGCTGCAGGAGTCAAGGTCTTTATGAATGAAGAATTTGGACTTGATGTGGTGAGCTGTTGGAGTTGACCTGACCGTCTGAATGTGCTGTCGCAAACTTCTAATGAATGCTTGGGGGTCCGCTGGAATGCTAACTGTAACAAAAAATTCACCGGGTATGCGAAGCGGTGTGCCAAAGAGCATTTCGGCAGGAGAGACCTTCAAGTCCTCTTTGTAGGCTGTGCGGAGTCCAAGCAGGACTGTTGGTAAGAGCTCTGGCCAAGACGTTTGCGCGTTACACATCAGCGCAGCCTTGAGTGTGCGGTGCCATCGCTCTACTAGGCCATTGGATTGAGGATGGTATGGTGTTGTCCGAATTCGCTGAATGCCAAGTAGTCGAGATAGCGAAGTGAATAACGAAGACTCAAATTAAACTCCTTGGTCTGTGGTGATAGTAAGCGGTGTGCCGAATTGACAGACCCATCGTATGTAGAATGCTGACGCGACAGTGTCGGCAGTCATGTTGCTGAGCGGGATGGCAAGTGGCCATCTGCTAAATCGGTCGATGATGGTCAAACAGTACCGCAAGTCGCCAATTTTTGGTAACTCTATGAGGTCCAAATGAATGTGATCGAAGCGGTTGTCTGGTATGGCGATGTGGTTTGGCTTGAGGCGGTTGTGACGATGCACTTTTGCGCGTTGGCAAGAAATGCATTGCCTGGTCCAAAGAAGTGCGTCCTTCTTGATGCCTGGCCAAACAAACTTGTCTCTCAGTTGTCTTGCAGTGACTCTTCCACTGGGATGAGACAGTCCGTGAATAGTATTGAAAGCTTCTCGTCTGATGGCGGTTGGTATGTAAGGTCTAACAACGCCATTTGAAGTGTCACAGAGAACTTTATGACCTTCGATGCTGAGACGATGTAGTTGGTGTGACGAGTTTAGTTGCAGCGTTAGCAGCTCGTCATCGAGTTGTTGTGCGGCGGCAATGGCTTCGGCGTCGAGTTTGGTTGGCATGTTGATGGTGTTGATTCCAAGAGCGCGTCAGCTACTACATTCTTCGCCCCCTTCGTGTGGACGATCTCAGTAGTGAATTGCGAGATGTAGTCCAGCTGGCGAAGTTGACGAGGCGATGCTTTGTCAGCACGTTGGCAGAAAGCGTAAATGATCGGCTTGTGGTCAGTTTGAATGACAAAGTTCCGTCTCTCGAGAATGTGTCTGAAGAATTTTATAGCTGCGAAAATTGCGAGAAGCTCGCTGTCGTAGGTGCTGTATCGCGTTTCTGCTGGGCTAAGCTTCCGCGAGAAGAAGGCTAGTGGTTGCCAGATGTCGCCCTGGAGTTGTTCGAGTGCACCTCCAATTGCCGTGTCTGAAGCGTCAGTTTTCAAGGAAAGCTATAAATTTTCGCAGCTATAAAATTCTTCAGACACATTCTCGAGGGACGGAACTTTGTCATTCAAACTGACCACAAGCCGATCATTTACGCTTTCTGCCAACGTGCTGACAAAGCATCGCCCCGTCAACTTCGCCAGCTGGACTACATCTCGCAATTCACTACTGAGATCGTCCACACGAAGGCTGGCTGATGGAGCAAGGAAGGTTGTGCGTGCGACGTGTATGATGGCTCGTTTGCACTCTTCCCAAGCCTCTTCAGCAACTGGTGTCCAGGGAATTTTTCGCTTGTCGTTTTTCTTCGCATTCTTAAGGAAGTCGGTTAGCGGTGTTTGGATCCGGGCTGCCCATGGTATCGATTTGCGATAATAATTTATCACACCAAGGAAGCGGCGCAGATCGGTGATAGTATCAGGCTTTGGATGGTCTTTGATGGCTTGAACTCGTTCAGTTGGTGGAGCGTAGCCGTGCTTATTAATGGTGTAACCGAGTTAGGTTACCTCGTGTTTTCCGAATTGACATTTCTTTGGGTTAATGGTGAGTCGGTTGGCTCGTAGGATTCCAAAGATGGCTGTCAGGTGCTGGAGATGCTCTTCATGTGATTTAGAAAAGATGATCAGATCGTCTATGAAGTATCCAACAAAATCAAGACCACGGAGCAGGTTGTCCATGTGTCGTTGGAAAGGCTGCGTGGCGTTCCGCAGACCTGGTGGCATGCCGAGGAACTCGAATACACCAAATGGCGTCGTTACCGCTGTTTTCGGTATGTCAGCCTCCGCAACTGGTATCTGGTGATAGGCCCGTACTAGGTATATGGTGGTGAATACGGTTGATCCGTGGAGGCGCTGGAAGATGTCATCTCCATGGGGTACAGGATAACGATCCGGAACAGTATGTGCGTTTAGTTTCCTGTAGTCCCCAGTGGTACGCCAGCCACCGAGTTTCTTCGGCACCATGTGTATGGGGCTAGCCCATTGGCTGTTGGATGAGCGAATGACACCGTAGTGTAGCAGAAGGTCGAAGTCTTCTTTAGCGACCCTGAGTTTGTTGCCGGCGAGACGCCGTGGACGCTCAAATACTGGTGGTCCACTAGTCTCAATGTAATGAGCAACTGCGTTACTCTTGTCGGTAGCAAGTGCTGTGTTAGGTCTAGTGATGTCAATGAAGCTGTTAAGAAGCTCCAAGTAGCTCACGTTGCCAGCACCGGGACAGATTGCCGGTCAATCGTGGAGATGCTGTGAATAACAGCCTCGGACAGCTGACCCTTAGAGGTGAGAGAGGTTACAGAGTCAATGAGGCAGCGCCCCCTCAAGTCGATCAGCAGTGCGTGATGGACCAGTAAATCTGCACCGATGATGGCTGAATTGACATCTGCAATGACAAAAGACCAGGTGAACGCTCTACGGAGATTGAAGCTGAGTGTCAGAACTTTCTCATCATATGTGTGGATATCAGTCCCGTTGGCAGCATGCAGCATAAGGTCACCTCGTGCCAGGAGATGGCGAACGACGGATTTGGGAATTAACGAGATCACGGATCCTGAGTCGACGAGAAACCTCATGTTTGTCGTCCAGTCGTGCATGTGTAGGCGAAGCTCTTTGATGGGTAGCGAGCTGGTGGTGATGCTGTCGCCGGCCGCCTGTACGGTCGACAGCGAGGTTAGTTTCCCTGGTTCTCGTTGTAGGTGCACGATGACGTGCAGTGCTGGGCGCTAGCACCGAACTTTCGATGGTAAAAGCACTGTCGTGCTGGCGAAGGTGAAACCTCCCTGGTTTGCAATCGCTGTTGACTGCGGCCACGCTGCGAATCACGTGGTCGACTGCGATTACGTGTTCGTGACTGCTCCTTGGTGAGTGTCAGGAGCTCAGAGAGGACGAGTTGGATTTGTGCCATATTCTGGACCAAGGTTGTGAGCAAAGTGTCAGTGAGCCTGTGGCTCGGTGACACTGGGCGGGGCGAGGGGACTGCGTGCGTGGCCATGACGAATGGGCCGATTTGACTCTCGATGAGCTCGTCTGCTAGCTCAGCCTGCTCGATGAGTGATGCCGCACGATAGATCTTGAGACATCTGGTGACGGCTGGTGGGAGCAGAGCGAGCCATCTTACGCGAAGCACGTTCTCCGATGCACGTTCGCCGGCCAGGGTTCTCAACTGTCGCAGAAGCTGCCCGGGTTTCTTGTCACCGAGTTGAATTTCGGAGAGGGCCTTATGCAGCTGGTGGTCTGCGGAGTCAGTGAGTCTTTTAATGATAGTAGCGTTTAAAAGGGTGTACCTTTCGGATTGAGGTGGATCCCTCAGCAAGTCTGCAACCTCCTTGATCGTCTCAGCGTCCAGTGCTCCGACGATGTAGTTGAATTTCGATATGTCGCTCGTGATTCTGTGAGTCTGGAACATCGATTCGATCTGTATGAACCATAGGCAGGGATCGTGTCTCCAGAACGGTGGAAGTTTGACGTTGGCAATAGCTTCCACCGTGGCAAGAGCTGCGTCTGCATTCGGGTCGCGCAGCGGCGGTGTGGTCTGCCCGCCGAGGTGCGTCATGTCGACGGTCCGATCGGGTGTGACTGGTGGAGGTGGAGTTCTGGAGGACTGCGATGATTGATTGCCTGCTGGGTTCTTGGGTGAACGCTGCAGAGGCATAACCGGCTTGTGCGAGTTTGGTCACCGTGTGGCCATTGATGCACAGCTGAACCGATAAGTCGCAATAAACTTTCACATGAGAAGCGAGAGAAAGCTACTGGACACTGTTGCGTGGTAAGAACACGAATGGTTAGTGTCCGTGCGATTGCCGAGACGCTTGAGCGCGTGGGTGCGTCCTATAAACCGCGATGCACGGCGCGTGTTTTGTGCAAAAAAAAGATAATCCACTGATACATCACGTCGGGGTCACCAATTATAGGATATTTATACCCTTATTATATTAAGTTAGACACTCGTGGATATTGAAAGTGATATATTTATTCAGTCACGCGTACACATAATTGAAAAGCTTGTGTTAGGAAAAGGGCGTGGCACCGCGGCTTTGTTTGTGGACAAAGGAAGCTACACGTGAAGGTACAAAAGGCTCTCTCGATGGAAGCGAGAAGACGCAATGAATAGTGAAAGCTCAGTCATCCGAGCGAGGTATTAGGGTTTGCTTCCGTCGATGGGGTGGTGGTGCATTCGTGGTACATGCACGCCGTGTAGTGGATGGTGACGGTAGTTGTGTGTGTTGCGTAGGTACATTGACCAGGTCGGTAACTTGTGGTGTAGATAGACATTGCGGGAACGCCACAAATCTAAAGTTAAAATCGTGATTGATCGCAGCATGTATGCAGAATATAATGTTCACATGGAGACTACCTCCTAAGTCATAAACAAAAACAGTAGAAAATTACAAAATCAGAAACTTATTTATTTATTAGATTCCAAGCATAACGATGATCACTGAAAGAAGTAGAGTAAACGAATGTTCGAAAGAGACTTTTAGAGTTTTCGTAAGCAATATAGTATGAAAACGTATGTTTCTCTCTGTATGGCCGACGAGGTCAAGATTTGGCAACGTTGCGATCCAAAGTCACGTGATAGGTTACAGCGGATATGAAAAAGCCGTATCAACCATATATATTGACAACATGATTACGAAATAGATCGACATTAAAAAAGAAATTAAACGCAAGTACAAAAGAAAAATGAATTTTACTGTGATGAGTAGGTACCTTATCGGGTATAACCTCTCTTTTTCTCTCGATTGTAGCTAACAAATACTGTCACCTTTTTTCACTTTCGATGACACGAATTTTTGCTTGTGAATGCCGGGTGTGACATAAACGTTACCCTCTTCATGACAAACTTACTTATAATTACAAATAAAATAGTCTTTAATGGTGGCCATCGAGTAATAACCCAAGTTGAACAGAAAAAGTCAAAGTTGCTCATAAAGAAATAATGTGGGTTACGAGTGGGTTCATTGTACGATTATATATAAATATTTTTTATGTTTAAATATGTTCATGCAGTTTCTTTCCAACTTGACATAAAAATAGTGCTTCGTTCAACATATCTACATCAAGGACCACCTTAATCTGAAGATCGAATCGAGCCGGTACACAGTGGGGCCGATTCCCGAAAAGCTGGTCAAAAGTCGAAAAATGAAGTTTCATTTTATAGGATTTAGAGTACATAGGTGGATAGAGTAATGTTTAAAGAATATAATGGAACATTTTATAAGGGCTAGTGAAGTATACCTGGCAAGTATAAGCCAGTACAAAAGAGACCTTCGCGCAAGTAATAGCTCGATCGTTCGAGCTCATATTCAAGCGTCATATTAAAAAATTCGTAGGAAATCGTAAAATTGTTGTTTCTTAATTCTGCAAAATGGAGGTTTCAGGTTGAAGAAAGTAGTTTATTATCATATGCGTCGAAAATTATAACAGATACATATAAATTAATAGCTAAACAATGTCTAAAGTAGAAAAAAATGAAAAATTATGTGCAATCATTTTAGAAAAACAGGGAAAAAGTTAAAAGTTCCGCAGTATTCCGCAACGAAACAAGTTTTAAATTAAAGTTTGTACTGTTATGTAACAAAATTAGTAAAAATCAGCTGCAGCTAGCTGCAACTTTGTTTTTAGTGCACATTTGAATATAAAAAATTACAAATTCACATTAACCACTTGTTGCACGTTTTTTTTAAATGAATATAATTTTGTGAAACTTGTTATTCGGGGGTTTTTGGGGTCGCTGAATACGAATCCGGTGTCAAAAAAACTAAATTCAAAATGGCGGATCCAACATGGCGAACGTAATTTTCGAAATCGATTGGATTCGCTTGAAACTTGTTACTCGGGAGTTTTGGGGGTTGCTAAATACGAATCCGGTGTCAAAAAACCAAAATTCAAAATGGCGGATCCAATATGGCGGGCGCAATTTTCGAAATCGGTCGGATTTGCTTGAAACTTGTTACTCGGGAGTTTTTGGGGTCGCTGAATACGAATCCGGTGTCAAAAAAACAACATTCAAAATGGCGGATCCAATATGGCGGACGCGATTTTCGAAATCTGTCGGATTCGCTTGAAACTTGTTACTCGGGGGTTTTTGGGATCGCTGAATACGAATCCGGTGTCAGAAAAACAAAATTCAAAATGGCGGATCCAATATGGCGGACGCAATTTTCGAAATTTGTCGGATTCGCTTGAAACTTGTTACTCGGGGGTTTTTGGGATCGCTGAATACGAATCCGGTGTCAGAAAAACAAAATTCCAAATGGCGGATCCAAGACGGCGAACATAATTTTCGAAATAAAACCACCATTTTCAATTTTGTTTTTTCTTGGCTATGCAACGTGAATAGTTCCGTAGCGTAGTGGCTTACACGCTGGACTCGTACATTATTGTTCTCGGTTCAAATCTCGTGTAGGTGATTTTTTTTTATTTTGCATAATAATTATTTAATAAAATTGTAGTTAAATTAATTCAGCAATTTTCATAATTTTAATAATAATTTTAATGTTATAAATAACTTATTTCGTTTTAGAGTATATATTGTTGGATTCTAACATTTATAAAGGATAACGGAAAATTTGAAAAGAGTCAACTGTATACATAGACCTACCTACAATATATAGGTCTCCCTATACATAGTGGAACAGATAAACTTTTTGCGAGGGTAATGGAATATTTGAAAAGGGTCGATTACGTCACAAAGGGTCGATAGGCCTACCTGTGGGCCTGTGGCAGTTACGAGCAGAGTTGCCTGATACGTATCTTTTTCGCGCATGCCCATTCAGTTTGGCATCCACGTGTTCATCAGTGAAGTACTTAGTTCAACTATTTAAAGGTATATATAGCCCTTATTTTGAAAGAGAGATGTTATTTTTATAGAAATTTAATACCGGCTATGATAAATCAACTAATAATAAATTACTGTCGCTCAATAATTTATTACTGCTTAATTTATCACAAGTTACGTTAAATTTTTATAAGGGTAGTTATTTGTTGGAAAATATATGGGTTCCTTATTGCTATATACATGCCTGGAAATTCTTTCGCATGCACTGCGCATGCCTGAAAAGGGCACGCATCTGGCAAGGGGATATGCTTGATGCAACTCTGGTTACGAGTTACGAGGCAGTGGCGAAGTGATCTTTCTTGGAGTAGCAGCTGTTGTGTTGGATCGTACAAAGTAAAAGAATATTCAAAAATTTGCCAAACATCGTGAAGTGGATCGTTTTGCAAAATGGACGTTTCAAGTGCAAGTAAGTGCATTATTTTTACACGTTTAACAAATAATAATAAAGATATATTGTTATTATTTATTTCATTCTTATTTACACAATGCTTAAAGATTACAAGTGAAAAATAACGTGTAAACGTTTCAGTTAACATACAAAAAAGTCATGTTTTGTAAACTTTTATTCACAAAATTATTGTAAACTATAGTTTATATAAATTTTTAGCAAAAGTTTTTGCTTTCACTTCAACGTGTTATAAATTTAAAACTTTCTTTTTTGTTTCAGGCTGAAAGACAACTTAAATGACAGTGCTACAATAGCTTTTGAAAAAATTGAAAATAATTTGTCTACAAAATTACAGCGATCTTTTACGTTATCAGACAATGCGAAATCTGTCGTCCGTATACTATTACATAAATTAAAAGCAAAGTGACAGGAAGTTTGGCGGATGGAACAAAAATTTCTGGAGAAGAATCAGCAATGGCTAAATGGCATCGTTTATTTCGATGAAAAGAAAGAAGATGGATCACCACCACAAACCACGTCAGATGAAACACATGTGGGCCGCCCAAAACAGCAATTTGCACAATCCAGTGAAAGAACGAAGCGAAGGAGAACCGAAGACATCCGATCGGGATCAAGTACTGAAGAGCTCTCCTACGCAACACAGATGAATTTACGAATCGAAGGAAACGTGGAAGCTGCTAAAATTGTTAAAGATATAACTTCGAGTAGTCCATCTAAAGCTCGAAAGTATAGAAAATCTTTGGAGTTTATTCCTGAAGTCACTCTTTCTGCTGATGAAGCTGTTTCACTTGTAATCGAGCAAAAACTATCGCGAAGTCAATACCAGGGATTAAGGAGTATAAGTAAAAAAAAAGAAATGTATATTATATCTATCTTATAAATTAGTACAGAAAGCTAAATGTAAATGTTATCCTGAAAAAGGTAGTATTAGTATATATGAAACCAATGCAGAAGTTAAACTACAAGCTTTATTAGACCATACAATCAGCCGACTGTTGATGACTCAAATGGATGTCGTAAAAAGTTTGCCGGATGAACAACTTTCTAATTTTTATTTAATTCGTAAGTGGGGTTGTGATGGCAGTTCTGGCCAAAGTATGTACAAGCAAAAATTTAGTGATGATGATGGAAGTAAATCAGATGCTAGTATCTTTTTCACTTCGCTTGTTTCAGTGCAACTAATATCGATCGATAAAAATCTGCAAAAATCATTGTATGGAAAAATCCGAGACCATCATCACCACGCTTTTGTAGACCAATAAAAATTGAATTTTTGCATGAAACTACTGAGGCCACTGTTAAACAAACAGAGTATATAAAAGAACAAGCGGACAAACTTATGCCTTTTAAAACTGTAATAAATGGAAAAGAGATCATTGTTACTTACGAACTTGCTTTAACTATGATTGATGGTAAAGTTTGTAACGCAATAACTTGTAATAAATATATTAAAAGATACCGTGAAGATTTTGCACGAAAATGCAGCAGAACAAAATCGATGGAAGATCTTTTCTTGCGCTTGCTAGTGGCATCAGATCCGTATATATCAAGCTTAAAGAAATTGCCACATAAGAATTTAAAATCCCTATTTCCGGAAACAATTGCTTTGCTTACTTCACCAACTGTTTATGCGTCTACTGATGATTCTATCTCTTCTTTTTCGATGTCGTCAGATTCTTCAGATTTTTATACAGACAATTCGACTGATGATGAAGACTAATTTTTATGTTAATATTAGAACAATATTCTTGTTAATATAAATTTATTTTTTGAATTTGGCTTTGTACTGTATTTCTCAAATAAATATGTTAGTATTTAAAAAATCATGTTCCTTATTACACTTTCTTATATATTTGAATTATACATTTTTCAATATTTTTATAAATGATTAAAAATGTAATTACTTATCTGAAATATGTACAAAATATTTTTTTTAAACAAGAAAATCATTACTCTGTAATCCAAATACATTTATTTTAGAACTGTAAATCAAATTATCATACAGTAATCTTAAAAAATGTTTACTTAAACTAAAATAATTATAAATTAACTGTTTGAACATGTTAATTTTATTTCACAAAATCTATTTTGTTTCAGAAAATGATTTTAAGAAATATGTGCTTCAAAGAAAAAATTACTTGCATGTAACTGAAGTACATTCACTTCAATAAAAAAAGGAAATGTAACTTGTAAATAGTATAAAATAAGTTTTTCAAAAGTGATTTTAATCAATACAATTATAGATGTAAAAGTAGATGTTTTATTACTTTTTATCAAATATATAATTTACTTGCAGATTTATAAAAAGTTAATACATTTTTATAATCGCTATTTTGGATCTGCCATTTTGAATTTTGTCTTTTTCACATCGGATTCGTGTTCAGCGACCTCAAAAACCCCCGAGTAATAAGTTTCAAGCAAATCCGGTTGATTTCGAAAATTGCGTCCGCCATATTAGATCTATCATTTTGAATTTTGTTTGTTTCACACCGGATTCGTATTCAGCGACCTCGAAAACCTCCAAATAACAAGTTTCAAGCGAATCCGGCCGATTACGAAAATTGCGTCCGCCATATTGGATCCGCCATTTTGAATTTTGTTTTTTTCACACCGGATTCGTATTCGGCGACCTCGAAAACTTACAGAAACCAAGTTTCATACAAATTCGATAAACATTCCGTATTATAACTTAGTATTTTCGGTTTACTATCGCCATTTTGAACCCACCATTTTGTTTTTTTACAATTTTGACTTCAGATTCGTAATCAGCGACCCCAAAAACCCTTATATACTATATCTCAAACAGAATGAACCACGTTTTCGACTTTTGACCAGCTTTTCGGGAATCGGCCCCACTGTGCGGTATCTGTTGATCGCGCATATAACGCTTTTTTCCATCTCAAAAGGACGTTTATCGTTGACTCCACTTGTTATGTCTTGATGACATACGTGAATGACCCTGGATATCGTGACTAGAATGCATATATTCATCGCATATTATGACTCCCACTCAAAATGCAAAATGCGTGTACATATACCTTATAAGTCGGTCGAAAGCACACGCAATCATGCAACAAGCCTTCGGCTCAAGAATCTCCCAGTCTGGTGAGAGAATCAGTAGTCGCAATGTCCTAGTCCGAGGGAAGCAAACCCAGTGCAGATAATAGTAATCGTCATCTGTAGCAGTGATAAAAGCAGGCCGACGTAATTTTCCACGGGTAATTCTTCGGAAAGGCATCGCATGTCCCCAGTAGGGCAACCTTTCGCCGATATCTCTCATCCCCGTGGTTCTATGAGATTTATGAAGCATCGGATACTTTCCATTCAATTCTACTTACATTATCATTGTTTTACTCGAACTCGAAACTTGTATTCTCTATTACATTTGTGTTTTGTTTTAGTTATAGTAGCTAGATAAAACAAATGAAAAGAATCTTATTTCACTTGACTTTTCCATAGAAAAGGCGTTGTGTGATCATTATTTTTTGGGTCGACATATGAAAGCATATCGTTAAAAATTATTTTAATAATGGGTAAATCTTGTAATGGGAAAATATTCGGATGAATGGGATAGACTCGCGGCTGTATGCATGTAGGCATGGCTTCAAAAAAATATTATGTATCCAGACGTAGTCAATAAATTACGAGAAGACGCAGTAGTTACATAATTGCGAGGTTGGAAGATTTAAAAAAACCTATTGGATTTGGAACAGCGCGAGGTTCCTGTTAAGAAGCACAACGATTATAAGGAACACATGCGAGGCTTTTAACATATAACGTTACACTTTGTTCGATTATTAATAACTTTATACGGTAATACAAACATGTAGAAGGCAGTAGTAATGAGCTCAGTCCAAAACGTGTGTATGAAAAATGTAACTGCTCGAGAATTCACTGTCCAAGTTCAGTCGCTAGGGCCAATCAAAATGCGTCGAATGTTTACAATTTTCATTCTGTGTGTATGTGTGAGTGTGAGTGCCTTAGAGGTGGTTTCTTACGAACTGCGGAACCTTGACATAACTGAAAAATAACGAACGAAAAGGAACTTTAAAATGACATAGGAATAACCCAAGAACTTGTAGACAACCACACAATGACTCCAGTTGTATGATCGAATAATAAGTCGTTTACGGTTACATAACGCAGAGGCAGCTTATTAACAGTAATCGGTTATTTTGCTGTGAAATAATCAAGGAACTGAAATTATCAAGGAACAACCGTCAGTTACGTTTACATTCAGCTGGGGTTCGCTTTTGGCTCGAAGCATCTTTTTAGTTAGTCCCCGGTTGCACAGGTCCGCTAAAGGGTGTCGCTAGCCCGGTTGGTGGGCATACTGCTCTTTCCAGAACAACTGTACAAGGTGTGTTGAAAAAATAACGGAAATTTTCGATTTTTGGAAAGAATTTTATTTATTCGTCTACAACAATGTAATCCCCTTCAAAATAGTCCCCATTAGATATTATACACTGATGCCAGCGCTTTTTCCACCCCCGAAACACTTCTGGAACTCGTTCTTTAAAATAGCTTTTAGCTTTCTCAGCGATGCGTTTTTAATCTCATCTATGCTTGCAAAACGACGGCCCTTAAAGGTTCTCTTTATTTTAGGGAACAGAAAAAAGTCATACGGAGCCATGTCTGGCGAATATGGAGGCTGCGGCATCATTACAGTGTTGTTTTTGGCCAAAAAATCACGAGCAAGCAATGAAGTGTGAGCAGGTGTGTTATCTTGGTGCAAAAGCCATGAAATGTTTTGCCACAAATCTGGGCGTTTTTTTTCGGATTGCTTCACGCAAATGGCGTTGAACTTGTAAGTAGTACACCTTACTGACCGTTTGGCCTCGTGGCTCGAACTCATGGTGCACTATGCCGTAAAAATCGAAGAACACATTGAGCATACCTTCACATTCGACCGCACTTGTCGAGCTTTTTTCGGTCTTGGCGATCCATAATGTCTCCAATGGGACGATTGAGCCTCAGTTTTGACGTTATATCCGTAAACCCATGTTTCATCACCTGTTATGACACGTTTCAGTAGTTCTGCATCGTTGTTGACTTCATTTGGTGACTCCTAAGCAACTTCCATTCGCCGCTGTTTTTGTTCGAAATTCGACAATTTTGGAACAAATTTGGCTGCCACACGTTTCTTACCCAAAACCTTCGAAAAAATTTCATGGTATGAGTTAATTGATATGCCAACATTATCAGCTACTTTTTTGATTGTGATTCGACGATCATTCATAATAATTTCTCTCACTTTTTCCACGTTTTCATCGGTTTGTGACGTGCTAAGGGTTCCAGGGCGCACGTCGTCTTAAACGTCTTCGCAGCCATCATGGGAATGCTTATACCACTCGTAAACCCTTGTTTTACTTTACACTTTATTCCATTCTTATAGCAAAATTTAATACAAATTCTCTGATCCATTTTCACAATCGCCAATCCTACCAAAACACATGTGACCTTTTTGACAGCTGACAATAGACTAAATATTCAATATGGCTAACAGAGTGCAGTAACATTTTAGACGAGTTTACCAATACAACAACAAAAAAATCGCGCCAATCGGACTAATACAACACGTAAAATTACAAAATTCCCATTCTTTTTTTAACGCATCTCGTATAACTTTATCCAGAATATCCCGCTTTACGACGACGAAATTGCCGTTATTGGGAAAATGACACTCACCCTAAATCTGTCGCGAGGTCCAAATATCCATGGAGTCTATGGTGATGCTGCTTCGGGGTCTCCGCGAGGTAGGAGGCAGTGTTTGACGGCTGGTTGTAGAGAGGTAGTCTTAAGTCTGAACATTGACCACAAGAACATGATGATCATATCCAGGATTTTTATTACACGAGCGAATGCTTATTTGGTCGGTGGTTAGGGGTAATCCTTGAGAAGTGCAAGATCGTTTATTCGCATGGGTTAAAGGTACTCTGTGGATCAGCGTCGCCAGAAATGCTCGCATAATTGACGGACCAAATTGCCAGGGTTTCAGGCAACTGACGTTGACATAATGAAATAACGGTTCCGAAACTATGATGATCGCCGATTTGATCAATTGTGAGAGCAGAGTGATTGTCCGAATCTACGCTCATCAGTTCTATGTAATGGTAAAAAATTAAGATACTTGGAAGAGAAAGATCGACATTTTCTTAAACGTGAAAGACGCTTGATGTTTGACCGTTGATTTGGTCAAAGCGGAGGATGGATTGAACTTCCACTCTGTACCATCAGTGGTGCGGCGGTTCAAGTTTGAATCCATTTCCTTAGATGCGACTTGTAGTATTTTCTGAAGTTGTCCATCTGTGCCTACGAAATCGGTTTCACAATCACACATCACAGTGCCACAGAGGTCACAGCGAGATATGAACCATTTGAATGCCGCGATAAATCCAACCGCGGTAAAATCACTGACGACTGCAGAAAGAACTCTGGTAGCGCTGCACATAAAGACTACAATAAGCCCTTGTATCACTGAGTGGCACGTATCTGCATCGGAGTAGTATAGTCCACGCCAGCATACGTGAAGAGACGTGACGAGGTAGCTTGTGAAGCAGGTAACTGACCTATAAATTGCATCAAGCTGCAGCACGTAGTCGAAGACATTGCGTATGTCGAAGAGATCGGCTGAGAGCGCGCACGTTTTTATAGAATCGGGTAGATAGATGATTGAAAGTCATCTGTAATTCTCCGTGGAGTACGGTATTATGACTGCAGACGACGATAAATGTTGATTGGCAGGCCGCGAGTATGATGGATGGGGGATGATTGTCATCGGTATCTAGTGTTGAATGTTTTAAACGGCCACCTATCAGGGTAATCCATTATTATGCAATAATGGCATGCATCGTAGTAACGTACTCTTTGGAGGAAGAGTTTGACGACTCGTAGATGCTCCGATCTTGAAACCAAAGTAAGCCAGCTTAAAATAAACGCGAATTCGTTCAGTTGCAAATGATAATCTCGCCATACTTTGTGACTGCATGAAGATCTTCAGTCGACAGCACATTTCGCTTCTTAGGCATTGCTAGATCTGCAAGCATATGGATTTGGAACAAAAAACTATGAGATTGAGGTTCCCAAATGAAGCCGAACATTTCAAATGCTGGTTCAGCATAAACTTGCAGGGGAGATGATTTTTCCTGATGCTCAGAAGGAATTATATCGAGGATTTCACTCGAATTTAACGTTAACATCATCTGGACAGTATGCCACATAATGTTGTTAATTGCAACCGCAGCTGAGTTACAACGTGAAGAATTTTGGTACGTTTGAGCGAAGACCTTGTAGCATTTGGATTCGCTGTTTTGTTTATCTTAGACTTTCACCATGTGTTTGCTGCAGCAGATATATTTACTTGCAACACAAGTATACGTCCTCAAAGAATGGTTTTGAGGGCTTTGCAAGTAGGTGATTCTACTGACACTCCGAGAACGAGCTTGAATACAATTTAGTTGAATATTCTTCAGTAATCATTGGTTCTCATATTGCTTCAGCATTGTATCTCATGCCTGTCTGGAGTGAATTATGATGAGCAGAATATTCTGAATAAGAGATTCGTTGCTTTACCATTTACTATATCCGTTGATCCTTTGCACATTTAGCGTAGGCAGTCGCTTCTCATGAGATAGGGAAGGGATAAGTGCAGACAATCCTCAAGTTCCGCTTGTCGTTTGATTGTATTTATCAAACATATTTGTGTGACCGCATGGAGCTTCAAGGTAGAACTTTTATCAATAATTAAAGGGTTTGCCCTTGATGTAAGAAATCGCTACATTTTTTGGATGGTAGAAGACCAGTTTTTTCATGAGCATTGCAAATTGATTCTCATTGATGCTCGAGTGCGGCTATCAAGTTGATATGTCATTGGACGTCTCGGAGTCTACGTCCGTTTCGGTGACATATGCACCGCAATGTTTATGACGATCACAGTAATCAACTTGTTTTTCTTTTTCAGAAGTACCTTTTTATTAGCCGTAGTCATTATGTATGATGTTGTTGATCAACAGTCTGCACTCGACACGTACACGAACTGTCAGATGAAAATGAGGGGTGCGAGTAGGTGCGCTTTGCCTCTCTGTATAGAGTCCAATGTTCGTAAGATGAGCTAGCAAATGCTCCAATGCCTTCTCGTGCTGAGATACTTTGTTCGAGGAGCGATGAATGTTCAAACGACGGTGCGAAGATAACAAAGAAGCCGGCTCGGTTCATTGTTTAAATATTTTTCACGTCCAGTCACGATAGGGAACAGCAAATTAGTAAAAAGTGGCAAAGAAATATGACCCACACTCGTCGTCGCTGTCCAGGATCTGACTCCTTATATCATGAAAAGACAAGTCTTTGAAAAGCACTCTTCACGGGTTTTCCGTTATTGGTTTGAGTAGTGCCGCAACACAGTTGTAGTGAGAGACAAGACACTATGCCACGTGAACTTGAACCACTAGTTTGAATAGTGTCGCAGCACTACCACACTATATGCAAGACACTATACATGTAAACTTGAACCACTTTCCTCACTATGTAGAGTTCTTCATTGTTTAGAAGAAACAACAACGGTTTATAATATTTAGTCAGAGGTTTTGGAACTGACTCAATGGACCAGAATGTTACAGGTGCAGACGCGATTTCAGAATAAGATCATAGATTGAAGGGTAATCGGTATATAGTGAAAAGTCGCGGTGGTTACACAATTATGGGATTATGAGATTCCCACAAACGTAGATGCTTGGAACAGCGAGGTGATGAAGCACAATGATTAGAAGGAACACAGCGAAACCTCTACCAAAGAATTTGCACTTTATTCGATGATTAATAATATCGTACGGTAATACAAAAGTGTAGGGAGCGGTAATAAAGAGTACCGTCGAACGAGTACATATGGATGATATGAGTGCCAGAGCTTGATCGCTAGGGCTGGTCAGCGTGAGTCAAATGTTTACAAGTTTGAACATGTTCGGCTTGGTGTCGTCATGCTGCTCTTTTCAGAACAATTATGCTGCTCTGAGGAAGAAACGTCTGTAACTCGTGAAAGACGTAAATTACTCAGTTGAAATTGTAGATCCGTTTAAAGTACATACAGGCATTACATGTTGTTATAATTGTAGCTCAAGCTGTATATACAGTCCACATAGATTCCATACATATGTATTTAGCATTGTTCAGGAGTCAGCTCCAGTCTGCCAGTTTCATCATCATCTTCGAGGTGGATGCTCCTTTAATACATAATTTTTTTTAAATTTAACCTGAAATATTATTTAACATTAATTATATTATTCTAAGACTAATCTACAGTATCTATAAATATCAACATTACATATTCTGATAAGAATAAACAATAACTAAAGAGGCGAGCTACGAAGAAGGAAGTCTCGTATGAATGTCCCTACGTTAACGTTTTTTGATTGGATTAATGTAGGTATTAGAGAACAATGGAGCCATTAAATGTAGAAGAAAAGACGAATTTTTGTTTTTTCTTATTTATCTTAACGATCTCAACAGCTCGAGAACTATTTAGATCCCACTTCTTCGGTTGTGTTCGCTATTTTTGCTAGATATTGATATTTTATTTATACTGTTAATATTAAAGTAGCGAGGCATTGAAGTAGTACAAAATCGATCGTGAATTGTTCATAATATTTCACGGCAACTCATATTGCATGTTTAAGATGATCATACTCGTAGTTTCACTTAATCTCTTTGAATTAATAAATAAAAAGATAAAACGGTCACTTTTTTTCAGTTCCATCGGAGGCAGTGGAGTTTCGACCCTCGTCGCATGTGAGCTCTTGTCGGACGTTCATGATCTGTGCGCCGCTAGAACGGACGGTGGAGAATTGATAGGACTGCGAAAATATTTGGTCGAAGAAAGAGGATGGCGTTCCCTGGCGGTACTTCATCTTCTCGGTGTCCGAGGGCTATCGTGCGGTCGCGAGCTCGTTGCCCTTCTCGTAGCCCTGTACCCGGTTGCCTTTGAGGAAGGCTCAAATCCGATACCTTCGAATCCCTACGTGAGATTTCACTGTAACGACGATACGGTCGATACAGTCGACATAATACCGCACACGAAGCAAAAAAGCAGTGCGAAGAGTAGATCGAACGTGGAGCCTCACTCTTCGAAAAAGCGTGTGAGAAGACACAGCACGATTGGCGCTAGAACGGCTATTCATCAACGGCAGAAGATTCCGGGTGAAGCGAAGCAAACGACGGAGAACGTGAGCAGCGAATCCGAGATGCTGACCGACGGGATCGACCAGGCTCGCTCTCTTACTCTTAAGATTCGCTTGAACCCGATGGATTTCGAGTACTTCACCTCTGTGGTCCGCAGCGATGAAGAACATCGTTGGGAATCAACACTGTACGAACTTCCACTTCGTCCGATACGTAAAACGTGGCAAGATTTCGTTGACGATCGTATAAAGCCCGTTCTTGCCTGTCAGTTAAGCCATTTCGAAACTAGTCTTTTAATAATCCAGTTGCTACAAGGTTTGCGAGACTATGCAACACCCGCGGAGCAAACACCAGCAGTACAGGTTCTAAAATTCGCTCTGGACACTCTCTGGGCTCTGCAATTCGGCATCGACGGAGCGAATCTCACAGGCACCGAATCCGCTACTCTAAAAGCCGCTGCAGCACGACTGATGCTCGGGGCGGTGGAGCGAGTTCTCAGAGCTGACGCGCCAACCACTGCGGTAATTCATAACGGCCTTCTACCGATGACACTGAGGCTCCTGGAAGACGCCTGCAGTAAACCAGTGATAGTTCTAAGCCCGGAGGAGGGTTCTCTCCTTCAAGAATTCATATTTGCCACGACCTACGGTATCATCACATTCCTCTACTGCCTTTTGCACCAACGTGGCACGACGGAGAAGCTCAAAGACTTCTTGGAGCTCTTTCAGCTCTTCACCGAGAGCCAAGATGGTAGATTGGTGGAGAGAACGATACTCGCGATCGTTCATCTGCCGAGCGTCGATCAAACGCGGTCGGTGACTCGTGCGCGAAAGGTCATCGACATGATCGGTGCGCTCACGAGTGCCCTTAAGCGCGTTAGGCAAGATCTCTGTCACATAGGTCAGTGTCAGAGATCAAGACACAGGTCTTGCACAGACGGGGTCGGGGCGCATCATCATTTTGATATACTCGGTGTGGCTTATGCACAGCCGACGGTTGGAACCATAGCGAAACAGGCCTGCTGCATCTCCTCCCTCTTCATGACGCTCACGTCGCTCACGAAAGAGGCTCATTCATTCATCATCGAGCTTCAAGTTAGGCTACTTAAAGTCATCACAGCTGCGGGCACGTGTTGCTGTTTTCCACCCAAAACCTTACTCTCGAGTATCGTTGCTTTTCTGAAAAAGGGAAATCCCCAGACGTACGCTCCGTCGATGGCGCTACTCGAACGGACGCTCTTCAAAGAACTCGGAGCCTACCCAGACCAGGACGCTTGCAATGCGTGTAGCAAACCAACCAATTACCCGTGGAACTTTGTCGAATTGTACAGTGATTTGCTGATCCCCGAGGATCCAAAATTGTGTTACGTTGTTATGGCACATTTACTCAAAGTAACGCCGAATTCGAGTTTTCACGTAAAACGCGAGATGCTCTTCAAAGTCTTCTATACGACATTTCTTAACGCGAAGAACTGCTACGTTGTGAACACCAACGAATCGACTTCTGAATTTCTCATTCAATCTTGTCTGTCGGTGATATCTAGTCTAGTCGTTAATGCGCCGATATGCGAGAAATTCACGGAAATGAGTGGTCTCGAGGATGCCTTGGGTCTGTTGCCGAATCCGGCCTTCACGAAACACGTTTATACTCTTTTGGAAGTAATGGTGATAATGGAGATATGGAAGTCGGTTTGCGAGGATCCGATGGAACTGAAACTTGGGGACGCGCCGGCGCTTACTGCTCTCTTAGACGCTCTCGAGAGGGAGACTATGGATATATTAATGGTTCTTGAGAACCTCAAAGGCGAGCAATTCGAGGAGGTCCTCGCCGAACCACTGGAAATGCAAGACGTTAAATCAAAAAAATCACTAGGCCAGGAGTCCATTCGTTTGTCAACTAACGACATCAATGAATACATATATTTATACTCGGAGAGGGATAGAACGACTGAAAAATCATTCGCTAATGTCGGTCATCATTTATCACCGAACAATAAGACGAATCGCCAACGGGACACAAGCAAATGCAACGATACTGAGGAGCATTTTCAATCCGCCAATCAGGACAAGTTCCGCGAAAACTCTGTGAGCGATAAAGAGGGGAACAACTTCGAGGAAAATATTCAGAAGAAGGTGTGCTTGTTTCAAGTGAGCGCGGCATGGAGAGCAGCAGCTAGTGTTGCACTATCCAGTCCAAGATTTCGGACAGAGTTCTCACGTAATCCTCTCTCCAGAAAAGCTATGAGACTCTTCAAAGTCTTAGCCGTTCTGATCGCTACCGATAGAATTACAGGTACTTATCTGATATATAAAGTTGAATGTTTATTTGTTTGTTTGTCCGTTGTGCCAATCTACAGTTTTTATTTTGAATCGACCAAATTGTTCGTTGTATTGCCCAAATACTACTTCGTGTGACTTTACTTTCTAGCGTATTATGGGATTAGTCCGTAGATACCATATATCCTAGGAAATCTGCTTAAGTGAGACGCTTTTTTCCTCAGCCTTCTCTTTATTCTTTAAATGTTTTTGGATTCGATTTGCGGTAAAATATCTTTGACACTAGTTGATTTCATCTTCGAAAGCTAAAAATCTCCCGTTTTTTAACAGAAAGAAAATCTTGATTTGCGTTAATCATAAAATTGACTTGTTCTGAGATTCTGTCCCAACTTTTCTTTAATTTCAGTTGCACCAGAGTTGATGTGTAAAGTATGCTTGCTGGATGTCGTCGAATGAATATTTTTTGTGTGTTTTCCTTGCTGTTATCGAAGTTTAAGTGAAATTTCATTGTTCAAATTTTGTCAATTCTGGATATTCCAGAGATTAAAAACTAAAATTAAACTTAAATTATAGAGTGATTCATTTCGAGTAAATTCCAATGAAATATCGCTCCAGATGCTTTACGTTACTTTCACATATCTACACGGGATCTATTAAGTCGTCTCTCTACCAGCAAAAAGGAGAACTTTTCTGAAGAAATAATTAATTGGTAAATTCGGGGCCCTCGAGGAATTTCATGCACAATATTTACAAATGGTTTATATAGAAAATATTGATAATTAATAAATATCACTTTATACACATTACAATACTTAAAAGAAAACATTCCGCGGGGCCCCATTCCGATCTCTATCAGCTTTGGATATATTGCCTCGATCATCCCTTGATAAAATAAGAGACACGTATTTTTTTGTGCCCTTAAGCGGATTTAAGTGGACAAATTCACCAAAACCACAAAGGTGGGAGTTATAGTCCGTAGTATTATAGAATATAATGACATTTTTAAATACTTTTTAAAAAATGTTACAGAACGAATTATCAACTGATTTTAATGAAACAAAAACTAAATCATTCAACATAAGAAACATTTCGCAATGGATTTCATGTCAATCGGAGAACTGCTTCTACGTGTAACAGAGTAACTACTGGCTATCAGCTTCAATTGTGGGGAGGGGGGATGCGCCCCTTTTTATCCACCTAGGGGCACTCAAAAAATGAAATATTTTATTCTTAACATATTTTATTGAGGACTACAACATATCCCAAGCAAATTAGTGACTAAGATAAAAAAGTAGGGAAGACAGTGGGCCACTAGTACGTCTGGTCGCGAATTTCGCTGTGCCACTTAGGGAACTGCTGTTCGAAGTGTCTACAAACGCTGTTACCAATTCAGTACTATTAGAGGATTTTGGATCTCTCGATACTTTATCGTTTTCACTCGACAAATGTTCAATATACACTGCGCACGTTACACATGGCCGGGAAATCGCGCACTTTACTTATGACGTCCGTCTTTCTTTTCTTTGCAGATATGAGTAAATCGGCATACCGGCTGATCGAGGCCTTAATCACGTGCTGCCTGACATCTCCGTTGTGTAAGTTGTCAATCCATTCGTATATTGTATAATGAAATTGTATTACAACAGCAATAGGGAGAACAGCCTTTTTAATGAGTGTTATTAGCTATATCGATAACCCTCGAATACAGCTGTGGATTAGCGTATCGGAATACCATCGTATAGCATCTGCCGTGAAGACATTTCTCGGAGCATACCTCGTCAGTTAGGCACTCGTCCAGTTGCTTGTGAGGGACGAGACAGTATATTGCATTTTAATCTTATTCCATGTTTATTTGTTCCAGAAGCTCCGCAACTACCTCAAGATCTAATTAGTTATAATTTGTCGGATCGATTTTTTTTTATATCAATTTTTTTGTAGTTAGTGAAATGTCTTGTGGTACTACAGGTGACTGCGACGTCATTACGGAACTTGGCGAAGCACTGGTCAATACGGGAATCAAACTCGGACGGGGAATAGCTATGTTGGTGGAAGCGTTGCTGAGGGTATCGATGCTCAGACCTAGTCAAGAACAAACGATGCCGCAGCCCACGCGACCCAGGGTATATTGATAAACTGTCAATGTTGATCATTGAGTAATTCTACGATATTTAGAAATAACTCGCTTTTTTAGCTTCCTACAATGACTCTGGATACGTTGCCCGATTGTGGAGGAGAAGACAGCAGTACCGGAGAATATGTTACGGCTGACGACGGTTACGAAGCCGACGTCGAGGTTCAAGGCAGAAGCCCGCCGAACAGTATGCCCAAGAAAACAAATCCTCTAGGTCCAGTGGTCGAACCGAGGGGTCATGCTAATGCACATCCAGCGCTCTGCTCTCTAGCTGTCGATCTACTCATTCACTTTAGCGAACAGTGAGTTGCCGTCGAGCCAATACACTATGACTTTTCTATTCAAATAGATGCATTAGGCGATGGATCGGCAAAAATATGGACGATTTAGAAAAAAATTCACACCGCATTGGACATTAAAGAACACAAATTGCCTTCTTACATTTTTAATTGGAAGTCGATTCATCAATTTTTACTTTCTTATAGAGAAAGGTATGTGATGGTGAACATTTTTTTCGGGATTTTCCTGTCAATGCGTTCAAAATGTGTCCAAACATCCAGAAAATACATTTAGAAAGAATGTGCGGACCCGGGCGCGCGCGCGGGTGTGTGTGAGTAACGACACTGTGAAATTCGAACGTCTATAACTCGAGAACGGCTTAAACTATAGCGCTTTAATTTCACAAACAAGTAAAGCAACACAAACTTTTTTTTACTATAATTTTTATAATAATTCATAGAGCTGCTTAGATTTTGTGGCATTTTTTATTTTGCGAAAAATGTCTGCGAACGTTCTAGCTAAAGCAAATGTTAAGATATCTGGCTAAATATTATTTTACAAATAAAGTTATATTCAAGGATGGATGGTTTCGAATTTGAGCCGAATCTATAAAGAGGTTATGATTTTATGGGATTTTATTTTTTCGAAAAGCTAGTATGATGATTCTAATCTTCGCAAGCTTTGATCGATTAAACTCAATTTTTTTACAAAGGTGAAGTAACGTTATCAGCGTTGCTCGATAATGAATTTGGAAAGTATCAGTACAAGGGTTCGGTTTGAGTGGAGTTTTCAATTTAGTCATTGCTATACATATGAAAATTGAGAAATCGAGTTAAAACTTGGTACACATATGTAAGGGATATATCATGTTACGAGATGTTAAATTCAATATTGCTATAGCTTTGCAGAGTTAATGACCTGAAATTTGAGGATCACTTGAGCAATTGATCTAAAATTTGTCACTCTAGTTATGCAACAAGCTGTCGTTATTAGTTAAAATTTTCGTTAAAATATATTGAGCCATGAGATTTTCAAGCCATTTGAATTTTTGAATTTCTTCTTATTTAAATTTGGTAAAATTCTATTTTATATTATTACTAGCAGAATGTGGTAGCTCAGATGCTTCCTCCTTATTTTCCTTTTTAGACAAAGCTTTTTAGACAAAGACGTCCACGTGAAAGCCATAATGGATCACCATACTTTCTTATAGCTTTGTAAAAGGTGGGAAATAATGAAGACGCAATGTCCAAGGTGCTACTCAGTTAGTATCCTTGTTTTTTATTTATCTCATAATTTTTTCATGAACCTCTATAATTAATATAATTTACTTTATTTGCAGAGGCTTGGAGGATGATCGGGGAGCGATCGTAAGCGGTGGATTGAGAAGGGTGGCAGTCACTTGCAGGGAGAGCGCTTCGAGTTGTGCCGCACTCGCAGGGTCTGGAGCTATAACAAGGATACTCAATGGATTCGAGGAAATTCTAAAGAGCAAAGATCTATATCACCAAGGTTACATCTACGATCTCTCCAGTTCATTCTAGCTTTCTGTTTCTGTTCATTTTTGTCTCGAGTGTCTTTAATATCTGATATCGATTTTTTTAGATTCGCAGCACGCAGCGTTGGAAGTCTTCACGCTTTTAGCAACACAGTCGATATCCCCTTCGGAACTCGTATCCTATCTATCCCTCTTTAAAGTCAAATCTCCACCCCTTCTTTCCCTACTAGAACCACTTTTTCGTTTGGTTCTGGCATCTCGCCCTCAGCCCAATTTCATTCTGTCATTCCCAGTGGTTACGGATGCAAAAACGATAACTAAAGGCAGCAAGGAACAAAACAAAAATTCCGAAAAGGTTGAGAATCTCGTCAACAATTTTAGAAAACGACACTTGGCCTCGGGTATATGTAGTCCGTGGTCGGTGCATGCTACGTGTTTGCCGGTCGGACCAGAATTGTCGTGGCCTGTTTGGCTCAACGGCTGTTCAGCATCTATGTGGCTCAGGGTTGAAAGGGGGTTGTCTACCGGTGGTCGGGGGATAACCGTGTCTGTTGCACCTGTGCTTGATTCCGAAAGCGAAAGCTTGTCGGATTGGGGCGTACTCTCTGATAATTGGAGCCGCGAAGGTTTGTAGGAAAGCACCTTATGAGTGAATTTTATATAATCAATACGGGAATAGTGTAATTTTTACATTTCAAATCTCAGTAGTTGCTGGTTCAGCGTCACCGCCTATACCAACAACTATAATTCACCTGATGTCAGTGGGATTCGAATCATTGGTTCTGGAAACTTGGCTTGATTTACGATCAGGTATGACGATTTATATTTTTTAAGGTCTTTTAAGGCTGTCGTATTATCCATCGTGACATACACTATTCTCTCGGCAAATAGAAACTTCTCTATATTTGACAATACGTACCTATACATATAATGATATATATAGCATTGATTATTACTAAAAGTATGAAGGACACACTCTCACCTATGTGTCACATCTATATGCGATGAATCGTGTGCACATACAAATTTCTGTTCGAAAATTGAGATGTCTATAAAGTTGCATGAATATATTGTATATGAAATGTAATGGATAGGTATGCAGAAATATAACGTTACCATTATATTACAAATAGAGAAATATTATTCCAATATTGATATACGTCAAGATATGAACATTACAATAAATATTATGATTTGTTTTTATCGTTATAAAGTGCATTATTTTAGTAAAAATATTTTGGAATGTTCAATACTAAATATATTAATTTCAGAATGCAGCGATAGAATTTCATTGTAATTTATTAATTTTCTGTTGTATTGTGTTTAAACTCCAGATTCATATACATGATTAGAAAATTTGATACAAGCATTAAAAATAATTTATAATAGTTGCTCGTTGTTATCAAAGACACCTTCAGTTATTTTCAATTATATTAACAGGTGGGCTGAAAAGTTCGTAGGCTACATAGAAAAAATCTTTTTTTCGATAAAATTTGATTGTATTATTCAATATAGTTGCCTTCGAGGGCGATACAACGATTATAGCTTTCATACAATTTTTCGATACCATTTTTATAGTACGATTAGTCTTTAGCCTCAAAATAGGCTTCAGTTTCGGCGATTACCTCTTCATCGGCGCTAAATTTCTTTCCAGCGAGCATTCTCTTGAGGTCTGAAAACAGGAAAAAGTCGCTGGAGGCCAGATCTGGAGAATACGGTAGATGCGGAAGCAATTCGAAGCCCAATTCATGCAATTTTGCCATCGTTTTCATTGATTTGTGACACGTCCATTTTTTCAAACTAACAAAAGTTGCTTCACTCAAAATGCTATATCTCACAAACGAATAGTGCGACATCTGTTAAATTTATACACGTGTCTTTTGAAGGTTAGGGCTAACTAAAAATCATATGGATTTAATACTAGTAGCGCCATCTATGTGTCAGCCTGCGAACTTTTTAGCCCACCTGATATAATAGACAAAGCGTGCAAATTTGAAATCTGTACATTACTTCCTCGTGTATCTGATCGACGCACACATTCTTTTTTATGGGCACTGGTTATCTCAATTCTGACTTCCTCATACAAAAAGTGATATTAGAATCTTCAATAAAATTGAAAATTTAGTAAAATTTCAATACCCAGTATACAACATTTACGTAAATTGGAGCGAAAATAGATTTTTTTTCGAAACAATGAAAAAATACATTATTC
Source organism: Cylloceria caligata (assembly GCA_963942595.1). Classification (NCBI taxonomy): domain Eukaryota; kingdom Metazoa; phylum Arthropoda; class Insecta; order Hymenoptera; family Ichneumonidae; genus Cylloceria; species Cylloceria caligata. The sequence continues at coordinate 10,922,516 of OZ012708.1, forward strand.
TATAGAATCTGATCGCTTTTATCAATTCTCAACAAATTCAATACCGAATAATTTTATGCCCTAGCCCATTCTTTTAGAAAGTTTCAGCTCGATAACTCAGAATTTACGAAAGTCAGAGATCAAACTCTTTTATTAAAAAATTCAAACTACTGTAAAATGAGACACCCGCTTGCGATATGGGTAAGAATTGCAGTAAACTGACAAGGGTTGCGACCCGACTCGTGTGCAAAGTTTCAGGAAGAGCGATCAATCCTTCTCGAGATATAGCCATTTATATTATCCAAGCTCATCACATATGCGTGCACGCACACACACAAAACCGCGCGCTCTGTCACCACCTACATTCTTTTTAAACCACTTTTTTCAACCTTTTAGATAATTTTGAGTACAAAAAATGAAAATAACGAAAAAAAAATGTTCAAGGAAATGAAGCTTACTGTCTAACCAAAAATCGAATTATCATTTTATTTTATAGTCGATCATGTAATTATCCAAGAAAATTTGGGACAATCGTCATTTATATTTCCGCAATTATAAAGACAATTGAGTAAAGTAAAATAAACTGTTGACATTTTCTTTTACTCTTTTTTTAAAGAGATTACATTGATTCATGAGTACATTTGTAACACATATTACGTTACAAATTATTATTGAGTCAAGTTATGAAAGCAACCCTGCTTCTCACGCGGTACTGATTAAAAAAATTTAGTACCCGTAACAGTTTGAACTCTGAAATACAATGTTTGTCTAAAATGACACATTTGTGAATTATTTTTAGACAAATTGATACTTCGCCTCACCCGACCGGACGATAAGACTAATCGTACAATATCCGAGACGGCGATAAACGGTATGCTACCGTCAGGACGCTGGCATCATTTGGCGCTGAATTTCAAAGACACAATTCTGAATAAACGTAGTGCAGTAGTCGAAGTCACAGTATGGATCGACGGCTGGCGAGAATCAAGCGCTCAACTGCCTTTCGATGGTCTTCTCGTACGAAAACCGGGAACAACTTGCGTACTTCTAGGACAAATAGGTGCCAGTGGAAGCGGAGCTTGGTACATGGGTAATCTGATGCTCTTCAGATGCCCAGTTTTTACACGCGAGAAAGCTCTGTATCTGGCCAGTCTTGGACCTAACTACACGAATCTAGCTGATTGTATATTGAATTTCATCAAACCGGATTTTGCACCGTTGATCGCCTCCGGAGCGTTGAATGGTGTACGGGAGCTCAAGTTCGAAGGTGGAAAGTTCGATTTGAGCCGACGAAAATCTTACGGTGGAACGTACTTGCGGCACGCTGTGGAGACGAAGATATCGGAAACAAAAATCGATTGGGATACAGTGATGGACGCGACTAACTCGCACTTGGGTGAATTGCAAGACAATATTTTACTGAGCTACGAAGCTCAAACTCCGAATATCGTTCATCTATATCCACAAGCTATCGCGAACCCAAGCGTTGTGAGAAATTTATTCCCCGGTCAGCCAGGTTTTCGAGTTGTCTCCGCGCCGGAACATCGAGTATCGCAACAACCACCGCTCTCGATAGCTCCGATTTTATCGGCAAAGCTCGAGTGCCAACAGTACAGAGGTCTTGTACCTGCGGCAAGCCTCATTGGCGGTATACCGGTTTTTTTATATTTATTCGCGAGAGTCGTAGAACTAAATTCAACAGAGGAAGAACAAGCGCTCGCTCTCTCGATAGTTTTACACTTGGCCCGCAGCGACTCGGAATTATTGAATCAGTATCGCTCGGAAGGTGGTCCTTCGCTTCTTTTGCGAGTTTTAGAGTCACCGAAATGTCACGCTGGAAAACGTATCCTCAAAGCTATACTGGATGCGGCCTGCGACAGTTCGATATTGATCAAAGATATCAGTACGGGTAACCATTCGATTTCTCAAAATTGCGAAGCTGTCGTAACGGACCCAGAGTTGATAAAGGGCGCTCTCGGAGCGTGGAGAACATGGGCAAAGTTCGACTCTCTAAACTTGTTCCTTCAAGCACTTCTGTTGCTTCTGCGCGATCAGCACTCACAGAGAGAATTTAACTCTTCGCAATTCAACAGAGTTGGGATCGTGGAGACGATACTACTATTATGCAAGGTACGTAGGCCTGTTATTAACCTAGAGTTATGTGGAAATCACAAAATGTATATCACAAAAAAAAGAAAGTTAATATTAAAAAGAGTTAATTCTACGGTATTCGAGGTCCCTATTTTTGACGATGAATTTCGCATATCTCCGACGTAAAAATGATGACCTAATTTGCAAAGAGTCGATATCCGTAATTACTTTTGATATTTTAATGGTTTCCGAATTTTTATGGCTGAAGGCAGGCGGAAAGGGTCCGGGGATGCAGCCACTGGCGGGGTCGTGGGGCAGAGCCCGTCGTCAGGGATTATGGGAGAGCGCATTCCCCACCATGTATCTCACAATTTAAAAAATGTGTTATCATATTATACAAAGAACAAATGACATAAAGGCCTCGGATACTGTAATACTTTAAATTTTAGTAGATCTTGTGATTTATCTTACTGTTAGGCCGTGGCGGTTGTGAGGCCGGTTCTCATACCTAATTAGACTCTCCCGTATTCGACATATCCTATCATCTCATCAAACACTGCATTTTATAACCCGCTTACAACTTATGCCTGTACAAAAATATCATCATTTTATATCTTTGGTTTCGCGTTTACGTATTTTCGTCATGAATACGTGGGTTTTTACGCATTATTTAATTTGACATGTATAATTAATTATGATACTATAAATTAATACTCGTTCTCGTTAAGTCCCTCAATGATTGTGTATTACGAGGAGAATAGAAAATGTGTAGTTCTCGTGGAAATGTAACTTTTTCATATGTAGTATAACAAAGTTTAATTTTAAAAAGGAAAATAATTTTTGTTTAATTTTTATTTATTTAAAAATAATTTGTACTATTATCTATAATTGACGGGGCCCAAGATTAGTAATCTAGACCCGTACCGGATGATCGAAGTACAATAAATTATTCGCACGTACCATATATTTTTCTACTTTTGTGTTGCAGGAACATTTTCTTTACGAAGATCTGGGTGCGGTACTCGATCCAGCTACAGGAAATGCTGTCGTGGAATTGATACGAGCACTGATGGGCGCACCACCTGAATTCCCCCATTTGGTAGCGATTACGGATTATCTGGTGCTCGTACATCAAGCATCGGAAACTTATGTTACACACTCGCGACACAATATTTACTTTCTGTTGCCATCGTTGGACGAAAAGAAGACGAATCTGAAGATTGGATCAGTGGCAACTGTGAGCTCGTCCGAAGAGTCACTCGGTACCTTAGAGACCAGCAAATTGAATAAAGCTTTGGCTAACGTACAGGCGAGTACTGTTTATTATTTCTTTTTCCTTCCTCGCTTCTTATTATTGCAATTATTATTTAAATCTCTGATAAAATAATGCCTAATGTGTGTTGCTATAACAACAAAAAATGCCAAATTTTCATATTTTCCTATAGAAGAGGCTTTATTAATGATAAATATAAATCCGAAACGTAGAAACTTCTATTCTCGCTTTTTGATTACAATTGACAATAAATATTTCAACCATTTATTTCATAACATAGATTCAAAGAGATCGCGCAGCTAAAAGAAAAGAACGTCGCAACGGACCATCGAAGGAAACAAGTGGCGGTGAAGATTCTGGAATCGCTGCAAGCGATGGCTCGAATCATCAGACAAACGTAAGTTCTTCACAAATGGGTCAGGATTTTTCAATTGTTTATTTATTTATTTACGGGACAAGTCCTTTTACAAAAATTATTTACATTAATCGGTGCGCCACTGGTTCGTGATGAAAGATAAAAACGCCCGCATTCACCTAGAACGTAGGGAACCCATCGAAAAATTACGTCGGGTGTAGCCGAATGGGTCAATTCCCCGCCGAGATTCCAGTTCACATGAACAACGTGACGCGAGTTACACCAAGCATGCTACTGCTCGCGAAAAACCCTTTGCACTCACAATCAGCGGGAATTGCTCCCGAGGGGATACTACGGTTTCCGAGGCTCGTATGTTTGACGGTGAATTTCGCGTGTATCTGACATACAAATGGTGACCAAATGTGCAGAGTCGATATCAGTGAATACTATTAACGAATATTAACTACCCGCTCTGATAGGAGGTTGTAGGCAGGCGGCGCGGGACCGAAAGCACAGCCGCCGTCGGGGTCGATGGGCGGAATCCCTCGTCAAGGGAAGTGCCCCCCTCCCATGTACAACACAATTAAAAAACGTGTTGCCATTATACAATATAATAAATAAATGACATAGAGGCTTCGGATACTGTAGCATTGTGAATCCCGAGCCTCCAAGTCGTCGGCTGTTCTGACGAGTATTTTTCTCCTTCAGGAAAAACAATCTACCTGGACGAACGAAAGACGTGCTTGTCAAGGGCTCGTGTGCGAAGGATTGCTATTGCTGTTGCGTGATGCCCTCAGGGTACTGCCGGACAGTCAAGTCGGATCGGTGCTGAAGCACGTATTGCGGGCCGAACTGTTACTCGTGTTGGCTAATAACCCAGACACGAGAGTTCGAACGGCTCTCATCAAAGTCGTGCAAACATATTTGCAACGAGCTACTGACGAAGACATTAACAAGTTTATAAAACAAAAGTACTTTATGCACTTGGCTAATCAAATTGCATTGTATCCTGGAAGTGAGTCACTGACGGCGGCGTTGGAGAGTTTAGCAGTAAGAGGACCGACTCTGGCGGCGATGCCACCGCTCTTGTCTATGATGACCAAAGCGGCGAGCACGGACCCAAGCATAGCCAGGCCTATGGTAGCATTCATCACCGACATGATCGCCAAGGTAAAATATATAAATGTTTTTATTAATTTTTTTCCTTTTAAATAATCGCTACACTTAATGGGTTATTAGCCTACTGACGCATATTTCAGCGTTTTTTAGTTTACTGTTTGTCACCAAAGAAACTTTAACGCACTTTCGGTTAAGAATAAGAAACAGATTGATTAAATTTATTCAACAATGTAACCATTTATGCGTAAATTGAAAGAATGTTCAACAGAATAACAATTATATGGCACCGAACACTACACATGTAAGATTAAATATTTTTTCAAGGTAATATAAAAACTATTAGATGCTTCTTACGGACCATTTGATTCCTCTTGCAGAATAGCAATTCCTTGAAAACTCTTTTGGACCAAGGTCTAGCGGAGTCGTTAGCCCGAGCTCTCGTAGGCGGTGCTCACAAAGGCAACTCAGCGTCGCTGTTCAGCGATATCCATGTTCTTCTCGTTGCAATAGCAACAAAACTCTTAGAATTACCGGGCAATCACCATATGCAAGCAGTTTCCGATTTGCATCTAATACTGAACCACGTGGAGCTGAGGGAAAGATCCCAGTGCGGAACGAGTACATCTTGCGTGTCAGTCGTGAGAGACGCTCAAGTTGTACTGTTCGACGGTGAATTGGATGCGTTGATGTCCAAAGTATCGAGTCACTCCGGATTTAGATTACGAAGCACTGCGTCTTATCTCGCTTCGGCATCCTACTTGACATCGGGTGAGTCGAATATTTTAATCTAGAGTCTACCTGACGGTACAGATGAGAAGGTAGAATAATCAGTTGAGCACAAAAAATAATTCTGGAGTTTTTTTGTTTGAAGCTTTAACAACGTCCAGTGAGCAAAGTGATCACGAATCTCGATCCTCGAGTTTTGGAAGCCTTCACAGCGGTTCTATTACATCTATTCGTGAGCCGGGAAGGGGAGAGATCAATGAACGATTTCGTACGGTGTTGATACGAGCAGTGGAATTTGTAACAACAGCCGATCAGGCACCCTCGAGTAGCGAGCTACAACTCATGAGAAGGTTATTTTCTGTACTCCTACACGGTCTCTTGAGTTCGCCGGAAAAGAAGAATCATTGGGGAGGCACGTGGTCGTCGCGACCGGCGTTGAGAAAAAATACAGCGAGGATAATGGTCTGGCTGCTTGGGCCGCATCAAGGCAATAATACCAGAGTCTATGCTGTTAGATCTTTGATGGAAGAACCGAAGGGTCGGGATATATTATCGTCGCTATTAGAAATACATCCACAGGTAATTAGTTAATAAATCAATATCAGCTTTAGAGTTCCGATGTTACTGATTGTGTAATTTTCAGGTAGAACAGAAGTTCACGGTATTTTTCTGGGATCTCCTACGACGACGTGATGAAATGCCGAGCGCTGACGCTCGAGTATGCGCCGAATTAAAGGAAGCGTTAAATATCTGGGATCTTGTTAAAGGTATAGAGCGTGCAACGCCTGGTTTATGGGGCGAAGAGCTAACGATGCTTCGTCGCGAACTCATGGGCGATCGGGATATTTGGTTGGAAAACAATTTATCAGCTATACACAGGTGCGTTCCGAAAATTCTTTTATTACGTGGTAAATATACCTAAGGAGAGCTTTTAAAAAAGAAGGAAATGCATCTTTGTAGGATCGGTAACAAATTCGACGTATCGGCGAAGCAACTGGCGGAAAGTGCGATGACTATAACACGCTCTGTCGTTGAGGAACAAAATCGTGAACGCAAGGTTTTAATGGAAAGACTGAAGCATTCGCGAGCTATGGAAGCACAGGCTATGGCCAGGTGGAGAGACTTGGCCAGGCGCCTCACTCATGAGAGAGCACCGTGGTATTTTCCAGAATGTTATCCGCGAAGCTGGGAACTCGATCCTACGGAAGGACCCGCTAGGGTCAGAATACGATTGCAGAGATGCCATCTAAAATTCGACAAACGGTTCCTTATGTCTGATCACCAGGACAAATTGGGTAAGCATCGCGTTGCATGAAATTTTCAGGCAATTTAATAATCACAACATTGTAAAAATCTCATGTATGAAAACTAATATACGAAGCATATTACATTAAATCTATAAGTATGATGTGAAATTAATTAACGGTGTACTAAACCCTATAAAAAGATCGTGTTTAATGTATAAATAATTTATTGTAGCTTTACAATTATATATTAAATTTCATATGCCGATTTATACACAAATGCTTCCTTACAAGTAAATTAATTTTTCAATTATTTTCACAGTATATATATACTTGAGCACCGTGATGAAGGGAATTGTTATGGAATGTAGAAATAAATGTTACACCTACAGTGGAAATCTTTTTATTTGACATTACGTTGTGCGGTTAGTTCGTGAAGCTTTGGAGTTTGGGAGACCGTTTCTCGGATGTTCAATCCTTAATTTTTCATTTTATAGATATTTCCAATTCCGTAGTAATGCATTTTCTAAAAAAAATACAGTGCTCAAAGAAATTAGCATAATATAGCTTCGTAGGCAACAATTACAGACTTTATTTACAATTGGTTCGAAATCCTGTTGTCTTTTATCTATAATTCTAGAAGCTGCAAACGTGGAGGGACCGCTATCTTACTTGTTCATGACAGTCCGCCAAGATACTAACGCGACCGCCCTCATTGAAAGACTACACACGAGCGAAAGAATTCGCAAAATGTCTCAAGCAAGAGTAGTCACACCGCGAGCAGAATTGCCTGGAGAGGCTCTAATTGGAGAATCGTGTTTATATTTCATTCCGGATAATCCCGATATGCCGCTTTATACCGACGTAAGTTCCGAGAGAAACACCAAAGAAACTTATGCTGCAATTATTTACTCATCGCTTGAACTTGAATTTCAGATCGCTTTGGGCGGCTTGGAGTTAGCAATGGCTGGTGGAACCGCTTGGCGACTCGAAGACATTCGGGAACTTCACAGGCGAAGGTATCAGCTTCAGGAAAGAGCGATAGAAATATTTCTTGTCACTGGAAGAACATACTTGCTGGCCTTCAATACATCCAAGGTGGTCATTGCGTAGATTAGCGTTTTATTATTATGAAAATTAGTTTTATTTAATTTTTCTCGTAAATATCGAAAATGATAATCAGTTAATGGGATAAAAAAATGTATTTGTAACGCACAGAATCAAGCATGATGTTGAAAGGTTTCAATATCTTCGATTTGAAAATACATTGCGGTTCGATGAGAAATAATTTTTTTTTGGGGTCAGGAAAGGGACGAGTTTGCAACGGAATTGTCTGCCTGCAATTTGCCTAGGCGAGTGCCGGGTGATGATCTCGGAGAAGCTCTTGCACTTTGGCGCAGCGGTGCGCTAACCAATTGGGAATACGTAACGTGTCTCAACAAACTCGCAGGACGATCTTACAACGATTTGATGCAATATCCTGTATTCCCATTCGTCTTGTCCGATTACACGAGTGACAAAATCGATCTCAACAACCCTAAAATTTACAGGAATTTTGAACGTCCGATGGCCGTACAAGATAAAAAGAATGAGCAGCATTACGTCAATAACTATAACGTGAGTGTAACAAACGATTTCTGTCAATTGTAGATTGATTATTATGATCGTATCAAATCCTTACTTTTCAATTACAGTACATGAAGCAAGCTGAGGGATTGAATCTTATCGCTCTTAACCAAGAGCCCTTTCACTACGGTTCGCATTACAGTAACTCTGGAACCGTTTTGCACTTTTTAGTGCGACTTCCGCCCTTCACAAGCATGTTTCTCTCTTATCAAGGTAAAAGCGGCAGTTATATTCTTCTATAATATATATATTTAATGTTAGTTATTTTTTATTTAATATAACACAGTTATAATTTACATTGACTTTGCAGACAATAATTTCGATATACCCGATCGAACGTTCCACGCCCTCGCGACAACGTGGCGATTAACGAGTTGCGACTCTACGACAGATGTCAAAGAATTGATACCCGAATTTTTCTATCTCCCTGAATTTCTGCTCAACTTCGAAGGATTTAATTTCGGAATACGTCAAAATGGAGATAGAGTCGGTGATGTCGATCTACCGCCTTGGTGTGGCGGAGACGCTCGTCTCTTCGTTCTGGCGCACAGGGCGGCACTCGAAACTGACATGGTTCGCGAAGTTTTGCCCTATTGGATCGATCTTGTATTTGGCTTTCGGCAGACAGGGCGACCGGCAGTAGAAGCTATTAACGTTTTCCATCCTGCGGTAAGTAGAATTTATCTTTTTCTTCTCGAGCGATTTCTTAACGACGTGGTTACCGCACTATTGATCACCACCCTTCTTAGAAAAGCCCATTGATACCAATAAAATAAACAAAAACCACAGACGAAAATGATTTTTCCAATGACATTTCTGTTCTTTTAATGAGTTTCAATTGATTTCAATGGGGTTTACTAAGCAGGGCATGACAATTTCCTGTGAAAAAATATGCCCTACCGAAAACATTACACATAAACCATTAAATCACAATGACCAATTTATTAAATATATATAGAACACATTAAACATTATATCACGATGCCATTCTTTCATTTTATTGAAAATGGTGCAATTCGAAAATCGTACAATTAAAATGAGAAATTATGGGCAATGCCACATGGGTTATTAACGTGTTATGTTATACTGATTACCCCAGGTATTTAATCTTTTCGCCACAATTTTCATGAACGTTTTAGGGAGAGAATTTGCTAGCGCTATACCCCTATAGTTTAGTAATCTATCGCGTCCCCCTTTTTATAAAATAGTACAATTTCCGGCTTTACCCCAGCTTGTAGGAATTTCCCCCGTTTGTAGTACTTTGTTAAATATCGCCACTATAAGAGAAATCCATTTATGGTGAAGTGTTTTGTATACGCTATTTATTTTCTATTGTTTCTCTAATTACCTTAAATGTTTCGCTTTCCATTATGAGATCATCTAAAAGCATAGCAAACGTATCTGTACAAATTGCATTAGTAGTGTCATACTGGCGAAAGTAATGCTCTTTATACAAACAACATCGCTGTCTCACTTAACATCAATAGATGACAAACAGTGACGGTTATAACGATATCGAAACAATTTTATTCGTTCTAACTGCAGAATCGAATGATTCGTAAAGTCACCAGTCAATGAACGGTTTAAGCACAGCTACTTCTTTATCATAGATTTTCAAGAATAGAAATGGTTTCAGACAATCTATGTTGGTTTTTTTTTCAACTTCATTGCAATCTCGAAATTTTCAATATTCATTGCGAAATAAACAAAAGAAAACACTTCAAACAAAAAATCAAATAACACCAGTGAATAAACTGAAAAGAACAACCTACACGTAATCGAAATTAATTTTCGATGGCAAACTGAACATCTCAAATAGCAAGTAGCCGAATTCAACTGTAAATGTAGATCTAAACCGTCGGAAAATTTTATGAGTCCTAAAAAAAGCCTTCATTCATTCACTGGTGATTTCACCCTATACAATATCACTCGATATCCAGACAAATGTATTCTCTCCGAGCGCAGATGCATTTGTACCCAGAGACCGAGAAACAATACAAAAAGGAATATTGTAATATGGAGAAGGGGATAATTTTTTCTCGGAATCTTTCTGTGGAATATTATGACGTGGGATCAAAAGTCGGGTCACTAACGAACGGTCTTATTTAGTTGTTATTCATAACGAAATTACGTATGGACTACATGTAATTACTTACATTTAATTTTTACTAAAATTTATCAACCACATTTCCGAATGAAAAAAACAGGTAAAATAGATTAATACAGATTCAAAGTGTTGTTGAAGAATTAAGCATGTCGTATAAATACATAACACACTTAAAACCTTGTAAGATTCTAGATCCAAGATTAACCATCAACTTTACATTAATTTATATAATTAACCATGAGAACCAGACAAACGAGACATTCTTTTTTATATTCGGTAAACAGTTAAAATAAATTGATACAGCTAAAAAGTAATGTCGGATATTTACGTAACGCTTTATTAAAGAATTAAGATTACTGTATAACGTAATGTAATTAAAAACTTGCAAAATTTTTAATGAAAGATTAACCGTCGATTTTACTATAATTTATGTAAATAACCATAACATCCTGATAAACGAGGCATACTTTTTAGTATTCGGTAAACAGTTAAAGAAATAAAACAAAGTTATATTTGAAATAAATATAATAATATGAAATAAATAATATAGCAGCTCGATAATCGATTAATATTGAATGCCAAAGCTTTATCTTACATTTTTTTGCTTAATTATTGTAATTAGAAAAATAAATGAGGGTTGGAACCGGGTAGAATGTTAGATGCATGTAACATTAATTAATATTATACTTAATTAAATGAATGCACCATTAAGGGGATGCTGAACCAGATTTTTTTACAGACTGGTCGGTAAAGATAGGCTATTTTATAGTATACTCTGTGCATCGTCATTATACTGTGTTCACGTAGTCTGCCTCCATTCTCATTGTCGTAAGCAGCCATACTACGTGAACGCAGTATACACTCTACGTGAATTTCTTTTGTGTACCATAATCGACTTTCTGACGATACTGAAATGTTCAGAGAACCTCAAAAAATCGACGTCCGGTCCGATTTGACGTATATGAGTTCCAGAAAGGTTTATAACGTACAAAACAAATGCTCAAACAGCAGGCAAAGTCCAAACAGCATCTCAGATCACGTTCCTCTGCATAGGACCCAACGGCCCAGAGATCGCTCATATAATGAGTTTCAGATGCCAAGTATACGTCATTCCAGAGCACGTCCCCAAGCTACCTGAGTGCTGCCAAATAAATTTTGACGATATCAACTACACAGCCTTCACTTCCACCGACACACCAGGATGTGTCGTCTGCAAAAAAGAAGGACGTTTCGCAGAAAACTGCCCCCAAACAGCAAGCCCCGTCACCCAGGAAACTAAAGACGGAAGAAGTGACGGTCCCACCGAAAGCACCAATGAGCCGCTTGGAGAAGCGCCCCGTGCTCCGACTGCATTCTTTATTAAACACTATTTGTCTACATCTGCATTTAGCCTCGGGCCCGAGGAACCTCCAAACACTCCAACAGAGGACTCAAACTACCCGAAGCTACCGTTTCCATCAAAAGATTGCATGATCCAAGCTCGAAAAAAAAGAAAACCCGAAAAACCGAAGCCAAACCAGAGGCCAAAGATACCATAAAGACACTGTTCGACGACATTGAAAACGAACTCGCTTCTCACCCTAAAGACTACCCGCTGAAATTGACACAATTCAAAAACTTCTGGAAAAAAGCCCAGGGAAAACAAAACCTAGACGAAGTCGCAGCAGGATTCCTGGTAGAAAAATCTTAGTTAATCAGCATGCTGAAAAGGCTATACCTATTACTTTTAGACCACTCAAACAAGTGTCGGTTCAGCAGAGTTATTAAAAAACTAGAAGCCGGCTCTACAAAGTCAAACACTAATCAAGACGCATCGGAGACACCTATCGAGTTAACCGACGACGACTTCTCGGACGGCGGTTTGGTGGAAATGCAGTGAATAAGATGAATTTCCTACAGTGGAACTTAAACAGTTTTTAGGTACGGCGCGAGTTTCTAGAAATACTGTTAAAAAAGTATCTCGAACAATAATTTGTCTTCAAGAGACAAATTTCAAAGCTGATCACTGTGCGCCCATTAGAGGATTCAAGAAGTTTTTCCTAAACCGCACGAACAATAGCCGCGCAAGTGGGGGTGTAGCAACCTATCTTAAGGAAAATGTACCGTGTAAGGAAGTCCAAATTAATTCTACTATACAAGCAATCGCTGTGTCAGTTTCCTTTCCTCTGGAAATTACGATCTGTAATATTTATTTGCCAAATACTTGTGACATGGATCTTACTGAATTAAACTCGCTAACCCAACAACTCCCAAAACCCTTCCTAATAGTAGGAGACTTCAATAGTTACAATCCGCTTTGGGGCTCAACAAACAGAGATAGAAGAGGAAAAATCGTAGAGCAATGGCTGGAAAACCCCGAATTAGTATTGCTGAACGAAAACGAATCTACGCATTTTAACTGTGCTTCGGTATCCTTTAGTTCAATTGATCTTAGCATATGCTCATCAAATATGTCCCATACAATCAATTGGTCTGCCAACGAAGAACTTTATGACAGTGATCACTTTCCACTACATCTAAACTTCACGAACCCAAACTCTGACCCGGCAGCAGCAAACGCCTCTCCTTTTTGGAGGTTAAAAAAGGCAAACTGAAGATTGCTCTCTCTTTCTCTCTCTGCAAAAACACAAACCCGGGTCCCGACGGAATTCCAATCATGCTCATCAAACACCTTTCGGATATCGGTCTGAAAAGCCTTCTCAAACTATACAACGATATATGGACTACGGAGTCCTTTCCCGAATCTTGGAGGTTGGCAACGGTGGTACTAATCGCCAAACTTGGGAAGGATCCAACGCGTTTATCAAACTGCCGTCTTATCTCACTAACATGTAGTCTTTGCAAGTTACTGGAAAAAATGGTAAACCGACGCCTCAAATGGGTCATCAAACACAACCAATATAGCTGTTCCCCCATCAAAGCGGCTTCCGACAGTTTAGGACAACGATAGACCACCTGGCACAAATGGAAAATTTCATATGTTCATATAACTCCTTCGCAAACAACCTGCACGTCGGCGCCGTGTCAATGGACATCGAAAAGGCCTACGAGATGGTCTGGAAGTACAGAATGATACAGATACTAAAGGAAAAAGGCCTAAATGAACATATCAGCTCATTTATCGAAAACTTTCTCTCGAACAGATCTATACAAGTGCACGTCAAAAATTGCCTATCAGACAAAATCAACGTTTAAAATGAACTCCCACAAGGATCCGTAATCAGTGTCACGCTTTTTTCTCCTGGCTATAAGTGATATCCTCGATACGATCGATAAGAAATTCTCCAAAAGTCGCTGGATGGACTAGTGTTGTGGTCTAATAAATCAGGCTTCGAATTCTCTCAAACCAAACCCCAGTTTATGGTATTATCCCGGTCTCTACTTGAAAAACTGACGGACCTTTACTTGGACAGAGCTAAGTTCCACAGATCCCACACCCTGAAGATATTCGGATTGACTTTCAACACTAACCTTTCATGGGCCCCACATATCAAACTACTAAAAGCTTAATATCGAAAGAGACTCGATCTGATGAAAGCTCTATCATCGAAAAGCTGGGGGGCGGACCGCGACGTCCTCATGTCTAGCTCATTGAAAGCCACAATTAGAGCAAAAATCGACTACGGATCCACTATATACGGGTCAGCAACAGACCACGTAATGAGCATCGACGAGATTCCGATATCACTTCACGAACTCAAGCTCAATATACGCAAAGCCGTAAATCTTAAATGGAACGACCTCTGGAGTAAAAGTCGGTTCACGTAATCACACGAGGTCAGAGAATCCGGGAAAACCCCCAGACTTTGCAAACCGAAAAGATCAAAATGCAATCACCCGCCTCAGGATCGGGCACACAAACATAACCCACGTACACCTTTTCGATCAAACCCCGAGAAAAATGTGCAACAAATGCAACGAACCTATCACCGTCGAGTATTTGATACTGCCTTAAGTACCAAACCGAATGATCTACAACAAATTTACCGGCAACGTTAAAAGAGTGTTTAAAGAACAATAACAATACAGATAAAGTGCTGAATTTCTGCAAAAAAACCACCGTGTTCCAAAGCCTGTAATTCGGACTGAAAATTGTACGCCAAACTGTATTAATCTTTGTAAATATCGGTGTAGTAAAAAGAAATCCATTATTTTTGCATGAAATTGACGGCTTCCTTAGCGGGTTGTGCGAGCCAAAATTTGATTGGTAATTCTAAACTGGTAAAGTCGAAAAATTTGTCTCAAGTATTGACTGGTAACCAATTTTTCCAACATTGGATTGAAGCGATTTTGGTTGGACTTTAGATGAAAAGTCACTACCAATCAAAATTGGAGACAATTTTTTCGACTTTACCAGTTTGCAAAATCGCACAACCCGCTAGGGTTTAATTACCATAGTTAGAATGATCTGATTTAGGTCAAATATGCGCCGTTTTGTTCGATAACTTGTCATTTTGAAGGTAATTTCATTATGCCTCTCTCATAGAAGCCCTCGTCTCTATTGGCAAAAAATTGAGACAATCGATTTTCACAAGCCTATCTTGAAGCGAATTTTTCACCAGCAAAATTGTTCGCCATGGACAGGAGCAGATGGTAATCAATTGGTGCCAGGTCCGGACTATAAGGTGGATGCATAAGAACCTCCCAACCAAGCTCCCGGAGCTTCTGGCGAGTCACTATCGATGTGTGTGGCCTGGCGTTGTCCTGATGGAACACAATTCCTCTCCTATTGGCCAAAGCTGGCCGTTTCTAGGTGATTGCTTTCTTCGGACGATCCAATTGTTGACAGTACAGTTCCGAGTTAAGAGTTTTGCTGTAGGGGAGCAGCTCATAGTAGATGATTCCCTGCCAATCATACCAAACACACAGCAAAACCTTCCTGGCCGTCGATCTTGGCTTGACCACCGTTTCCGCCGGCTCAACGCAATTCGACCACGACCGTTTTCGCTTGACGTTGACGTAAGTGATCCACTTTTCATCACCAGTCATCAACCGCTTCAGAAATGGGTCGATTTTGTTGCGATTCAGCAGCGATTCGCAGATGGAAGTTCGGTCTATGATGTTTTTTTGCGGTAACTCGTGTGGCACCCATACATCGAGCTTCTTTTTGTATCCAGCCTTATTCAAATGGTTCCAAACGGGTTTTTGTACAATCTTTAGCTCTTGGGCAATCGAAACAGTGCTTACATGAAGGTCGGACTCTACAAATTCCATGATTTTATCTACATTTTCGACAATTGGCCTTCCAGTGCGTGGTGCATCTTTGACATCGAAATTATTGGAACGGAATCGACGAAACCAAAATTGCGCGTGATTGGCTGTTACAGTATTAGGACCATAAACACTATTCACATTTTCAGCCGCCTGGCTTGCCGTTTCGCCTTTATCAAAGAAAATCTGTAAAATATGGCGTATTTTCTCTTTGCTAGTGTCTATCTTTGACGCACGCTCAAACAAAACTGAGTCAACTAATCACAAAACTGTCACAAAAGTTTTTTTAGTACGAAATCTCAAGTTTCTAACGCCATCTAGTAAAACCCGATCGGACTTATACAACGTGAGATACAGATGACTAAAGCTATCTATTGGAAAAATAATGGATTTATTTTTACTACACCTATATTGTCAAGTCGCTAATAACCATCGCTGTTGATACAACTTTAAATAAAGGGAAAAAAACAAATACTGTTACCATTTCGAGTGGTCATCTTAATTTTCTGAATAGGCAGCAATATATAATGATTTTTATTTTTCGCACGTTTTCAACCGAAATTCGACCAAACATCAAAACGTTTACGTTCATATTACAGTCCTGTACAATATGAAGCATATCTGTAGGCTACGAAATCGCCTATTTGTACCGACCATAATCGGTAAACAAAATCTACCGCCGTATCCGCTCAAAGTCGATATACGTTTAGGGTAATGCTGCTTTTCGGTCGGTACAGAAAATTGTAATGCAAATTTCCCCGCCTCGATTGATTTTTCGGATAAAAGTGGAGAACGCTGATTTGCTTCTTAAAATTGTACACTTCGTCGTTCTCATCTTTTATTCGAAAGATCAAGCGTGATGGAGAAATTCGCGATGGTAAAATTCTATTATCTTTCTCACACATACAGTAATCTTCGAGACAGATAGATAACTTGTAATGCCTTAAGGTGATGTGGCATACCGATTGAGCTACTATAAGTGCAAGTGAGATAGCATCATTGGGCACTGTGTGTGAGCGAGAGAGACTGACTGAAATATGTAGCACATCGCGTTAAATAAATTAGAATTTGTAAGGAGGGTTAGAACGAAGAATAAAGGTAGATGTAACAAGTTCTTTGTTGTATGCATCGAAAGTGGATGTTGTTGAAAAAAAAAATTTAGTTGACTAAATAACAAGGTGTGATCGGTATCCTTAAATGTTGAAAACTGGAAATTGAAAACGCATGAAACGTTTTTGGCCGAATTCAGTCCGTAAGGTCAAGATGCTCAAGATGCTATATGCCACGTGCAATTCCACAACGTTCGTTGGATATCCCGTACAAAAGCATATTATTATTATTATTATTATTATTATTATTATTATTAATAATAATAATATTAATATTATTAGCACGGTGGCTACGAGTGTCTCTCGATCTCCGTTTGATGGCGCCACCTGAGCACCTTATGTTTTTCGCTCGGGCAGTCTCTCAGTTTTTGCCGTAGGGTACAAAAGTAGCAGTTGTCGGTCAAGTGAGTATATGCGCACTAGTCATAGCTCGAAAAGTGCCACTTTTGGCTCACCTTGCACGCGTGCAATGTGGTAATTTCAGTGCAGTCGGGAAAAAATATCTTTTTGCCATTTAATGGCGTGATCATCCGATTTCAGTAAAAACAAAAGTGTTTTATTATTTTTTTAACGGTAACAAATTGTATCCAAATTCATCGCGACCTGCTCATAACAGTGTTTGGATCATACAAAAACTTCCACTGAACCGAATATAAAAAATTGTAGGAGTTCTATTAATTTTAATAGAAAACAATGTTTAAAAAATGGAACTATTTCTACAATTTTTTAAATATTTGGAACTTGGGATGTTTTTATAAAATCAAAATACCGTTACAAACAATAATCCATGGGGGATTTTTGATAGAATTAATTTTATTACTAATAAAAATAAAACTCGTTTTTTTTATACTAAAATCGGTAAATCCCCCCCAGACCCTAAAAATTGAAATGTTTACATTACTTTATTAATATAAAATAAAAATCTGAAGAGGAATCTGATCAGTGCCGAAACATAATGTTTCTTACTTATCCTCTTGAGCAGGGGTCTCCAAACTACGGCCCGCGGGCCACATTCGGCCCGCGGACAGATTTTGGACTATTTCACTTTTTACCACCGGCAACAATGATAATATGGTTTTCGCCCTCGGAACTTACTGGAGTAATCAGTATGGCCCTAAGGCTGGAAAGTTTGGAGACCCCTGCTCTTGAGTATGGCGTTGACGCGCGATGCACTATGCTTAGAAGCCACTCTGTCTTCCAAGGGGTCAATAAGGGACTTCCACTACAACGAAGATGTAAAACGACCAATTTTTTTCACAGACTTATTACGGTTTCAACGTAGAACAAATAGCGGATCCGGTAGTACGCAAAGCTTGGGAAACTATGGTTAAAACTTACGGTCAGACACCGGCTCAATTATTTAAAGCGCAACATCCATTGCCTATTCAGAGTGTCAGTACAATTTTAGCTTCCAACAACATCCCTCAAGTTATCGAGGGCGTGGATGGTGAGTAAACACAAATTCTCGAATGACTGAATGACTAGTTGGCAAAAATATAACAATGGACTAGAATAATGCATTGTTACGAACGTGGTAGGCATAAAGTGGGGCAGTTACGTTGGAGCTCCCGGAAACGAGCCAGTACTATGTTGGAAGCATAAACATAGAGCTCCAATGGCCTCGCTTGTCCCCCTAACGACCGGCGATGTTTTCGGTCTGCCTACTAGTACCACACTAATTCTCGGATATAACAAGGAAAAAGGTTTGTGCGACTTGAAAACAAGACCGAGTACAGTCCTCTTAATATTTCCGGTATGTTAGAGTATTAAATTTACGATTTACCGTTCCAGGAGGAACAAATATGTTGAGTGGTACCTCCGTATTGGGTGCGGCACTCGCTTCCTGGGGTGGCAACGATGGGATTGCGAGACTAAAGTCGAAAAAGGAGCAACCACCTCGGCCTTTAATTAAATCGTCAGGCTTCGATGCGGTAAATATGGATAATACAAAATAATAATTCTCAGAAAGATATGCAACGATAAATGATTATTTTATGGTCAATTATTAAAAAAGGATGCAAAATAAAACCTTGCGCATTGCTTCCTCATTATTTTCCCGCTTTCACAAAGCTACCTCTATGAGGAAGTATAGTGATCAATTTTGACGTCCTTATAAAATAAGCTTTGTCTGAAAGGTGGAAAATAATGGGGAAGCGTCTGACCTACCATATGCTGCTAACAATAATATAAACTAAGGTTTGAGAAAATTTGAATTATAAAGAAATTTGAAAATTCAAAATGCTCTAAAATCGCATTGCTTTTCCTTTTAAACGAAAATCATAGCCAATAACGACAACTTATTGTATTACTAGTGTGACAAATCTTAGATCGATTGATCAGGTGATTCTTAATTTTCAGAATGAAAATTTTGCAATTGATTATTGTTTGAATCCTTGAAGTTTAAAAAATGTAATGTTCTGTACAATTTGAACACCTCCATTTTTATCAGATTTGACATCAAACATCACTCACCATTCTCACATATTTGTACAAAGTTTTAGCTCGATAATTCCTAAAAGGCGAACTCTTCTACCGATCTTGTCCAAACTCAATATCAAGTACCACTCAATGTAACTTCACCTTTGAAAAAAAATTCAATTATATCGATCAAAGTTTACGGAAATTACAATGATCACACTTGTTTTTCAAAAATTCAAAATTCTATTAAATCTGAAGCTCTTTACAGATTGGGCTCAAATTTAATTCCATCCGTCCTTGAACATAACTTTATTCATAAAGAATCAGATAATTCATGATTTGCGACAGCTAAAGCATTTACAGACATTTTTCAAAATGTTCCAAATTTTATCAAATCTAAACCCTTCTATCGATTGTCCCCAAATTCAATATCAAACATCATTGTCTCCTAACCGATTTATTTAAGAAGTTTCGACCCGACAGCTGTACATTTACGAAAGTTTAATCGACCAGACTTTTGTTTTTAAATTAGTCATTTTATAACATTTTTTAAATTCGAGCGATATTGACAAAAATTTGCAAGAAACCATGAGGGTTTTCTACATTACTTATGTGTAAAATTTGAGTATGATTGCTCAAGGCGTTTTCGAGATATAACTGTTTGAATTTTCAAAGGCCAGCACATACATACACGCACAAATACGTCTAGAAATTCTTTCTCAATGTGATTTTCTAACTATTTCGAACATTTGAACACTATGAAGAAGCACAATTAATTAGTCAATATTACTGTTTCATACACAATATTTATTTCAAACACTGCGCCTAGCTTTGATATTTGTGTACAAAATGGTTTTTCAATTTGTTTGATTAAAACATTTCGTCGATTCTGATTAGTTGATCAATTTAATCACTTAATTAATCGATTAGGGCCGATAACTGTAAGGATTCGATCAAATTTTCAGCTGCGATTACGCACTGAAAACCGAGCAGTTTTTCCAGAAAAATTCGATCTTGTAAATAAACACCGAAACTAGACGCAGTATTTAAAATAAATATTGTAGTTTATTTACAATTACTTTTGAGTAGTTAAAATTCATTAATCACGTGAATATCCAGCTTGAGACCGCAGTTAAAAAATTATAATAAAATGTTTCATTAAAATTTTAATTAATATATGGCTATCTCTGCATTTAGACTAAACGAAACTGTAAAATGAAATATCATAATTGATTGTCATAGATCACCATTCTGGGATCGGCTGCGGACTGCGGTGAGCTGTGGGCCGGACATTCATCAGGGAGAATCACAGTTCACGCTTACAACGTCGGAACTATAGGAAAAATAGAATTCAGCTCTGGTCCAGCAACGGTACTGCTAGCTCATAGAACAGCTGTGAAGGTGATCGCGTTGTCGCGTGCCTTCAGCATAGGAGTATCGGGCGATGCATCCGGAGTGATTGTCATTTGGGACCTGAACAGCCTTTCCTACGTGAGGTCGATAACCTGTGATCCGGGTCACACTATAAATCTGTTGACGATCAGCGAAACACTTGGAGACATCGCAGTCACGTGTGATGTTGCGAAATCTACGACGGTTAATAATTCAGAGCATAAATCGGAACTCAGAGTGTTTACGATAAACGCGCGACCGGTTGGATCCGTGCTTTCGAGAAGAAGAATTACTGCTTTGTGCTACAGCAATGCACCGGAGGGCGTTTCGGTTAATGTGATCGCGACTGGCTTGGATAACGGAGTCATACGGTAATTTCAGTTTTTATCAATTTTTCTCGTACGATTTTAACCCTTCTGCTTCTAGCGCGGTAAGTTCCGGATTTTTGTAAACATTTTTATTCGCGTACCTTCGGCAAATATTTTTTTTTAAAGTTCATTGAGATTGAAAATTATCAATAAATAAGTCTGCGTGACACATAACCATAAAAAAACAAGGAATCAAAATAAAATATTGCACTTTACTTCCTCATCATTTTCCACCTTTGATATCACCTTTATGAGGAAGTATGTTGATCGATTTTAGTTTCCTTACACAGGAAGTCAATCCATTCTCATTATTTTTTTCACACGATTTTCGACTAATAGGAGCGTGGTATGTAACATCACGTGGTACAAGCAAGACGAAATTATGCGCTGAAACCTGCGTGAATGTTAGAAACGTCAAGTGAATTTTTCATGAAATTTCAACACAATAAAGCTAATTCTCCCTCGGAAATGTTAAATACTAAACTCTAATGAGAATTTTTAGATAAATTCAAAATCCCATAAAAGGCCTAACAATATTACGATTTCAGCCAAATTCAATATCAAGCCACCCAGAATGTATCTACAATTATAAAGAACTAGTTGACTTGGAAGCTAACAATTCACGAACGTTAGAGCTCGCATATTCTTTTTTTAAAAAATTCAAAATTCCATAAAATCAAACATTTTTCAGAAATTTTTGCGGAAATTGCACCAAAAAAAAGGTGTGATGCCCTTACTTGTGTACCAAAGCTGAATACGATCGATCAAAATGTTCTCGAGGTTTAATTTTCAGAAGCGAACACACACACATAACTACATTTACACACAGACGCGCGCGCTCGCCCGGACATCTTTTCTAAACCACTTTTTTCGACATTTTACACTATTCTGAGAACACAGATATAAAAATCTTGAAAAAAAAAAATTTTATATCAAAACAAAACATCTATGACAAAGAAAATTTGAAATTTGAAAATAGAATAAATGACGTTAAGGAAAGAGTTAAAAGGAAGAATATCATATAATAGTGATTAACATTAAACGTCGTCATGATGGATATTCAAAAATAAATGCTGGACCGAAGCGGTTGATTATTGAAATCAATAAAATCATGTGAATGTTCTTACTTTCATTTAAATAAATTCTTTAATTGTACACTAGGCTTTGGAGCAGTTGGGATTTAAGACTGGTCAGAGAAATCGTTAATGGAGGAAAATATTGTGGAGCTATAATCGCTGTGGCATGGGCACTGGATCATCATCACTTATACGCAGCAACGGAAGACTCCACGGTTCTCATATGGGAAGGTATGAAGCGTTTGAGCAATGGAACTCCGAAATTCATAAATCTGACGTCTCTCTGACAAAAAGATATATCAAGTTCTCCTCAGGAGTGAATTAAAAAAATCGTTGATACTGTATAAGCTATGAGTTTTTATTATATTACCAGAATTCTTAGTGTTATTTTAAAAAATCGTATAATAGATACCGAACGGTTGTCCGTCAAAGAATTGTTATCCGGTTGAATTTTTTTTTATTATGTTTTCGTTTTTTATTTCATCGATACGAGCTTTATTAGTGATGCAGGCTTTACTCTGTACGTCCTACCTAGATTTTAAAACGTAATCGTTCAAATTAATTGTAGTATTTTTAACGAAAAACAAAAATTCTCGAGTCGTCGATTAATTTGTTTAATGTTGTCCAAATGTGTTTATTGTAATGAAATAATGAAATTGGCTCAAAGCACGCTTGAAACGTTACTGGATATTTTAAACATACGAAATATCGTTTATTAAATATTAAAGAGTTCCGTGCGCGTTTCTCAAAGCGATGCACTATCGAAGCACGCAAAACGAGAGTATTATTTTATAGCCGTTTCTTTTCGTTTGTGTATATGCAACAATACTCGTGAGACTTCTAGTGATACCAATATATATGTATATATATATATATATATATATATTTGTACTCAATAATATGATTATTACATCTGAAAATGTATATCTGTAAGTCACGATTTAATACTATTTACCGTTGAGATATTTATAGATTTTCAAGTACTGATAACGATGTAAAAATGCTTTTTTATCATTAATTAAAAGAAATTTTATACCAACGGCCTAAATTTATTGCATAGAAATTTAATTATAAAATATTATCTTAATTCAATTGCAAATCAACCATTTCTGTGTCTCGTTAGATTTTCTGTGGAATGTATCTTACATTACAACGAAGAATATTAAATATAATTTAAACACGGCTCTATCATTTCAAAGAGCGGATAATATTTGCCAGTCCTTGTTGCTATCTGTTGAGGCGTATCACCACTGTCGTTCACTACATTCGGATCTATCGCCGGATGAAGCAGCAAAAGTTGAAGAGCAGGAGCATTGTGTGAGCTCGCGCATACCAGATGTAGAGGCGTTTGATTTCCATGACTGTGAGCATTTATGTCTGCATTCGCTGCTATCAGGGTCGCTATACACTCGACGTTGTTCCAACAGCATGCTGAGTGTATGGGCTGCCAGCTGTCGATTGTTTTTGCAAATTTGTCCGCACCCTGTTCTAGTAAATACTGGCAAAATTTTCAAGGAAATTAAGCATCAGTTGATTGATCGTGAAGTTCGACTCATTGCATCAATCGTCTAATTGATAACTTAATTCAACTAACTACTTTTAACATTCTAAATGTAAAGTGTCACAGGTATTATTAAGGACGATGGCTACTCAACTCAAAATGGTAACCATTAGTTCAAATTTACGAAGAATATTCGTCCCTGGGAATGAATCTTCTGTATAAAATTTTAAGTCATTTATCTAAATAGTTGGCCAACAATTAATTATTGGAGTAAAAACCATACGATATCTAATGCAACTTTCAAAAACAATATTGAAAATGTTGTGAATTTAATGACAGATCACACGATTTTTTTAAATGTTTGAAAATAACTTTTACAAAGAGTGAAATCCTTTGTCTACATAGTTATCAAGAAATTGTAAACAAAACAATTCAATAGAACAAATAAACTAGAAGAATTTCATACTGAGAATAATCTTTTTGCAGCCTAGTTCATTAATATAACTATTTCTTTATCGTTAGGACTCCTCGTAGAGTGTTGATTGCATAAATAAAATAAAATTTACTTAAAGCGGTCTGATTCTTTTTGTTAACGATTCTCATGATTGATTTCAATATTGCTCATAATTATCGTCAATAACGAACAGTTTTTCTGCAAGTTCAATATAAAATATAAAAGCCGGTGTAAAGTCTGTAAATTTTATCATTTAGAATAAAATTTTGCCACAAAAGACTGCTGTAATTCACAATATTCCTTCATGAAAGTACTCTTTATCGGGATAGATATTTGCTATTATTGATTGTAGAAATGATTAATTATTGATATTGATTAAATTTCGTTAATGTTTCACTTTCTTAGCTTTAATAGCAAAATTGTTGTTAATTTTAATTGTCTATAAATTTTGCATGGCTGGTCCACCAAAGCTGGTAGTGAGATTCTTTATAATTAATTAACTGTAATGGTCACATTATTTTTAGAGACATCATTCTTTGTAATCTTCGAAGATACATTACGAAGGTACCAAGAATGCAATTGTCAAATTATATTACACTTCATCGCATTGCCCTAATGTGGCATAACAAGCAAACATGACAGGCTGTCCAAGTTTGAGCCATTGGAATACAGCTTTTTATCTGCAAATCACACATCATTTACATCATATATTCAGGAATATTTTTGTTATATCTGTAAATATTCTTAAGGGGAGACTATAGAGAAATTGGAAGATTTCTAACCAGTGCAATAAGTAATACAAAAAATATAATATTTTTTCTATTAAAGTGATGTGCAATACTGACTGAACCGCCATAATTGCAAGTGAGATATCGCAATTGTTGAGCACAGGGGAGTGAGAGAGATCAACAGAAACGTATGGAACATCACGTGACATTAGAGATTACATTTCTATGATTTTCAAGAGTATTATTACATTATTTGGCAAAATATCTATGGACAAAAGAGAATTAAAAAATATCTTTGATACACTATTTGGTTGATAAGGCTAGAACTATCAACGACCATGGATGAATGTAATTTTTGCAGCAAAAAATTTGATAGCACAGTGGCAGTGCAGAGCAACACTCCATGTAGACAGAACGTGGTTTTCTACATCCGCATCTCACGACATTGGGACGACACTGTGTTTGCACAGTTTCAACACAACTGGCAGCCTCACAGATGTACTAGAACTGTGCAAATTGTCGTTATGATATCGTCATACAGGAAATTTGTTATTACAAGATAAAATCAACTATAGTCTACCCTTGCATCTGACTGTAGCACTGCCATGTGAATTTTGATGAAAGCGATGTGAATAAATTATTTGCTGTGTCGTTGACTGAGAAATAAATATTTACAGCATTAGCAATTGGTAATTACTATTATTTCCATTAAACATTGGAATTCGATGATTGAAATATTAACATTTTTTTAAATGGCTAAAAATATAGAACAGTGAATGAAATCTTAAAATACGTACCTCGACCATTTCAACGTGATTTCCGTAGCAAGCTTTATGCAGAGGAGTGTACCCGTCCAAGTCAAAACAATTTAACAACATTGAATCCTTTGACAAACATACTCGAAGAATCTCCAAATTGCCATTTTCAGCAGCGATAAGGGTAGCTCTTTCACGTCGATCTGAAAACGGAGTACAAAGTAACTGGATTCGTGAAATTTAATAAGAGACGAGGGAAAATTGATAAATGAGGGAAATTTTAAAGAATATTCCTAACCTTTCGGATAACGCGACGTCTCTACACCGGTATCGTCGTCTTCCCAGGCGCTCACTTGCATCCGTTCACTCAGCGGCAAACTCATCATTTTCTCTTGAATAGCTTCCAAATCTTGTACTTGGTCATCTTCCTCGCCCGAAGACATTGTGTAGTTATTTTTGTCACCAAATCGACTTCACGTCCAACGAGCACTTGCCGTCAACAACTGGCTGTGTGGATGTGTGCACTTGAGGTTGTGTAGTGCAGCTTGCAGAGTGGCGCAGAATACAGATGCAACTTCACTACGCTTCACGACACGTCGACTTTCCGTTGGTTTCAGACGTAGCATAAGTTGACACGCTTCTTCCAGTCCAGTAACCTTCATTGTGTGTCAGCTATAGGATTCAAGTCGAAATACCAAAGGCCGACCGTAGGTAAACGTCATTCATCTATAAAGTAATTTTAAGGTTGTGCACCACTAGATACGTAATCACTTGACATTACTTTTTTTCTTCTGATTCTCATCACTAGATTACATTTTTGCGCATCGATTGAGACCAATAAAACGGGTTTCCCGTGAAAAGATAATTAAAATTGGCGGTTTTTTACATTCGCCTTGTAGAAAAAGAGTTGTCAACTGACAAATAAACGGAATATGCATAAAATCTACCTGCTTGAGGGCATGAAAATAATATATAGTTGATAAATTAATACTTTAATAAACGGCATACTAAAATGGAAATTCAATTTACTGCAGAATTTTTGGGTTAAGGGGATGCTGGAGTAGATTGTTTTACCGATTTTAATAGAAAAAAATTTGATAGCAAAATAATCGTTTCTAGAATTCGCATACGTCTAACCGGACCGGACTTTGACCCTCTATGGTTCTCTAAACATTTAAATATCGTTAGAAAGTCGAATACCCAAGAGAAATCCACGTGAGGGTAAACTACGTTCACGTAGTCTGTCTCTCTTCCTGTTGCCAAAATCTCTTGTCAAAAACGGCCAGATTTCAACCGAAATTCAACCGGGCGTCAAAACTTTTGAGTTCATATTGCAGTTCTGTACAATGTGCAATATATTAGTGGACTACGAAATAGCCCAATTTCACCGACCAAAGTCGACAAAAAATTCTATTCCAGCATCCCCTTAACGCGAGGCGAAACCTCTAACTCCAGCCATGAGTGCGAAAGAGACAAGCTAGTATGACGCTTGCACTCATGGGTGGAGTATAGAGGTTTCGCCTCGCCTTAAAGAGAAGTGATACATCTCCCTTTTTACCTGCATCGGACCACGTCGGTATGAAGAACTGTTAAAAATAAATAAAAGTGAACAAAAGGAAGCAGAACCCCACTGTATTTATATGTCCCGCAGTACGATTCTATTTGCTTTGGCTCAGAAATGTTCTGCATCTTTGGTAAAATAGCGTTACAGTTTTTAGTATCAGCCGGAATATGTCTCTTTAACTTGCATTTAACTTTCATTATCTCAGAAATAAATGGATTGCTCGAAGTTGTCTGACACTTCAAACGTATTTGGATACGATGGGGTCTGCATCGGTATTCAGAGGGCTCATCTTCTTCAGAATTCTCTGCTGGTTTTGCAGCAAGAGAATCATTTTCGACGGACATTTTACTGGGGTAGACTAAACGGTGTACGAAACGATTATCATGTTGCTTATGGCTATGAAAAGGATGTTCTCAATGGGCAAATATATTTTTATAGGTAAAATTGTCATAGTACTTATATATTTAAACGCATCGTGATTATTTTCTGATTACTTTCGATAGCTTGGAATTATTAAAGTAATTCAATAAATTATCGTTCTCCAGTCTCGACGGTATGGAATGGTTACTGATGCCAAAAGCCAACAAATGCGGAAGATTTCTGGCTCCACTAGCGGTCACTGCTTTCGAGGGCGATCCTGCAATAGTCACAAATGTGTACAACGCAAACCCTCCCTTTCCTCCTAATGAAAATTCCTCAAAATTATCCAATGTAACGCATCTCTTCGTTTATAAATAGTCATGCTAACAATTTTAATTCCACTTTAATTATATGTCTCGCTCAAACGCTATTGCCAACCGACATCACCTTAAACCGATGTGACACAACGACTGACTCCCAAAATTACAAATTCCCTATTATCTCAATGACGTTTAATATTTCAGAAAAGTAAATTAGACTCGGGTGCGTCCATTCATCCTGAACGTGAACCTAATTTGTTTTTTCCCGGAATATGAACCGTCGCTGAAAAAAATAGGGAGGGCAGATGAATACAGACGTAGTCTCAAATACGGTAGCGCCGTTGGTATGTCACATTGCCGTAAGAGAAGGCGAAACCTACTCAATCGGGAACAAAAACTGTAATGCACATTTATCCGCCGCGATGGATCTTTCAGATTAAAGAGGACAACGGTCAACTGCGTCTCACAATTCTACAGTTTAGCGTTCTTGTCTTTTATCGGAAAAATCAATCATGGCGAAGAAATTCGCGCTTGGAAAATGTGCTATCTCTCTGGCACATATGGCAATCTCAAAGAGACAGGCGACATACCATATAGCACATTGTCTTAAGGTGACGTGAAAGTAGAATTGCATTCACTCAGAACCGTTTAATATTTTAGACGAGAACAAATTTGGTTGCACTTCGTCTACCTATTCCGCAATGGAACTGATTTTTTTTAACAAACCTTCTCTGAGTATATTGAATTAAATTTTCTGCTGCCGATTACAGTTTCTGAAGGTATGTGACATCACGTTAGGGTAATTTAACTTTATACTGAAAATGAAATACTGTTTCCTACTGTAGTGGCAACTGCGATTCGTTTTCTACATGTTTTCCCAATTTAAAAAGCAATATTTATGCACTGGGAAGAGCGGTCGCAAAAAGGAATTAACTTCTAGTTTATAGGGTTTCCATTTCTAAATTTTCAAAATTATGCAAACGAAATTTTCCAATAAAGCTAATTCTCCAACGACAATATTAAACACCAAACTCCTAACGGTTGAAATTCGAGTGAAAAAATAATCCGTCGAATCCCTCTCTCTCTCTCTCGGGGTATTATAATTGAAAATGTCTTTACATTGCTTTGATATTACTTTTTTGGAATAATAAACAATGGAATAATAAAATAATAAACAAGTAAAAGAAGCCGAGGAAGCCTTTACAGAGGGTTGAAGAATTTAGTTTTCATAATAACGTTTTGAATAAATAGGGATCTGTACCAAAGGAATTAAAGGAAGAAGATCGTTTAGCTGCTATTGTCGAACTTATTAACGAGGACGCCATGATAATCCCACGAGGGGGGTGGTTCAAACGTCCTGCTGGTGAAATCGTCGAAAACTTGGCATTCGAAGGGTTGACTGCAGCAGAAGCTGCTCATGAAAAATGTTATGTACACGCTCGACCACCGCAGCATAAATGGAATACGAATTTATTGACGAGGCCTGATTACAATTACGCTATTGACTTTCTTGACACTATTGACATGGATGTGCCTAAGGGTCGGGAGTTCATTCTACAGACATCCTGTTACAATGAAATAATATTAATAAAAAAAAATATTTATCATTTTAGGATTCTGGAATCTTCAGTTCTATCATGGAGGCCACTTAGCAATTCTTCAGACTTTATATTGGCCGGGAATGACATTCTTCCATAAAATAAATACACCGCATTACGGAACCCTTTATGTGGGACATGGGATGAAAAATCTTGACGTACCTTTCATGATTTAGTTGTAGTCACTTTGAGTTGATGAATAAATGTTTACCAGTCTACGGTTACGATGTATTTCAAGCTTGAGGAAAGTAAGCTGTTCGAGAGAATGATAATGATAATGATGGGAGTAGGCGAAAAGTGCGGAAAAATGGATTCAACATTAAACGGAATTATTTTCATGGCAATTAATATTTTCTCATCACAGTAACTTTAACACTTTTATTTAATCCGTAGCGATACTATAAATTGATTGACACAAGGCTTGCTTATGAAAAAAAAAAATTTTCTTTTAAATATGGAAAGTGCAAAACAGCATTTTCGGCATATTTTACTTTTTTACTATAGAAAAGGTAAAAATTCTTAAAGAATTGGTCAATAGTAAAGGTATAGTGTTCCAACAAGATAATGTGAGACCACATACAAGTTTGACCACTCGGAAGAAAGTTTTAGAGCTTGGATGGCATACCATATACTTCTACACCCACCATACTCTCCAGACCTGGCACCTTCAGATTATCATCTGTTCAGGTCTCTACAAAATTTTTTAGACGGTAAAACGTTTAATTCAAATGAGGAGGTCAAAAGTCACTTGGATCAGTTTTTTGCCAGCAAAGAACAAAAATGTTATGAGCGTGGAATCATGCTACTGCCAGAAATATGGCAAAAAGTATTGGATTAGAATGGACAATATTGGATTGAATAAAATATTAATTCACTATAAGAAAATCGTCTTTCATTTTTATAAACGAAAACGAAATTACTTTCCGAACAACCCAATATATGTGATCAATGCTAAAACAAACAACATTCGCTGTCGGTACACGTTTACTTGTATTCATTAATATTCACAAGCAACAGTTGTAGCAACTTTCCAAAAATGGTACTCCAACTTCGAGAATTCTTTCGACAAATTAGGGACGCACCATAATAATTTCGAGAATGCCTTAGTGCACACTTCAGAACATTTTGCTGTCACCGTGTCATGATACGGAAGTTATTATATTTACGTTTGGTTATGTTATTTTTCTTCATTATCATGAAAACATTTTTTTCTTTGTGATTTCAATGTCAGGATATTAAAAATGATCAGATATATGCAGAAAACATATCTGGATAAAAAGATCTGTAGTGTGTGTCAGAGCGCATGGTCGCGTCTCAAGCTTTTCTCTTGACACTCTAATAACTCCACAATGTCTTGAACACTCCCTACTTAAAAAATTCGATGGAATTTGAAAAGAAACGATAAAAATAATAGTCGTGTTCCATCGTTTTCTATCAGCTCCATCTAGCTGCAAGTGAAAATGGGGTTTCTATCTAAATGGATCAGAATCTATCAAGTTTTTATTGTATCATAATGACACGATAAAAATCTAATCTATACCAACATGTATTTTTACACAATCGGTACATCTATCTATAATAATATGAAATTCTTGTTCTAATATGACGCTATATGACTCATATTCTTATAGGTATTAATACCAGAATACATGAAAGGAATCAGTTCGTTTTCTATCGACACATTATTTTTAATATTAGTCAATACGAAACAAGTAATATCGTTTTTATATGACTTAATAAAAAATTGTTTTACCAATAATTGCAACTGCACGGACAAATAATAGTAATTGTAATTACGGATCATTGGTTATTGCTATCAAAGTAGTGGTAAATGTAACCAATTTGTTGGTTGGAACTGCTCATAGTTGGTAATCGCAACTAATTTTTTTTCATCGTGTAATTTAATATAGTGGAATGGCAATTAATCTGTCGGGTCATGAATCATGTAATCCCGAATAATACGCAATGAACATGGTTTACCGTTGCAAAAAGCAATATACACACCGAATTACACTACTTTTAAATAATAATGTTCATGTTTTCTGTCAGAAAGTTGGATGTTGTAAGGAATTATTTTATAATTTTACGTTCGATCATCGATCTATATTCTACTTAATGTAAATCGATACCGATGCCCCGACCAGAGCCGAGTGCTCACGCGGGGTTTAGATCAAGGCAAGTGCCATTGCGCATGATCGAGAATAATAATTTCGAGGAGACTCGTATCGCCAGGGCCTCTTTCTCTTTCTCTCTGGGGACGTCGAGTATAAAGGACGCTTTTACTCTATTTACGAGGACCACAGCTTTTACATCGGACGAAATATATCGTATCTGCTCATTTGGAACGGACCAGGCCTGTCCTCTCTCCGAAGTTACACATTTTCAACGTGGTCCGGAAATCAGCGAGCCCCAGAGGTAAAGAAAGAGCCACCGATCCATCAACAGCGATCGCCGATTTTTGAGATAAGTTTATATTTTTCTGTCACGTTGCTTTCGTATTACCATTTGTATAATCATCTTGAAGTCCCGAACTTATCGAATCAGTTGTTCTTCGCTACTATTTTATGCGACAATACGGACAAATTAATGTATTGAGAATGATGAATGCTTGAGAGTTTGAACCAATATCAATCTATGACATAAACCAATGTTTGAGACTCTGTGGAATATTTACACAGTTTATTAATATTATATGTGCGTTCGTGTCGTTATTTTTACAGCCTGCTCCAAGCCATCTATTGTATTTTAATAATATCAAAGGAGAACTCCCACAGGATTTCCCATAAAAAATCTATTTCACAATGTTCATACAATTTGAAACAATTATTTTCAACAACTCAATTTACTTATTCAGTAAATATTTTGTAAATTTCTTCCATATAAAAAGTGTCTGGAAATTAAGGGGGCGGGGGAAGGGATGCAGAGTACATTCCCCGTTATTTTAATAGTCGCTCACGATTAACCAACTATTAAACTAACAACTAACTAAAGCGTAACTAAAGGACCAATGAGAAAAATATAGGCAGATCACAAACGAACTAATTAACTTAAAGCACTAATAGAATACATTTCTAGTAGATTCTCTACGTTTTAGTTCGTTAGGTGTTAGTTAGTTCTATCCTTATTTGCCTATTTTTTAATATGGATCTTTATAGGTTTCACTTAGGCATTCAGTTCGTACTTTTAAGAAATTTGCTAATTAAGAGTGGCGGCTGAAATTAACTGAAAAAATGTTTATTCGATAGTTTTTCTACTATAACGGGCAAAGTTCGTGCTCAAACTCAAGTCAATAATGCAAAATATGGCGTAAACATTCTGGTATGTTGATAAATAATTATACTGCAAATTAAACGTTTTCCATCATAATAATATGTCAGATTTACTAAAGCCAAATATAACAGCACCGTTGAAGCTCCAATATTTGAGTTGACGATGATGTTTTCTTTTAAACAATAAACGACGAATATCAGAAAACATTTATCATAAAATGTTCTTAATCTATAAACTTTGTTAAATCTTTATTTGCAATGTATGCACCACACGCGGTAACACCATTCATCCATATAAACGACGACCAGCATATTAGCAGTTGACAAAAGGTATTTTGGCAACAGCTTTGCGGGACGAAAGAAACCAATATCATGACAGTATTGTAAATATAGATTCGCACATGTGCAGTCCACAATTGCTTCACTTTCGCCCCTTTTTTGCGGGACGAAACCGATAACAGCTCCAACATCACGTACTATATCGCGGCAAGCAGCTATGTTCAATGCAGTTGAAGCAACAGCCATTTGTGTTTACAGCAAGATTTAGTGAGAGCTATAAAAAGAGAGAAAACATAAATGAATACCGTAGAAAGTAACGAGGAATGGGGTACGCTGTTTGAAATACAAGAAATCGCTGTGAATGTTATTCAAGCGTTACTATCGTAAAAATCATTGATGTTTATATGCTATGTTTTTTATTCAATAAAAATGTACTTTTTTTATTAAAAAAAAATATACGGGAAGGGCTTCGCCTCCGACAACCCTCCACCGGGGCTCTGCTTCTTTATAGCGAGCACTCTAACCTCGACGATTTTCATTAAATAATATTTTTTTCTGCTTGTCGACTCTTTTTTTTATTCAAGAACGATGCTTTGCGTGCATTTGTTACAAAAAGTATCCCGTGTGACGCGGACCGAAAGTTGGCCCGTGTCACAGAATATAATATTGTTAGGCCGAACGTTGCCGCAGCAGTTACACGATTCGAGTTATTTCGCGGGTGTGAACGTCATTGAATTGAATAAAGAAATTTATATTTTCGCATCTGTATTCGGCTAAGAGTACAGTTAGTTTTGATATTGCTACCAAATTTCGGTATCAATAGATGAATCAAGAAATGTGATAAGCTGTATGTATACTTTAGTGTCTGCCAGTTAATTGTGCTATCCGAGCTAATATATTTATGATTTTTTTATCGTTGCAAATATGTTCATTTTTGATTAATAAAAACAAATTTAAGTGACAATGATGGTATGATTCTCATAATCTTGACCTTGTACATTTCTCGGAATCGATCCTTAAACTTTACACAAAATATATGTAAATAAACCCTGAGAATACAATACGGAAGAAGACGTATAGAAATTTTATAGGTAAATTAATGAAATCGAGAAAACCCACGAAAACTATGTAATATGATAAAGGAAAAAATTGGTAATAACAAAGAAGTGAACAAAAACACCAGAATCTTGAAAATGAAGACGGAGGATGGTACGGAGTTGAAAAAAGCAAAGGGCTTTCCTGATGAGTTCGGAAAGTATTTTTCTATAATCGGAAATAACCTGGCTATAATAAATCTGTCAAACTCCAGTAAAGAAGGAAGAAATCATCAGAATAATCATGAAGGCATACAAACAAACATAATAAAGGAGTAGTAAACAGCATTGCAAAATCACTCTGCTACATCTGAAATCGGATATTGACTACACGCGCATGTACTATAAAAGTTTGAAAACAACGAAAGTTGTACCACTCTTTATGAACGGGGACCGCAATAAAATAAACAACTATCACCCCATGCTTCTAACATCAAACGTCGCGAAGATATTTGACTCCAGCTTGAAGAATCAAATACTCGGCTTCTTAAATGAACTGAAATTTTTCGAGACATTACAATATGGATTCCTGTAGGGTAAATCAACTGAACCCGCAATCGCAACAGTTACAAAAGTCGCATACAAAGCCCCTTGATAAGAATAGGAGATGTGCTGGAATATTTATTGACTTAAGAAAAGCCTTCGATACACTGAGCCACGATATCTTCACGGATAAACTCTACGACATCAGCGTATTCGTGGAACAGCGATAAAGTCCTATATATACGAGAAAACTGCAGTACGTAACACTGGATAGCATTAAGGGGAGTCAAAACATCCATGTGGGAAAAGAGATAAAACTATAGTATGGTGCTCATGGCGGAGGAAAAGAGAATCGGCATATCTGTGTTAGTATGGAGGTTTCGGGGGAGAGTGTGTCGCTCAAGATTCGGAGTGCCATAGGGAACTCTGCTCGGACCGCTTCTCTACATAAAATATCAGAATGATTTATTTTAAGTGAGATACCCAGGTAAAATTTTATCCTTTGTTGATGATACTATCGTATGAAGGGAAATGTTGGAATGATGTACTCAACACTATAATCGCAGGTACAGGAAAACCCGTAATAAGGTTCAGAGAAAATAAATTGACAATAAATTACGATAAACCGTACTGTGTAACTTTTAGCTGTTAGTATGACACCCTCAATCGAAAATATCATCATACACTCTGAATCACGTGATTGAATCACCTGTACAAAAAGTGTAAGCCAATAAAGAAAACAAAAATAATCGAAAAGTGCGAAATATGAGATACATTACTTAATATAGGTAATATTTGTATTCAACTGGATAAATAGAAGCATTAGCCGGAGAAATTCTATAAAAAATGTAATATAACCCCTCGAAACCCTGCAGAAGCGTGTGCTTAAATAATCCACAACAGAACGCATGTACCACTTTGAACAACTTACAAAGAAGCATAGTTTTTTTATGCAAAACAAGGATATTGTACTACAGTCTTGAAGTACAACATCAAACATAAGCTGTACATAGTCACTGGGAAGAGGAACCTTACATCTGACCCCGAATATAGAAGAAATACCGAAGAGGAAAACAACAACTGGTAGAAGATGCTATGATTATATAGCTGCACGAGTCATAAACTCGGTACATAAACATTTCCAAAAATTTATATAACTGTCATAATAGCAAATACAAAAATATTATAAGGAGATACGTGACGTATGTTGGAAAAAAATTATTTACTTAACAGGGAATCTTTTTTTAACTTCCAGCACCGATTTTGTTCATATTGATATGTTTTGTAGATCTTGACAAACTGATATGTATTTTTTTTATCAGCGTAGGCTCACATTTAAAGAGTGAAACATCTCCCCAAAGTTGGTCGAAAAATCAAGAAAAAGTTTATTAGTTTACACAGAATCTTTCAACTGATTGCAATGAAACTTATGAAAAATGTATTGAGTCAGCGCGATGAGAAACTTTATTGTCTCATAATGGAGCACCCTTTTAAGCGGGTTAACTATCCCTAAGAAATGAGTTTTTTTCGAAAGTAATTACACCCATTAAAATTGTAATTATGCGATGTTGATGGGTGCATAAAATAGAATTGACGTGTTTTTGTCCTTTTGCTTACAATCACTTATATCGAAGTTCAGGGGTGGATGGACAAGAGGGTTCATGCGGGGCAGAACGAGTCAGCTGAGTAAATGACACCATTGGAACGATACCACAAGCACATTTCTACTTTGCCACGAATAATGTAATTCGCAATAGTTACATAAAGGATATGCGCAAAGATAAATTCTTGAGAGCCGAACGGTACACCTTCCCAAAAAAAAATTTGTGACCCAATTTCCTTTTTTTAAACTATATAACGCCATGCGTTCCATCCGAAAATCGCCTTATGGGCCGATTTACATTGTTCCTCGCAAAGTTAGGTTGGCACAACAGTCAAACGAGTGATCTCTCACTTGATGATTAATAAAATAAAACCATAAAGAAATAGCATCTATTATCGGTATTCTACACAATGTCAAAATAAATAACGTCGAGTAAACTGCAATATACATTTTTTTAGCGATTAAGAATTTATAATAATGCGAAAGTTGACTAGTGTGGCCCGTAGATACTACCTCAAAGCGGTATATGGTTGATACTCTGATTGATCGTTTGTCACAAAGTTTTATTTATATCTCAATATTCATCAATAAAAGAAATGTTGACAATCCCAAACACGGGATGTGCATGATCTGCACATTATTTATAAACAGCACAGAATATTATGGGAGAGGGGGGGGGGAGAGATTCCGATCAGTGGAGTACAAATACTTTCGTAAACTGTATTTGAAATTTAAACGCATTTATTTTTATAAAAATATTTTTTCGCGAGAATTTGAGATGACATATCTGAAACTATTAGACCAATCGACTTCAAATTTTTACTGCATGTCGAGCAAACATTCTTTAACGGTATGTCGAATAAGAAATGCGATACATTATGTATTTTTTTTAATTCCAAAAACTCGTCCAATTTTAAGAGTGAAATTGATGATTTCGTTTTGACAAATCACCATTTATTCAATTTTTTTCTTGATTCATCATGCCATATATAAATGAAATACAACACCGTTTAATTTTTTGTTTTAAATTATCTGAACCGTAGATGTGTCGTACCAACGAGTGACTGGGGGATTCCACGCAGCATCGCGCATACCATAATCCACGATGAGTAGCATGCGTAATTCATGATTAAAATAATGTTTTTTAATTGTGATTACCTTCTTGAATGATAAAGGCATACACAAAATTTGGGGCTAATTGACTCCATAGTTTTGGAAATAAAAAGAATGCCAAACAAAGCTGCATTTTCAGCGGAAAGAATGGGAATATCCTCCTTTTGAACAGAAAAAAAACTGGTGACAAATTAAGTATTGCCAACTATTTTTCCCTTTTTTTCCAAAAGACCGGCGTAAGGGAACTGTAACGTGTCAACAAGACCTTTCAGACGCGTATATGGCAGGATTTTTTTTAACCCTGCTTCGACTATTCGCTTCTCATATCAGTAGCTTTCTTCTCACGAATAAATGTTTTCGTGAATTAAATGTGAATATACTGAACTTGAATTAAAACTTATAATCTATGTAAACGTCTATAGCTTGAAAAAAAAGTCTATAAGAATCGTACTGAAATTGAACACACAACTATAACTGTAATCCGTCTTTGTATGTTGTATTGTAACTTTCGTGACAATGTTTGAAGTCATTCAGATTTTATGTCCGATTCCATTGTGAGACTCTATGTGATAAGGGATAGTGGAAAATATTTGCAAGTATCGGTTTGGTGCCCTAGATCACAATTATGTACCTACGTAATTATTATATTAAATTCCCGTACACAGTTTCAATGTTTGAGGCTTACCGGTCATATATTCTCTTAAT
Organism: Cylloceria caligata; assembly: GCA_963942595.1. Classification (NCBI taxonomy): domain Eukaryota; kingdom Metazoa; phylum Arthropoda; class Insecta; order Hymenoptera; family Ichneumonidae; genus Cylloceria; species Cylloceria caligata. The sequence continues at coordinate 10,960,436 of OZ012708.1, forward strand.
CGATGCATGAATCATCCGTTAATCGTTTGGATAATGCAACTGTTGCGCGATCGTTGCACCAAGGCGTCCAAATCGTACGTTACGTTGCAATTACCCTCGTGCGTGAAGGGTAGATAGGCGTGCTAACATCTTGGATGCCTCGGTAACGAATAACGAGATCGTGGCACGTTCGGAAATAGAATCGATCAGTAAATAGATCGAGCCTGCCAAAGCTCTTCTGGTGTGGTGTGCGGGGTGGGTGGGTATTTGTGGCGAGGGGACGACGGCTGATTGCCTTTGGCAAAGCTTATCGTGACACCGTTTCGTGCGCCGAGTGTTCTGTTGAGGCTTCTCTCCGGCGCATACTCACCGGAACGTAACACACATCACACTGTTCGTCGATCGGAGTGCAGTTATCTATCCACGTCCTGGTTTGGTGTGAGACGCGTTAAGCGTCACGAATGCCTCAACATCGAGAGTGACCATCGACATCAGACCAAAAAACCATCGCCGCTAGTACCCTCGACGCACTCAACCGAGAATTATTATTTTCTTAATTTCTCACGCTGGCAAGTATTAAGTTAAACATATAACACGTTACATAGATATAGAGTGTAATGTGTTTTCTTCCGGTTCCGGACGAAAGACGGACAGAAGAGCGTTCATATGCCTCGTGTTCGCGTCACGATCATCCCCTGAATCAGCTTCCGCGTTCGTAACACATGCTCGTCCGCGTCACATCGGCTTCGCCAAGAAGAAACCGACGACGATACACTGGCAGAGACATTGATATAAACGAGCAGCGCTGCGTCGTTTATAACCCCGCCACGATCATTACATTATCTTTCGGGTAATATTGTGCAAAATTCGTCGAACCCGCTTCGGAATGAATAATAAATCGATCTGTCGATTGCGTAATCATACCGGTTCGAGCTTCACTCTTTCTAATCGTCTTGTGTTCATTCCTGTAATAGAACTAGACGACGGCAGTGACCCTCAATTTAAAAAATGACATCGGAACTAATTGTATACATTTTATTTTGAACCGACAGGAACTATGTAAGGCCGTGCAAATTCCCAAAAATATCTAATTCGAAAGAATAATTACATAACAATAACTGTGTGCAATGAAACTATACGTACTAGCGAAAGGTACAAAGAAGCATTGAAGCTTCTGCATTATCGAGTGTTAATGTCACTCATCACTCACTCGCAAGTGTAAAGAGTGTAATCAATACGTGAGCCGATTTGGTATGCCCGAACGAGCGGATCGTTTTACGGGGTAACTTGGGAGCGGGCTGTAGCGCCTCTAAGTCGAGAGGCTGACTATTTCGTCCGTGACTACTGTAACGTCGAATTCGGCAACTCGTCGCCTCACGTTGTGTTTGACTGGAATATTTCAATGAACATGATATTCATGAACTATGTTTTGTTACAGATGTAGAACGACATGTCGGTGGTAAACATTAAGTTCACAAAATTCGACAATACGCCATGGGGCTTTCGACTGGCGGGCGGAAGCGACTTTCCTCAACCACTTACCGTTATTAAAGTAGGTACAGCCGCTCGATTTCGTAAATAGGCCGTCATCGAGTGATCTATATAATCTGTGAATTAGCTTAATTATCAGTCAAAAGCGATCATATGTCATCGTCTAATAGTATATTAATGACCATGTATGAACAATGTGTGGCAACCTATTCCCATATCTGAACCAAACTATCTGTATATGGACTTTATCGACGCCTCAAGGTGCTGATCCACTATTGACAGCGATCGGAAAATTCGCAATTTTTTTTACTTTAGTTCTGAAGTAGTGAATACAGATAGAGTCGGGCTTTTTATTGTTTAGGTATTAACACAAAGATGATGCCGTGCTTACGCTGCATTAGTGAACGGCTTACTAAATTCCTGTACCGATGAGTAAAAAGGTGCTCCTTGGGAAAATCGCTCGCTAAAAGCTGAATTATTGAAAAAAAAAATGTTTCCACAATTTTTATCTTGTAAATAATGCTTTTACATAGTATTATTATCTAATCTGATTCTAAAACGAAATTTTTAGATTGGTTGTTGAAGTTATTTTTATTATTTATTTTAGAAATGTACGTTTTATCATAAAAATTTCATGTAATGTTTGTGCTTTGTGTGTTAAAAAAGGTACTTATAAATATTAATGAATGCAAGCTATATACGATACAACTTCTTCCAACTTACGTTGTGGTTCCAACGAACCACAGATGCTTTTTAATTTTCTCGGAGCACAGTTTGGCCCTTTTTTAAGACATTGACGACAGTCAACAGTCAACTATGTCACTGACCCAACCATCTGCACTCCCTTTATGGTTTATATTACATCAAATTTTAGAATAAAAAATTAAAAATAAAATTTAAAGCGTGTATTTTTATAGCTATCCAAACATAAATAAAGCTAAGAAATTATTTTTTTTTATTACAATAGTTAGATGCAAGCGATTACATGATTTCACATTTTTACATATGCTTTCGGAAATGATTGTGCTATGTTTTTTGATTCGGGTAGATTTTGCTCATTTGAAGTAGCATCCACAAAATTAAGACACTTTAGACAAATTATTAGCCTCTGTTATTCTATATTTATATAAATATCATATCGATGGTCGAAATATGCCAGAAAGGCGTATAAGCTTAGCTTATATACACACGATACGCTCTTTTAATTTTAGGCCAACTATATAAATGATATATTACAAAACTCTCTCGGACTAACCCAACTCTAAACTCTGTTGACTCTTTGATCAACGGTTCATTCTCATTTAACGTTGTTCCCAAGTCGGATTCATGGTATTTTATCTAAAGTTGAATTATAACTAAGCGGTTGATACAAACATTTTAGTCAACTGTTAGAAATTCAAATAAAATTTCACCGCTTCAAAGTCTTTGGACAAGATTCGGTTGAAGTGTGAAAATTTAAGTATAAAACAACGTTCGACATCTTAGGCAATAACATAGTGGGAGCGCTGTTGGATTTCTAAAATCGAACTGCAAATTGTGCTCTAATACTTATGGTTATATTTGGCATTAGTTAACGGCTCATTTCCGTTCGGTCCTTGATCCGACAGCGAATGAACCCACAGTCTCTCACCCCGTTGAAGTTTATATTTTTTACGTACATTAAGTATAGATGAGTTTTCATTTCTGCGAGATTTAGGATCCGCGCATTACGAGTCGATAGTTTAAAAAAATTATGTTTAAAAGAAATTTTTACATTTTAGTCACCAAATTAGTAGATATCCGTTATTTTAGCTTTTTTCATTTGTACTTCAAATAAAAAATAAGTGCTATGGAAAAAAAGTACAACAAGCGTGTTATATAAATGGAACTAGGGAACATATTGTGCAATTTGTGATTATCAAGATAATTTTTTAATTTAGAACAGCAAAATGTACCGTTATGACATTTTTAGTTTCTTTTCATCTTATATTTGTATTCAGCAAATTTAAAAACTTCTGAAAACCCCTTTCATTTGGAGAAAATAGATTTGAAACATAATACTTTCTATTTCACTTTAAGGTAGTCCGGTCGTATGGGGAGATAGGTGAGAGAGGTGCCGTGTCGATCGTGCTAATACTTACATACGAGAAAAAAAGAGACAGAAGTCGCAAATGATCCTTTCACTCATGATATTTCAAAGACTATATGGTGACTCACGTCAAAATTTGAATATATGCTTATTATGAAAGATTTTTTCTAAGCTTGAATTATTCACGAGGATGCATCTATTTCTGCTCTAGATTTATGTTAAAGTAGCTAATTAAAATATTTAATATTTCGCAATTTTTCAACATAAAAAATTAAAACATATTTTTTGAGTAAGCTTTTCACGACCGACCTACAATGCAGTAATTTTAATGTATAATTTTTTATCAGTTTCAAATGCTGTGATTGAACATCAGATAGACCAATGACAATATTTGAAAGCGGTGAAGCGAAAAAGTGATCAATCGAGATAGGGCCCCAGGCTCAGATTTTAACATTTTTTATGTGTCAAGAGTGACAATGGTGACAATGGTATATTGTTTAGGTCGCGGAAGGAGGCTTAGCGGAATGCATGGGCCTGAAGACGGGCGATGTCGTCACGAGACTGAACGATCGGCCAGTGAGCAGCCTGACACACGGTCAAGCCCACGAGGCCCTCATGCTTGCCGGCAATAACTACGTTCTGGGTGTCCTCAGGTTGAAATTTCAATGCTGATACATACAATACGAATAGTACATGTCAATTAAACCAACTTATGCATTACCCCTTAAATATTTTCATTAATGTTATTATGGCGCACTTGAGTACTAAATACTCGCAAGGTGTCGGTTACAATGTCATTGTAAGCAATATCAAGATGCTATATTTAAAAAAACACAATGAATTATTTGGCTTCGTACTCGAGAACAGAACAGCCTTAAGAGCCTTGACCGTAAATCGTCGCCAAATCGGACGCTAGCCAGACGATATTTATTTTTAATAAGTTTTCAAAGTCCCTTGACTCAGTATCTTCGTTGTCTTTGAGCGTGGAGGTACGCACTTGACGCGCGGTAACCGAAAAGTGCGGCTATCGACAGCTCATATATCGCTACCCTTTTGCTTTTTATTTATTTTTATTTTTTTCGTCGGCTTTTACACGTAGACCTGTGGACTCGCTTCAGGCTATCGAAGGAATTCAAGACGACAATATCGTCCCTTATACGATACCCGTAAGTTGTCGAACAATGTGCGGAATTCAGTGAATGATATGATGACATTTTGAGGATTCTTCTACAATTTGGAAATATTGCAGTTGGAGCAGTTGCCACCCGTATTCCCGGAAGAAATTCTTTCGGTGCCAATCGAAGAACTTATAATAGAGAACCAACTGATTCCGGAGGTTAAAGAAGAACAAGTCGAGGAAACGATTGCGGAAAAACCAGTCGACGACAACAGCGAGATCGTCCCAAATAAAAATCTCACCGACGAGGAGATTGCTCAGCTGATTTTGGAGGAGGAAGAGTTGTTAATACCAGATCAAGGTGTACTTGGGTAAACGTATTTACTTTTTTTCGCTACACATGAAATATTCTTTTTTTTAAATACGAATTATCGAGTAATAACGTGAATGCACGTTCGTTCGTTAATTTAGCAAATTATCTGTTAATAACGTTATTAAAAAGTTACTTAGAGTTAATAAAATAATTAATTTAAATATTTGTAATATTCATACTTTTCGACATTGCAAGTTATTATGAATTAAATGAATTGTCAAAGAAAACTTTTCCTGAAACGTGACTAAATATGTTCGTTGATTTTTATAAGGTCCAACAAATGTTTTGTTAACTTTTGCTATTTTAATTCCAATTCATTTCAAAATCCATTATCGACTTAAGATAATTTATTATCGATGATAAGCATCTCTCGATACTATAAAATGTGCTTTTTTGTTTATTTTTCCTATAATTTGTTGCAGATCAATAATTTTTTAAAAGTAACCCACCGGTTCCTATAACAATATTCTGCACTAGGAGGCTACGCCCCCTATTCATTCAGTGCGCAACCCCCTTAGTGGCTTCATCGCCTATTTCTGAGAGCATAATTGTAGCATATAGATAGCAAATCTTCTTTTATTTTGAGGTTCTTGAGTTGCGTCGAAACTTGTTGCATGTTTTCTATTTTCATTCATAAAAAAAGCACAATTTTCACCATAAATTTGTCATATTACATGCTGCAATAAATTTTCTTCCAAAATTGACGATAATCGCAAATTTCTGTGGTCCCAACAATACGAAAATAGAGCAAATGCATATCGATATTATGCTTAAAAATGAAGTGATTAGGGTAAGGCAGCTGGGATAGCAAAAGAATCAAGAAAGATTAGCGTGACAGGTGGAAGATTCGAACAATAAAAAAATTGAATTCTATAATACAGAGAGATATTTACTTAATTATTAAGCAAGTTTATTAGCTATTTTCGTACTGATATTAGACGTTAAATAAAAAAAAAATAAATTTGACTATTAACAAGTGATGGAGATAGTAAAAATCGTTAAATTCTTTTTTTTGATGACTGTATAAAGTAATTCAGTACTGAACACTTTAAAAAAAGTATCGAGTTGTAAGTTAATATTGTATATTCCATATAGTTAACATAGTAAGTTTTATATATTGTAGGCAATCTTAAAAAAATATATTCATTAAATTAATCGTCGAATAAACAAGGCAGAAATATTTGTTACAATGTAACAAGGGGTCGCCTACCTGTAATGCAACATCAAAATTAAACAAGGATGCAATGTAGAACCTTGCGCATGGCTTTCTCATTATACTTAACTTTTCACAAAGTTATCTCTACGAGGTAACATGTCGATCAATTTTGCCTTCCTCGTAGAGTAAGCTTTGTGAAAATAAGAAAATAACATGGAAGCAATGAACAAGGTTTTCTACCTTGTAGGTTTTACATTTTTTGATCACTCAAAATTTGGTAGACTTTAGATTTTCATAACAGATTCTCGTGAAATGTAAAAAAAATTGGTCGTTTTTACCATCTGTCACCATATGGTATTCGATCTTAGTAGTCCTTTTAATCTCTTAAACGAGACATCCCTTTACATACTTTCACCTCGACAGCTCAAGTTTTGCTCGTCTTGGGAATTTTATAGTCATTTTTTTTTGTAAAATTCGATGAATGAAAAATCATTAAATTCGATGAATGAAATACCATTAAATTTAAAAGGTTCAATCGATTCTTGTTAAATGGAACACCGATCATCTATCTATAATAGTATATTTGTGCAGAACCGCTTAGCCTGATAGCTTAAAAATTGTAAAACTAGTGTGCGAAGTAAAATTTTTTTTAAATATACAAACCCACAAATTCTTAGCTACTCCAAACATATCGTCGAAAATTGAAGCACAATGAGATTTAACTGCTCTATCCGCATCATAAATTTTATCTTGATAGCTCAAGACCCTCTTGAGTTATAGAAGTTTAAATATTCGACTATAAACACACACACACACACACACACACACACACACACACACACACACACACACACACACACACACACATATATATATATATATACGCACACGCACGCACACACGCACACACACACACACACATCCCGACATTTTTTCTTAATATTATTTTTGGATGCCTTGGAACATGAAAAATCTCGGCGAAAAAATGTTTTCGCCTAAACAAAACTTCCTCTATGAGAAAGTAAAAGATGTATATTTTATGAAACAATTTTGGTGTGATCTGCGTTACCATTCGTAAGTGATTGAAAACCTCTAAAGTATCATGTTCTAGGATTTAAGAAACCGAAAAAAATAATTGTAGGAAAAAAATTCCTAAGGTAGAAATCAGGGTTCCTAATCATAGACTTAAAGTCGCAAGTGATAATTATTCTTTTGGAAATTTTAGGGTGAACTTCAATAAAATCCGTCCGAGAGTACAGAAGCTAAAAGAATCAAAGGTTCTCGAGGAGCTGCAGAAGATCGCAGTGGAGGAGCCTCCGCGGGTACAGGAGCTGAAGCATACGTCGACATTTCTGCAAAAACCTCAGCGTCCGCCACCCCCGTCGAAGGGTGATCTCGAGAAACAAGCAAGCGCCGAGGGCGAACAGTACAGAGTCGTTATAAAGAAGCAACAGAAGAAGAGCGTAACCGAACGTCTGTTAGAGAGAGGATTATTGGAACCGAACGAAGACCAGATTCCCGAACCCCCGATCGAGGTAAACACGTACACGACAGCTGGCTGTAATCTTCGTGACAACGTTACAACCGCGACGATCGTTCCCAAGGAGATCAATTTGCTGCAAGTAATACCGCGAGTTCGCGAAATCAATATTCTCCAAGATTTCTCGCGTTCAGACTCTTTTACTGATACTTGTACTACGTGGAATGATTCACCGCAGGAATCCGCGCCGAACATGCGAGATTTGTTAAAACTCCTCGATAGCGTACAGAGCCTCGAGGCTTTGCTTCTTCGCAAATGCGCTGAACAAGACAAAACCCCAATAGAAGCCCGCAGCTCTTCGGTCGAGCTTTTATCATCTCACACTTTGGATCTTTACACTGCACCAAAAATTGACGAGAGCCGCGATGACACGTGTACGATTAATTACACACCGTGGTGTAACGCTTTTAAAACAGAAGTAGAACTCGTAGTACCGAATGACGACGTTTTTGCAGAATTCACGGTCAACATTAGTCCTACTTCTCATGGCGTTAATGCTAAAGTAGTTGAATTTTCTACAGTTAGTTCGGCAAAAAATAAAGTTACACCGGTGCTCGAGGTAAATGAAATGGAGTTTAAAGATCGAGTCTTTCGTGGCATCAAAGATATTCCTATGCCCAACCTGCGTCGAGTTAGAAAAAATCTGAGGCGCGATCGTTATCTTAAATCGTGTCTTGGAGGCAAGAAAGTATATAAAGTGAGTAAGAGTTTCGTGTCGTCGCTGTCGGGTCGTGTGATATTGCGTCGGCGAGGATGTTACTTGGTAAATTGTTTAACGAGGAACCTCGCGTCGTGGTGCAGATCTCTCAACCAGTTCCTCGGAAGTAAAAGGGCAAAGGGCTCGAGGCTCGAATTCTCTAAGAGAAAGCGTAGCAACATCGTGCGTGGTGTAAAAAAAAATATCGATATCATCGATATGGGAGAGGGCTCGATGATCTTCGAGGGGAACGATGGTGAACGGCCTGTAGTAGTGTCTCGAAAGCCTCACACGCGCTCTTCAACGACGATGAGAAGAATGCGTGCCAGAGGTCGTTACGTTGAAAATATTTCTCGTTTTTTGTATTCCTACGCGAAACGATTTGTTTATAGCGAAAAATCAAAAGTCGAGTCTTCGAATCAATCAAACTTTCTGTTTGAAGCTGTCTCCGATTTAGCCCGATCAACTGGTCGTTTCGTTTCCGATAAAATCTTTCACAGAGGACGAAAAAAGATACGATTTTTGCGAAAAACGCGAAACCCGCATATCAACTTCTCGACGAGTAAACGCGATTCTGTTATAATGGGCTTTGACCCTACCTTGAATTCTGAATTAAATGCGCTTTCTCAGGAGACTGCTGACAATTGCATCGATGACGAGGAAGATTACTGTACCGATCAGATTGGAGATGTAAACAACGGAGATTGTTACGAGGATCGCGAGGAATTTGAAAACTGTGACAAACGTAGATCGTCACTCGTCTCCGATATTGTAAATTCGTGCGGTGGTAGCTTTACCAAATTCGCCGTTTACGCTCTCGTCCCATTTACATCAATTATTTTACTTTATCTCTACAAGTAGATTCATTTCTAGCTCTCAGATATCGAAGAATCAGTCAATTATCATTGACAAATCATCTTTTGCACATTTTTCTCAATATTTAAGATATTTTAAAATATGATCTCTTCTGTAATTTTCTATGAGGAGAAATTCCACGTTTCTATCACAAGAAATTGATGCAGAGAGTAATTTAATTTATTTACATATTTTTACGATAAATTAAAAAAAAGCCAATGAAAATAAATCTATTTGAAATATTTAAAACAATAATTGGACGTCCAAATTTTAGGTATTAAAATTTTTTTTATAAGTTAATTAGGATTTGAAGGAGGACAACGTGTGATTTTCGTAAATATTGCTTCAGTATTTACGAAAATTATATTGATTCTAGATTGCCATTTCTACGATAAGAATGAGATTGGGCTGAATCGTATTCATTTTCGTGATAGCGTTATGTTAGATTTGCGTGTTTTCCTTATTTTTTCTTTCCCTTTTACTTTGACAAGATTGCCCGTGAAACAGGTTGAAGCTATTGGCCGACCATTATAAGAAACGTTTATAGAATACTAATCATAACATTTCAATTTTTAAAAATATTTTTTTCGTCAGACAAAAATAAATAAGAAAAAATCTTGATTCTAAAAATAAAAAATGTAGTAAACAAAAATCTTGAATATTCAATTGTGGTTGAGGCATCTGCCAGAATGATACAATTCGGGAATGCGTCCTATAAATATCAACTACATATCTCGGGTTGTATCATGAATAATTATGCCAAACTTGACGAAAGCACGGACGACGTAGATTTATCATAACTCTGTAACGATTATAGATAGAAAGTTCAATTTTATTTCAGTATTATTGTAAAATGTTCCTCAAGAGTCCATCTTAAGATTCATAAGGATTGGTTAAGTACTCGACATAGCCGTTAAAACTGAGTGTCTTAATGCATTATTGAATATATTTTAGTTTCTCATCCAGTAATTATGAATATTTATAAATTTCGTGTAATCTTATCAGCCGGACAAATCGTAACAAAACATTTGAATTAAATATCGGTGATGAAAAAATGCAAAACGAAGTATATTTTCGGCTTCCGAGGCTTAATGTCAATCATTGCTAGATTAATCATCGTTCTTCTGTTTATATTTGCATAGAAAAGGTACAGACCGGTAACAAGTTGACAAATCACCAAGGGTTATCTGACATTGAGATGAAAAAGACTTCATTGCGTTCGTAAAATGCTATCCGGCCATTTCATTGATAATTCCATCAACATTATCATCAGCATGGCTTAGATCTGTCTCACATACATTATATATGTATATCGCTTGCTAACCGGTAGTTTAGTACACAGTAATTACTTTAGCGTAGTAATATAGCAATAAGAGCAAAGTAGCGTTTCATCCATTCTATCATACAACCTACTGCTTGGTAGCTCAGGCAAGATGCACGATATTACGACGCATCCTTTTAAATAACGTAAAAAAATCTCGATGTTGTTCATCCCATAAAGAACCGAAGACAATAAAATTGACAAATACATCTATGATTACATAGCGAGATATCGCGTTCGATGAACCCTTGCCGGTAAAAACCGTAGTTTGCAGAAACTCATTTAAACTAAAGATCGTCCTTAAGTCCTGTCCTACTTGTGGCTTTGTTCATTAATTTTTCTACCTGTGTCTGCATTTGCACGTTGGCTAAATGAAGGGAAAAATGAATCAGATAAGCACGCCGACTGTGACACCTGAACCAGGACGTTTGTCACGCCAGAAAGCTGAGTCCCGGCCGGCATCCAAAGCGGAAGTGGTGGAGTTGGAAAGATCGGAGCAAGGAAGCATTTGCGAAGGATGTGATCGAACTGAGAACAACGATCAAACGGAACAACCGGAGACCTGTGTAGAAGGACCTGCTGACGAAGACGACAGAGGAACCGAAGAAATGAGTCGCCGACCCCAGACACCCAAGTACCCACCGGTTCCTACTTTTGACAAGGATAAGGTCAAGGAACTTGTCTCGACGGAAATCAGCCTTGAGAAACAGCTGGAGTGCGTTCAAAATCAGCTGCTTGCACTCAAACAGCTACCCAGCGAAATTGAGAATCATCTGAGAATAGTTTCTGAACAGTTGCACAAAATTATGGAACTAAGCGGCGTGCAGAATGGAGGGGAACGAGGTGGACGCCGTGAGTCATCAGGTAGTTCAAAGATTTTTTTAGTTGTTTTTTTTTAAGCCTGTGTGCTCCTCGGTATCCGTTGGATGGCGCGTGATTCCTATATGGTAAAAATATTTTTTTAACACACGTGCTTTGAAAATAGCTCAATTTTGACCCGTTTCCATGGTAGAAAACGAGTCATTTTTGTTTTGCAATCAGCTGTTTACATTCCTCCCCTGTTTTTATATTCCTTCATTCTAATATTATGATTATTTCATTCCTTCACTGTTATTCTTCTGTTTTTCTGTCAAGAATTTCCATGTGACAGGAATGAACACAACTGTTTTGTTTACGTCAACTGCTAACCTAGCAGACGCGATAGTGTAATGATGTGACGTGGGAAAACGTTGATTAATTGTCGAAAATTGAGCTATTTCTCGCACTCATGTCAAAAAGCACTGTACGCTACTCTTTCAAAATGTTGGTCATTATGAAAGAGTTGCGTAATGTACTATTTTTAACTACGTAGTAATCTCATTTTTATTTCATACATTTGATACAAAATTTTATTAAATATTTTTAGTGAATTTCATTTTGTTTTTGCCGGGTTTACTGTAGGAGATGTTTACATGTTTAGAAATAAAAGTTTTTTTTGTTTTCGTGAAAAAAATTATTCTCGGGATTTTTATGTCAGAGTACTTAAATAGTCCCAAAGTGCCGAGAAACCATATTTAGAAAAAACGTCCTTGAGGCTGTGTGTCCGTTTGTGTATGTGTGTATGTGATGAGCTTGTAAAGTTGCAATGGATATCTCGGGAATGGGTAGTCGATCATCGAGATAAAACTTGCTACAAGAATAGGCCAGGGATCAAGGTTGTTCGGTATTGAGTTTGGCAAGAATCGATCAAGGCGTTCAGATTTCATAGAATCATGAATTTTTGTAATTTTGAAAGAAACCTATTTTTACTCTAACTTTCGTAATTTTTTATCCAATTGGCTAGGGTACAAGGATACTTGGTATTGAATTTGGTGTTAATCGATTGAGGGGTTTAAACTTTATCAAATTTGCAATTTCACCAAATTTTCAATTTTATTGTAAATTCTTAGACTACTTCAGACTACTACTACCGAATTAAGATAACCATTTCCCGTAGAGAAGAATCTGTGGGTTGGCGAAAACCACGAGGAAGCGATGGGAAAATTTATAATTTTTTTTGTTGTCTAATGCGGTCTTTTTAAAAAATTTTAAGTAAATATACCTAAAAATGTCTTGTACCCATAACATCTATAACAATTATGAAAATGCAAAATTTAACGAACACGATTTGTTGAATTGAAAAAATTTTAATCGTGGATCATTATTGCCATTGTCATACAGGATATTTTTTTTACAAAATTGTCTAAAGATACTGCAACTTCAAAGATACTTAAAAAAATTATGTTATAATATTCTAATATTAATAATGTTATAATATTTTAATATTGCTTTGTGAAAAATTGTTGGGCCAAATATGTTTATATATTTTTGTTCAAACAATTAGTATTTTCGTTCAGAAACCGGGTGATCCCACGAAAAGTATACTACTCAAACAAGAGATTGACAGCGATTTTTAATATGTATGAGTGTCGTTATCTTTCGATCCAGAATTAGTTTGATTAATGAAACATAAGCAAAATGGCGTACGTTTTAGGTTTGAAATAAAATATTTGGTTAATTTTTAACATAATTTACCACGTTAAACAGTACTAAATTGTTAATAGAGAAATGTTTATATAAAGGGTGGTTAAATTTTAAGGGCCGATGTTGATTTTGAATAAGACACAAATTATTTAGGAAATTATTGTCAATTCTTTTTATTATGATAATATGGTATGGTTCAATTATGTATGGAACAAAATATCGGCCAAATGGCCGCCGCGACCTCGGCGGCACACCTCCATCCGATGGTCCAAATTTTCGATGACGCTTAGGCATAATTGAGGTTCTATGCCGTTAATGTGCCGAATTTTCTCATCCTTTAGCTCTTGAATTGTTGCTGGCTTATCGACGCACACCTTTTCTTTCAAATAACCCCAAAGAAAGAAGTCCAACGGTGTCAAATCACATGATCTTGGCGGCCAATTGACATCGCCACCACGTGAGATAACACGGCCATTGAATTTGTCGCGCAAAAGAGCCATTGTTTCGTTAGCTGTGTGGCAAGTGGCACCGTCCTGTTGAAACCACATATCGCCCACATCCATATCTTCCAATTCGGGCCATAAAAAGTTCGTTATCATCTCACGATAGCGAAGATTATTCACAGTAACTGCCTGACCGGCCTCATTTTGGAAAAAATACGGCCCGATGATGCCGCCAGCCCATAAACCGCACCAAACAGTCACTCTTTGTGGGTGCATTGGTTTTTCGACAATCACTCTTGGATGATTCGCCCAAATGCGGCAATTCTGCTTATTGACGAATCCACTGAGGTGAAAATGTGCGTCATCACTGAAGATGATTTTCTTCGAAAATTGATCATCCACTGTTGCCATTTCTTGCCACCATTCTGACCATTGACGACGTTTGGAATGGTCAAGAGGCTTTAGTTCTTGAGTCAATTGCACCTTATAAGCGTGTAAATGCAAGTCTTTATGCATAATGTTCATCAACGACGAGCGTGAGAGGTGCAATTGTTGGGCACGACGACGAGCTGAGGTGGACGGCTCTTCAGCCACACTATCGCGAAGAGCAGCAATATTTTCTGCAGTACGAGCTGTACGAGCATGCACTGGTGTTTTAATATCTCCTACAGACCCGGTTTGCTCAAATTTTTGCACGATTTTTCCGATTGTACGCACATTTGGACGATTAAATTGACCGAAAAAATCACGAAGTGCACGATATGCATTTTGATTTGAACGCCCATTTTCATAATAAGCCTGAATAACTTTAACGCGTTGCTCGATTGTGTATCGTTCCATGGTTCAAATTGAGTTAGTCTGAAATTGAGAAATGTCAAATGAAATGCAGAAAAAAACTTGACGTTTAGGTGTGGTTCACATTCAACATCGGTCCTTAAAATTTAACCACCCTTTAGTTCCTACGATAGTTATTGATGCGAATAACGAGTGAAAATTTCAGGCCGATTGAACTAATAGCTTTTTCGTAATCATTTACGTGATTTGAAAAACGACGTTTTAAGAAAAACGATTATGCAGTTGCCGGAGAACCACGCTGGACGCTCTACTTCCTCTGCAACGTTTGACTGTAGCGACGAAATTAAATCGAATTACGCCCGAAAACTCTGCCGTACATTCTTAAATATATTTTTCATTTTTCTAAGATTGCAAAGCAGAATGGTCCCTTAAGAATGTGTAATACAAATTTTAGATTTTTCTATGCATTTTTCTCTACCTGGTTCTCTTAAACCGTAGATGTTATTATTAATAATGAACGACGATGCAAAGAGGCGATGCTCTTTTTAGAATCAACACGTCTTACAAATATTCTTAATTTTGTAGAAACAAAGTGCAGAATGTAAATAAACCGCCAGCATTAATATTGTAGAAGAAAAATATCTAAGTTGTGTTGAAAAAAGTGCTTTGAGTTTATTTAATATGGTTTAGTTTCATTTTCTAGCAACCAATTATTAAATGGCTTTTTAACTAATATTCCACGTAGACGACGGAAGAGATACCGAGGAACGAGCGACGAAGGAATCTCAATCGTCACCTCAGAATAATCCGAATGATAGCGAGATTCATCTAAGATTTGCGGAGCCGGAATTGCGACAATCTCCGGCGACAGTGGAGACTGACGAGCCACCGATAATCGTCGAGCCCGAACAGGGCGAGGAGGAGGAGGAGGAGAAGGAAGTACCGGAGACAAAAGAGTTGGGTGAGGTGAATGTGAAGAGTGCGCTGGAGGAAAGTCGCGTGAAGAAGTGCATTGCCTCGTATCAGACGAAGGTCTTGAAGTCACGGGAACCCAGTCCGGCGCCTTCTCACGGTGAGTAACTTTTATGAACTTTGACACGTCCAACACGATAATTTTTTAAATTTTAATATTATTATAAATTATAAAATATAAAGATCATCGTAATATTTTGCGGGCTAAGATCGATAACGATTTTTTAGAAAATTATTGATTTTTTTCCCCGAGTGTAATTGACATTCTTTTTGTACTCTGAAATTTAACATTAAAATTATAGGAAGTTACGAACCGGATCCGAATCTTTCCCCGAAAGATCAAGTAATACAGGAACTAAAGGTACCAATCGACGACCCGGTTTATTGTATCTGATAATCGCACCTGTTTCTAAATCTTCGTTCCCTTTATTTTGACCAATTAATTTGACTCCATTCGGGTACAGCTAGAAATAGATGTAAAAATTAACTGTTTGTAATTACGAAAAAAAATATCCCATTTTGTTTCATCATTTTATCAGGCGGTAGTACGTACGTTATTGCTGCAAAAGAAAAAAAATTACTTGAACAGCCTTTCGACGATCAATATATGTTGTATTGTGGGGCCAATTATTATCAATAGTCTGATAACAATTATTGACAATAGGTTCGTGTATTAATTTTACAGAAAATATTGTTTTAAAGATTTGTGTTTTACGAAATATTTCCAAGTGTCTGTCATGGAGTGTGTTTCGTGAATACATTTGGACAAATGTGGGATTTTCACCATAATATTAAATCGGAATTCACGACTTTTATTTCATTATTATTCATCGCGAAATCGTAATGTGTCCCTTCATAATTAGTATGATATTATAATGAAGTTATAAGGAAATTGTTTTATTGACAGTTGGCAATTGATCGCCCTAGAAATGTTACTATCGTTGGAGCACTCCTCCACTTTCGAGTAGAACTCGTTAATTGTCATGTCGACGATTTGATTAATATTACCATATATGTAGTTGTGCGATAAGTGAACTGTCATTGCTGCATCTTTTATTTCTTGTTGATCCCAAATGTTATATTCATATTGTCTGAGCTAGATGCATATATATGACACAAAAATCTATGTTTACTTTTGTCCCGTAGCAAAGAGGAGGAAGAAGACGCTCGAACGAGTTCTGGCCCCAGGCTAAACAGCTGGAGCTCACTTACGGACGAAGATGGAGGTGTCCGAACGATTTCTTCAATGACGATATGATAGCTGAGGTCTTGTCCTCCCAGGCGGAAGTTATTCGCGGCCGTGCTATGGGGTATATACACATTTTTTATTTGTACGTTGTCAGAAGCTACGATTATAAAAATCAAATTATATAATCAAATGGTAGATGATAATAATAAGAATAATAATTTATGATAAATAATGAATTTCATTGAATTTGTAACAAACTCTTTTTCCGTTTTCGAGTATAACGCTGTCAACGCGGTAATAAACGAATGTACTTTTGAACCGCTTACGATTACATATTTCGGATCAAATTTACAGTTAAAATCGATCCGATTTTTTTTCGAAAATTCGTATTTTGCTGTTTTTGCTTCCTCATAGAGGAAGCTATTTTCGTGAAAAACCTTTTTCTCGAGATTTTGATGTCAGAGTACTTAAAAAGTCCGAAAATATCGAGAAATTATATTTAGAAAAAATTATATGTCTCGGAATTGGGTTACTCGATCATCCTGAAACGTTGCACAGGTTCGGTTGCAACCCCCGTAAGTTTGCTGCGTTTTTGATTCCGAATCGCTAACAGGTATCTCATTTTATAGTTCGAATTTTTCAAAAAAAAAGGATGTACGCTCTCTAATTTTTGTAAATTTTTAGCTACAGAGTTAAAACTTTCTACAAGAATGGGCTAGGGGATGAGGTCGTTTGGTATTGAGCTTGGCAAGAATCGATTAAGACGTTCGGGTTTTGTAGAATCATGAAGTAGTTTGTCAAAAAAACTTATTTTTGCTCTAACTTTCGTAACTTTTCATCTATCAAATTGAAATATAATATACTAATTGAGTAGTATACAAGGATACTTGGTTATGAATTTGGTAAGGATCGATTAAGGGGCTTGAACTTTATGAAATTTGCAATTTTACCAAATCTTCAATTTCTTTGAAAATTTTAATACCACTTCCGATATGAGACAGCGTGAAATGAATTAACCATTCCCCGTGGAAGAGAATCTGTGGGTTGGTAAGAATCACGAGAAAGCAATGTGAAAATTTCAAATTTACACGTCTATTTTATCGTTAAATAGCCACAGTACCTCAGGATCACGTGGGGACAAATGCATAAACATGTTTGTGAATGTTGCGAAGGTTTGGACGATCTAAAACAGCTCCGCATCCCATAACTAATATTGTCGGAGATTTTTTATTTATCGATTTACTGGTGCAAAATAACAAAATAGTAATTTTATTAGTAAGAACGATTACAATTGTTTGATTAGCAAGGTAATCGGCGTTTTCGTACGATTTCGCATGATTTTTGATATTTACTTCGTTAAGAATCGACACCATAACGTCTGAAGATTCTATCAATTTAATAATACAATAAAATTGGCGTTTCTTTAAAAAAAATCTTTCCTTTTGGAGCTGATGAAAATACAACTTTTATGCCGAAATATTTTTTTTGTTGTGAGCTATAGTTTTAGAGATACGTTGACTTTAAAAAATGCAACATTTTCTAAAATAATAGATTGAAACGCTTAAAAAAATTTACAGAAAGTACTATCAAGTAGTAGTAAAAACTGGCCAATTATGAATAATATTGAGAAGATTGAAAAAAAGTGGCTCAAATAACAAAGAATGCCTTATATATAATTCATGATTTCTAAATTATAATTATAATGAATATAATATTTGCAATCAGTGAATAGTGAATTCTATTTTTTTTCTCCTAAATCTAATATAATATGAACGGGTGCCACAATTATTGTGTAAATCATAACAAAGAAATGTGCGTCGTTGCTCCGTTCGAGCACGCACGATGTCCGGACATTTTAGAGTACTCCGAACCCTTTGACATTACAATTGCAATTTTTACATCGTGAACAAGGAGGTTCCTCTACGAGGAAGCACAATTATATACCATCTGATCTAATGCAGGGTAAACTTCAAGAAGTTCGAGAAGAATTGGTTGCCTAATTACGATCATCTGATGGGCTCCAGTGTTTATAAAATGTTGCACAAAATGGAACGAGAACCAAAGACAGGAATCCCGGTGAGACCACCGAAGGTTAATGCAGCTGAGGATATTATCGAGAGAGTGGTAAGCCAGATAGACACCCGTCGCATCATTATACAGTACATTCTCACCTATTTGACGAAGTCGACACCGAGGGCAACGACGTATTTTACACCGAAAACGACTCCCCACTCACAAGGCAATTGACGGGCGGAATGCGAGTTGCCCGAGAGGGGAAAAACGTTTTGCCTCTCGTCGTGGGTACTGCAAAATTTGATGTGAAACGTACCGTCACCTTATACTTTATTAATATATATTCATTGCAAACATAATTGCGTGCGTCCTTTTCTTTACAATTCGTTATTTGGGTCCTGTGATATTTTGTATGTAAAAGAGGTTCTTCTCGTTAACAGATCATTTTTTGAATAGATGAGAGAATTTTCGTAAAGTGCGTGGCGACGTTCAAATAGATAAGAGTGAACTGTGATTCCTTTTTAAAGCCCTCGTTGTAGAGTCTAGTACCGATTGATCGACATCTAATAAAAAAAGACGACCTAAAATTTTGTTTTCTCGCTGTTCCAGAGATCACCAGCATTGAGCGTTGCTGATGACAGGAGCACTCGAGGTATCAGTCATTAACACTGACTTACGATTTAATCCAAAGAGAAAAAAGAACAAAAATGTTCAAATAATTATTACTATTTTATCGCTGAAACATATTCACGAGACAGGCTTAATCTAACAGAGCCACATACCCGATTTACTTTTATAATAACTGTATACGTTTTCAACACTCGACGGTGGTCCGTGTATTTGCCGTGTATAAATCGTGTACATATATCTTGTACATAAAACAAATACAGAGCTAATCAATATCCAAGATGTGTCTGATGAACCCAGGTGTCGTGTATTATTATTTTCGCAATCACCTTATCTATATATAATGCAATAATTCATTAACTTTATAATAACAATAATCATAAATAGTGTTATCATTATTATAATATATATATATATATAAATAACAATTTTTAACTCCTACACCAATCGTCATATAACTCTGCTTGTTCCTCTACTTAGCGATCAGCCAATGGCCAAACGTTGTTACCTTAGGAGTATAAATATAATTTCGCATATTTGGATATACATTTCACCGTGTGATAAAAATATCTTATTGCTGCCGCCGCTGTGTACAAGAATCCAGGAGAAGTCAATAATACGGACTCCCCACGTTCTCCTATTATTAACATCCCAGGTAAATAAAAAGGATAGAAGGGGGAGTGTACAATGATAGGAAGAAAAGCCAATCAGAAGGAGAAACAAAAACTGATTGAAGGAAACGAAATGACGATATGGCATGGAAACAAAATACAGTCGAGAGGGGAATAGTACATT
Organism: Cylloceria caligata; assembly: GCA_963942595.1. NCBI lineage: Eukaryota > Metazoa > Arthropoda > Insecta > Hymenoptera > Ichneumonidae > Cylloceria > Cylloceria caligata. The sequence goes on from OZ012708.1 coordinate 10,980,369, forward strand.
ACGCAACTCTTTCAAAATGTTGGTCATTCAGTTGGAATGTTGGATGTTCAGAATGTTGGTCATTCCAACTGAATGACCAACATTTTGAAAGAGTTGCGTACAGTGCTTTTTGACATGAGTGCGAGAAATAGCTCAATTTTCGACAATTAATCAACGTTTTCCCACGTCACATCATTACACCATCGCGTCTGCTAGGTTAGCAGTTGACGTAAACAAAACAGTTGTGTTCATTCCTGTCACATGGAAATTCTTGACAGAAAAACAGAAGAATAACAATGAAGGAATGAAATAATCATAATATTAGAATGAAGGAATATAAAAACAGGGGAGGAATGAAAACAGCTGATTGCAAAACAAAAATGACTCGTTTTCTACCATGGAAACGGGTCAAAATTGAGCTATTTTCAAAGCACGTGTGTTAAAAAATAAAATACAGACGTATGTAGGAGGTGTCAGTGATAGGGTTGGGGGGGGGGGTCAATTATATGAAATAAGAGGGTGCGTAGGTCCGTAGGGCCCAAGCCGTACGAAACTCTAGTCGTAATAAAAAAGGTAAAATCAGTGGAAATGATATTACTCCAATAGTAAATAGATCAAATTATATGGCAATGTAGAATACCGAACGATTCGTGCTACATTATATGATTTCCGGTGGGTGCTATCAGAACCCTAAACGGCCAAGATCTGCTTGGTTCACCTTATCAGTGAACCATCCGGTAATACATTAATTTCATTCCTTTGTGGAACATGTATGCGTGCAAGAGAGACACGAGTGGATGGTCGTTCAAAGGGGCGGGAAAGATACACTCTGACACGCGTTCGATACAATGTCATTTCCCATATATCGCTTTCCCAAACCCGCATATCCCGAATTTCATATCTTCCCTAACATTGCACTTTACAAATGTCGTATCCTTCAAAAATGACCGACCGCAAAATCTGCGTGGGAGACCGGAACTCCGACAAATATTTGAGTAAAACTGTGGACTTTTTTTAATTTTAGGTGCCTCGCTCCGTAATTTTTCAAGTCACAGTTTTTGGGGTCTAAGATCGCTGATTCGTGGTTTTTGGACTCTGGGTTCATCGCTCCATATTTTTTAGATACTAGGCTCGTTGTGTTATCGTATTCAATACAAAATTATGGAGCGATGATGCTATGAGCTTAGACTCTGAATGCGACAAACTTTGACTCGAAAAATGATGATGCAGCAAATCTAAGCTCCACAAATTATGAATCCTAAAACGACGAAGCAGGATACCTAAAATTGTAAAAAGTCCGAATTTATACTCTATAATTCGTTAGATTTTCGCTCTCACCTAGTGATTTTGCAGCCATTTTTGAGGGATACGCGTTTGAAGGATAATACAATTCGGGGATACGGGTTTGGGAGATATAGCGTACCACGGATTTCACATTATTTCGAAACTGTTTTTGGTGTAAATATAATTGTTCTCGTGGTATTGATGGTATTTCACGTAGTGGAATGACTTTAGTTAAAGAAATATGCGAATATATGAATTCCCTATTTGAATCCGTACGTATGGTTGAACGGTTAAAAATTCTTATTTTCTATTCAGTATGACTGTGTTGTGCCGATTATGTATCCCGATTCGATTAGATGTGAATAAATAATCAATTCATAAATAATTTGCAATTGTATAAGAAATCTGCTGATGAGATTTTGCTATAATGAAGGAAGATAAAAAATGTTTACAAAAATCACGGGTAACTATTATAAGTTTTGTATTTTTTATGTGGTACAAAATTTTAGAATCCAGGTCAGTTCCTTTTAAGGGAGGCACAATGAGATTTGCTTATGATAAAAAATAGGAAGTCGGACAATTTTTTTTGTTTAAACATTTCTCGTAAACATGAGTAATCGAAGCAAATTGAAGCAGCATGACGTAACTAAAAGACTAATATCAGAGTAGAAAGAAACGGGTCTATGGAACATGAGCATTATCCACTCGAGATTCTCTCCAGAAAGAAACGGGTGTCGATTCTCGTTTTCTTTGTTTATTTTCTTCTCTTTCTTCTTTCCAATGGTACCGCTTCGAGAGTAATCACGTTGCAGACAAGCGTCTCTGCTCATGACTATCCGATTGCCCACTTATAATTGAACAATAATACGCTGAGACAGGAAACTCTGGATTCTTTATTTGGGTGGTCGATTTATCTCCATCAGTTTGTGCATGCTATATATACTTGCTATACTCTATATATACATCAGCTATTATAACCCCGTGGCTACAGCTAATGCAATTCTCCTGTCAACTCTTAAGTGTTTTCATTTCCTTCTTTATATGCAGTCAGTCTCGTCCATGAATGAACGCTCGGGACATCACGATCATTTCCGTGAGAGAGTTCGTACTGTTACTTTGCCCATTTGCAGCCTGCACCTCCGAGAAGGAGGCCCGATCTAAATGATGGACGAAAAGCGCGTAACCGCGTTCTGTTCTACGTCTCTGCAGACGCTGGATGCAGTTGAGTCACGCTTTTATACCTCGTTGTAGTATGCTATGAACTAACTGTTGCTGATGCTGCTGCTGCTGCTGCTGGCACCGCTACTTCTGCTGTTTCTGGCCAGGTTCCCTACATCGAGGGACGACGTGGGTTACAGCAGAGGCAAGCTATCCATGTGTAACATGCCAAGCAACGAACTCACCTAGTGCGCGCGCCCTCATCTCATGCGAGGTCCGAGAGCCTGACGTAGCCCCCGAACAATTTCTGTAAAGTATTCTAGGTATGATTCACGAACTAGTTCGCGATCTCCTTCGTGACCGCCACGGGTATGTATAATGCAACTAGCTGAGATGCAGAGGGTGGTCCTCCAACTATATGTTCATTATCATCTTCAGGGGGATCCATTGAATCCATTTCCTCACTATTTTCTTTTATCTTTCCGACAAAGCTTCCTTTACGATAAAGTCAAATTTTAACAGCATACTTTCTCGTAGAAGTTGCTTTCTAAAAGGTGGCAAATAATGAGCCAACAATGTGCATTATTGTTTTTCAATTAAGGGACTATTAATGTATTTCTATATTCAGAATACACGCTACAGTGCAAGTTAAACATTAAAATCGTCTACTGAACTACCAAAATTGGTATCAATGGTTTTAAACAATTAGCATTGATTTGACGAGTGTAGAGCGCTCCGAAATTCTTAAGCGTAAACATTTCTAAGGTGAAAATGGCAGAGTCAATATGGTTAATCAGCAACATAGAGGTGATTTAATTTGAAAAAAAAACGATCTACTGGTCACTGAACTACTAGCAGCGGATACCCTGAGTACAAAAAATGTCTGCGGTCAACGATGCTAGCCTTATGGTTCACTTGTGGTTCACTTATGGTTCATTTATGGTTCATTTAACAGGACGAAGACTCGTGGATTTGTCATCAATTTGTTGTAGATATTTTATCGATCTCCTCATCACGAGTAGATTTATCACAAAATTGCAAACTGATCTACTACAAATCTACCGATGACGAATGATCTATACGTATACCATAAGTGATCTATAAGTCGAGGTATTGACTTTGTTGTTAAACATTGATTAACTGTAGACATTTTTTTTATTCGGGATATTATAAAATCGAATAAGAACACTCGTAGTATATATTTGTAATCCATAGGCAAACGAAATCGAAGAAACTTGGAGGATTCAAAATGGAAAAAAGTTAAATTAAAAAAAAATGGAACTTCTTTCTACAAAATATCTAATAATTCTGTGCTGAAGAAGTCTAATTTTGACCTAACGATGATGACTCCAAAATATATCATTTCGTTTTTCATATTCGTCTAGTATGTTTTTTTTATTAATAAAAGTAAATGTTGTAAATCTTTAAAAAGTCGCAAACATACTGAATCGATTTGATGAGACGTTACTTCCGTGAAATATACCAACCAGCGTATTTTATAAAAAAAATGTCAAGTAAGAAAAGCAATATCCAAGTTAGAATTTCCACTCGATAACCTTAACCCTTTTACTACACATTTTTGAAGCACATTTATTTATTTATTTCCCAAGGCGTTCTTTTAAACTTAAGCTTCTGGTGGCTCAGTTTATGTCCCAGACTATTGAAACTGTGCTTTTCACAAATTTTGATTCTAAAGCCCAAAGGGTTAAGCACCGTAGATGTTCAATTCAAAGTTCTGCATGTATCGCAACCATTTATAAACAAATATAAACAATAAATGCTATTGCAAAAAACAACGTGAAAATAATGTTACATTTTTGTTATTGGAATCGTAAATAGATCTTTTGGGTTTTATGGTTCGCCGTTGATGCACTAAAATTTTTCTAAATGTCAAGGCAAAACCGTGAAAAACGATGATCGTGAGAGTATACAGATCTTCCTTCTAGGCTCTCCCAGCACTGATAATTGATAAGACACAACAAGCAAATCAAAAAAATAAATGTAAATCGATAAAACAGTAAAAGAAGTATACAACAGTGTTTGCCTTGAAGAAGATGTTATTTCCTTTTGTCTTCATTGTCAGGGCCTCGGAGAGAAAGAGCGCTGCGTCAGGGACGAGGTCGCGGAATGCCCGGTTACCGAGTACATAGTTGCGAGGGTATAAGATCGAGTCTCGATCCGGTCTCAGACTGGTACACTTCTTATACGTACTACAAGTTATATGCATATGTATGTATGTATGTATGTATGTATGTATGTATGTATGTATGTATGTATGTATGTATGTATGTGCGTAGGTAGGTAGGTAGGTAGGTAGGTAGGTAGGTAGGTAGGTATGTAGGTACTCGCAATGTGCTCTCCCGATGGCTGGTCGGCAGCCGGTTGTGAACGAAAGAGAAAGACTGTCTCCCGAACGCTTCAATTGAAAGTGCATATTGCTCCGCGAGAGAGAGTGAGTGCGACGAGTTCTCGTGTGGGAGAACATCAAAGAAAGAAGAGATAACGTTTGCATATCCCGCCTGCTCCGAAATACACATGTGAAAACACTGTGACAAATGCACACAGCATACATATTTATATTATCGTCTTGGGCTCGGGCTTGTTCCGCGTAATTCATGAATGTTAAATATTCACTTGGCATATACAACACAGATTAATACCTATAGATATACCTCTGTTATACATGAACTCGATACACAACATTACCGACATATTATACTATACCCACACAATAGCAAAGTATGAATGCAGATTAAGCAGATTGCATACATACGTCTGTCCACTGGGTATAGAGAAGCGCGGGGTACAACGCGTATCGTTAATACCTTGCACATGCAGGCAAATGCTGAATGTACCGAAGGCGAGTCAGAGACAGCACAGCCGGTTATACGCATGTTATAGGTGCTAACGTAATGCAAGTACGAGTGTGCACTGTGCACCGGGCATCGTGCCCGTAAGGTGCTTCTCCACCACCTTCCTCGCTCCTTCCGCCGCGCGTATTTCTTCCTCACGGCCCCTTAGCCGTCGTTCTTCTCCAGGAAATCTCGTTGTCTTCGTCTTCTACGTCATTTGTACTAAGTACATCGCAGTCCTTGAGGCGAAGACGAAGAAGAAGTGGAAGGCATCGATAGCAGGAAAGACAGAGAAGATTGTGCACAACTGGAGAGGAACTCGGTGGTGGTTATGGGGAGGGATCGGTGAGAGAAGAGAAACAAGTGGAAGGGAGATGGAGTGAAATGTTGAGAATGCTGAGCTGCCGTCCCGCTCCCACCCTATCGCCGGGCTGCCGTAGGCCGGGACGCACGCGCTCTATCGACTGCAACGCGTTCTCGCTCATTTCGCCTCGTTTCAAAACGCGTGGAAAGTCCTCCTGGCCGACTAACCGGTCAGTTTTACTTTACTTCGGTTTTTGCGTTTCCTCGGGAACGATCGCGTCGTGTGACACTCTTTGCTCCTCTCTACGCGAAACAATAAAAGCGTCTCATTTATAAATACAGTTCACAGACACTATATATATATATAGTTTTCTATAAACATAGATAATACATACTCAAGCCCGCGCTTTATAATTTGGTAGAGATATACATTTATATATAAATATAGATACCGTGATATACAACCTGCGACTCCAGCGAGTATATAAAATACGAGTAAAGGTTTTTCACGGACGAAAACCACGAATAGACTGGCGGTGAGCGCGGGTTCAGTTTGAGAGTTAGAGCAAGCGGGACTCGATCTCCGGTGCCGAATAAGAAGAGAAACTTTGATCGTTCTTGGGAGTTCTTGAACGAGATTTTCGTGATTCGTCATCATCATCGACATCGGCCTCTACGCTGTTTTCCAAAGGATCTAACTTAGTTTCTCGTCAGCCTGACCGAATTGTCATCGTTGTTATCCCCGTGACCCGGTTCGCCGGTGCCTGTCATACACGAAACGAGAAAACGCGTTCGCGATTGTCTTTATGTTGTATTCGGAAAATTGAGAATATATCGAATAATTATATTGCTGACTTTTGAAAATATCTACGTCGTTCTACGCTACTCGTTTTCATTTTTCCGCTTTACTACACAAATTTTTTTAATTGCGTGAGTGATGGCGCAGCTGATCGGCGTCAAGTTGTCCCGGTTCGATAGCTCTCCCTGGGGATTCCGACTTCAGGGTGGAAAGGATTTTGGCACACCCCTCATCGTTCAAAAGGTAAGCTTCGAATATTGGTTATATAGATATTTATCGATATAACTTGCCGTGTATTATCGATTACTGACAATATGGTGAAATCGCGAGTCAACGAGAGTACTTGCGATTTAGGTTCATAAATGAAATGGTGTGTATATCGATGGAACTAGGAATTCCGATCAATTTACTGATCAATGGTCTATCATTAAAATTCTGTTTAACAGAATATCTACGATAGAGGGATAGATCAACCTCGCCGATAATATGAATCTAAATTCGGTAAAGCATAAATTAAAAAATAGCGGTGCCCATAAATTTTAGTTATTTTTAAACCCAATTCGTTAATCGGTATATTAATCGTCGATTTAGAGTATTACATTGATAATACAATTATAAAGTAGACATTAAATTTCTAAAAATATTTATATCATTGTTGTTAAGTGACATTTAAAAAATACGAATCGGGTTGCTAAATTCCAAACATTTTAACACATTGACAAACCACCCAGGTAATTGGTTATTATTTTTCGTTTGCGCTAATAATATCGAAATATATTCGATCGAGGCTTTGATTCATCATTTTCGGTAATGTTATTTTGGCATCACGGGGAACGGTTGCTGGGATACATATGTGTACGCTGGTATCCGCGGGAGATGCTGAAGTAGATGAAGAAGAGTAACAGCCGTGGGCAGACACCACCTCACAAGAATTACGTAACAACCACGGTGAACGCCAAATTTCACGCGCATCGACAGAAATCGCTGCCAACTACGCGCTGAAGTGGTAGTTGCGAGTTGAGATTTGGCAGGACGTCACGCTGGTAACTCGAGATGGATCACGCGACGCCTTCGACTTTGAATGTTGATAATGGTCTCACGAATATTATCAAGTGATAATACTTCGGTGATCATTATCAAGTGATAATGCACCAACGATGACATTTTCGAGTGTGATAAGACCATCGCGCAAACAGTACAACTGATGTACATCAGTTACTGAATCTTAATGTGGACGTCCCAATAAATGACCGTATGTTTCCAGATTTGATAAGCTACTCAAGATACGCACAAAAATGTCTAGACAAAATAAATTTCTTACATAAACATATTTAAGAAAAAAAACTATCAATTTTTTATTTATTCCGCATCTGTGTATGAGAAAAAATACAATTTATTAAAATGTTTACAAATATTATTTATATCTAAAATATATTGCTGTGCTTAAAATATTCATACTTAAAGTATGCTTTATTGGTTATACAATATTTGTTTAATTAGCTGTGGATCTTAATTTGCGTTGGACAAACAAGTTTACCAATTACTTGAAATCTATTATATTGAATTGAGAAAAAATTTTGCGGAGCCGATGGCTCGTATATTTGTATTTCGCAATTTTAATGAATATTCATACAAGAAATAGGAGCAACGACCGTTATCATTGGCTTCAAAAATTGAATGTGCCAACTAAATAGATTTTACAATATGTCACTAAACATGTGAGAGTTGTACAGAAACAATTTTTACCGCCATCTAATGATGGAAAATAGAATATATAATGCTATTAACTCTCAAGGGCATTTAAAATTACCACAATTTGAAAAAAAAAGATCAATTACTTTCTAAGACAAGTAGTAGACTGATATATGTCAACGATTGGTTCATCTTTTATATATATCTTATCAATTAAATAATGAAACGCATAATGATTGAATAACCGCGAGCTCGAGAGATTTCCCGCGGATGAGACGCAGACATGCGCGTTATAGGCGGCGACGCTGGTAATCCGAGGCAAATTATTTGGGTGGTCTATTTCGAGAAGGTGCCTTTGCGAAACTCGCGAGCCAGGGCCAGACCTCGTGCGACGCCCGAGTCTTCTCTTGCTCGTGTAGTCACCGCGAAAATAAATTTTAGACTTTAGAGAGAGTGCGCTCTCCCTCCCTCTCTCTCACTCTCCCACACACACACACCTCGGCTTCAAATCATATACTACTGTCCCACTCGCTCCTCCTACGGGAAACCCACACGACGAAAACACTGATCCCTGACCAGTCAAGTCGAACTAATTCGATGTCTGAATCACATGTTATGCATGAACTTTCATTCCGGAAAACATCGGGCACCTCACGTCATCGGGTCAGTAATCTGGTTAAAAAGAAGATGCAAACTATACCCTTTTACGCTGTTCTGTCATGTTCTTATCATGCAGTAGTAAAGGCTTTTCTGGTATAATAATAATAATAATAATAATAATAATAATAATAATAATAATAATAATAATAATAATAATAATAATAATAATAATAATAATAATAATAATAATAATAATAATAATAATAATAATAATAATAATAATAATAATAATAATAATAATAATAATAATAATAATAATAATAATAATAATAATAATAATAATAATAATAATAATAATAATAATAATAATAATAATAATAATAATAATAATAATAATAATAATAATAATAATAATAATAAATGCCCTCCGTCTATTAAGATCACATCATTCTGGTCTCACCTGACTGTTTACCTCCGGGCTAGAGGATCAGTCCAGCGGCATGATTTTTAAATACCGCCCGCCTTTCCTTTACATTAGTCGCAGCTTTACAGAGCCGTTCGGAAGAGCTAACAAGCGTTAACCCATTGTAATATTAATAATAATAAAAACTTATGGAACAAAGATTAAAAAAAAAAAAAAATTTAATTCATATTCCTATGGTGAGGAATTTAGTCGTTCTGGCAATATATAATGCAACGTTTTCATTATTTTTTCATCTGTTCGTGTTGACATTCTGACAAATTAATGTTATTTTTACACGGTAAGCGAAAACAACTTAAAAATCGTTCGTGAGACGAATGTCTTATACAGAAAACTCGAACACAGGTGTAGAATTGTTTTTGAACCAAAGGGTAATTAGACGCGCAGTGAGATTTACTTTCCAACGCTGTACTTGACATATGTCAACGGTCAAGTTGAATGACGTGTACAAATCACTGGCGAACAGCTGATAGGGTTTCATTTTTTTTAAATAAATGTATATTCAGAGTAAAAGTGTTGAACATGGTCTACTAAAATGTAACGATCACAACGAGGCATTTTACAATCGCACTTTCCGGTTATGCAATTGACTAGCAACAACACTTTCTACGAGACCCTGTGATTTATATATTTCTTGGCGTTTTTTTCTTTTTCAATTCAATTCTCAATGTTCCGTTAAATTGGATACCTTTTGATTTATTTGTCCAAATGTGTTAAATCGAAATGTCATTTCAAGTGTACTGTATTGGCATAAAAGATAACGATAGTGTCTCCGGCAAGTGGATTTTTTAAGTTTCTTTGTCTTCGTTGTACATCACTGATCAGCCGTTTAAGGGGCAAACACCAGCATCTTCTCATTGTTGCTATAATAAGTTAGCGTGATATGCTTTCGATTTTTCGGATAACGCATTTATGTAAGCATGTGTATTGATCCACATTAGCGTTGTCATCGACAGGGAATGTTCGAATAAACATTTTTTCAACATACATCTCGGTTCGAATAATGAGTAATTATTCGAGAATAATAACATTGTTATTTTTCATGAATAATAAATAATAATTCGAGATAATTAATGTTAAAAATTGCGTATTATTAATCGTTTTAAGAATTATTCAGTTATTAATCTAAAAAGTATTTTAAATGAGGAAGAATGGGCTAAAAAGAGCTGTTTCTTTGTGAATTATTAATCATGAAAATACTAAAGAGCGGTTCACCGTGAGTTATATCATAAAGAACCTCCAATATACTTTGTGCTTCGTTGGGCTAATTGTTCTTTATTTTCTCCTACAATTGTAGGAGTTATTGTGTTATAATTGTTACACAGAGTATTATGGTGCTTTGAAATAGGTTTACAAGTTTTCATGCATTGAAACTCATGCAATTATGATATTTCAATTTCGTAATAAATATTATCCGTGTACCTTGGGATGCAATGAGCCGTTCGATTATTAAGAGGCATAACAAGTAAACAATAGATTTTTCGTAAATCATTGTTAAATATATTTTTCCTGTTATAGTATTCAAAAATCGTTTATAGTGATTATTGATTATTTAAAAACTTCTTTGCTTTCAGTGTATTTCAAAGTGTACTTCCAATCAGGAATAATCGATATATTGACTCGCAAAGTTTGATTAGGTTTTGCCCGTAAGCGATGGGTAAGTGATGATGGCTTTGAAAATTGCCTTTCCGGTTTACGATATTACTCTATAACCTTGAATCTTTTCACAGACGCTTAAACACATACTGTAAATTGTAGCTTGAGCCATTTTAGTATCGATACATTCATCACTGCAGAAAAAGATCAGAAACTTTTGACTCAGGGAACTTTGCTGGTGCTAGTGCTAAACGAGTCGTTTGTTGTGATTGTTAAATAAATTTATAACCGAATGATGGTAATTTCTTGATAAATAATGATCTGAAAAATGTATTCCATAGATTTGTTAAATTGCTTAGATACCGAAAACTATACAAATTTTGATTTCATTTTAAGTTTCAAAACACGTTTATTATGTCCACGCTCTCTTGCATTTTTGTTATAATTTTGGCCCTAGCCTATTCTGAAATTTATCACAATAGTCAGACAGAAACTACATTATGCGACACCCACTCAGGACGAAATCTAGCGATGCGGGCGTTAATATCGTATTACGGTTTCGTTATGGCCGCACGTTGACTGTAAGTAAATTCCAAAGGCGTTCATACGATCGGCGAGGCTTTAGTGATAAGAAAGCATTTTTACTGCATGCAACCACACCACGATGTGATCAACGTGTCCGCAAACACGAACAGGAAGTGAGACCCAGTTCTGTATTTTGCCTCAGCAGTAGCGACTAGCAGTAGAGATATATTGACAAAGCGATTCTCCTGAAAATGACGATGAATTCATTAAGTTTGACCACTCATTCCCCATATTAATCTCTAGCAATAGCTTTACGTCATTTCAATCAATGATCATATAACGTATACTGAAACGCCGGAAATCTAACGTGCTAAGTGACGCATCGCCGCGTCCAGAAGGGATTCCTAGAATCGCTCTCGTAGACCGGTGCAATGTATGTGTCGGGAAAGCGCTTCCTTTCTCTCTCTCTACTCCGTTCATTCATGGATCGTGATCGATCCGTCGATTGACACGTCATTAGAGACATTCTTGAGGGAACTTTTCCAACAATGAGGTGCCTGAAACCAATCGGTTAAGAGCTAATTTTTCGTCTTCGTTATAATAAGTGTGTATGGTAACTTTCCTATTTTTAAGGAGTGTGTGAGGTCATCTACGTAATCTTTCAGGTACTAGTGACGCACTGATGCGTCATACAGAGCCTCTGTCAAATCTGCTAGGGAACGCGATGAGGGTCATAAAAATATAACTGAAAAAACGAAAATAATTTGGCGAGCCACGTTAAAGAATGTTTTCTTCTCATTGTATTGTATAAAAGGAAAATCATTACAGTCACTCACATTGTTATTGCACACACTCGCAATGTATTGTGCACTCGTATTGTCGCCAAACGGTTTGAATTAGTTTTTGATAGTGCTCACTATTGATCCCCAATAATATTGTGGAGATTCCTTAGTTTTTTCTTCGCGTAGGAAAAACAGGCCACGATGTTCATTCTCAACAAAATTTCTCCAGCTCTGAAGGGTTAAATAAAGTCAAAATAACAGATTCCGTGTATTTCTTCAGAGATTTTTAATATTTCAATCAGAAGCAAATCAGGTTTGGATGAGTCATGCTGCAGCACATTGCAGTCATCCTGCACGTGAACTTAATTTTTTTAACCTGAAATATTAACCGTCACTCAGAAAAAATTGAGAAAGCAAATATATACCGACGGAGCCTTAAATAGTGTAACGCCGACGGTCTGTCTAACACCGTCTGGTATAAAATTAAGATGTAAAACAAAACAATAATATAATAGGAAAATGGAACAGCGGCTTAGTACTCTTTGAGATGACACATATTTTCAAGTTATTTTATTCAAATTAGATATAATCTGTGATTTATGTACATCGATGGCTCAATGCTATAGGACGTATCAGTTATGAAAAAGCATAACTTATTAGTTTTTATTTAGACAACCTTTTAAAAATAAAAAATAATAATTCATACATTTTATGATTAAACATTTTTTGAAATCAAGAAAAAATATTCTTTATTGTTTTTTAATTTGATGTCGAGTCAGTTATGTCTGAAGCATAATGATTAGTAATCATAACCAAACGCATGGTTTAATATTCTCAGCGGTTATGTGTAGCCATCGTTTACTGGTCGTATTTCAGCCTGTTGCTAACAACCGTCATGTTAGCATTCGTTTCCGGTTGCTTTCCAGTTGCCTAACCGCAATGGATCCGTAATGCAACCGATAAAGCGACGGTCACTTTGAAACAAAAACGTACCACAAAGAAACTGTTACCTTAGGTTGCTTTCTTATTGAACGCAGGAAGTGTATCCGTAGCGAATCTATCGAAAATTAACTAACAATCGAAAAATAGCGAAAGCAAACCCGGTTACTTCTTCTTCGGTTACTTAATTGCAAATTAACGGTTGACGGTTATTGCTTCTACGTTAATAACCCTAAATGATCCACTATTCACACATATACAACTGATGCCATTGTGTGGTTGTATAGGGGTTCATAGGTTGTTCCTGTGTCATTTTTGAGTTTATTTTTGTGTCATAGCAACCGGTTATTTTTCAGTTATATCAGAAAGATCCGCTAGGGATGTACTGGCATATTTATTTTTTGATATTGTCAATCAACTAATTGGTTTAGCTAACTAACAAGTTGATTGCCACAAATTACTTGGTAGCGTCAACTAATTGAGCTGGTATGATAAACTAGTTGTGGCGTCTATCAATTTTCTTCCGTGAATATAAAACTATTTTGGTTATGTTCATTCAAGTAAACAGAATAGATTTAGTATAACTGTTTTTCTTATTTGCTATGAAGTGCAATAAACATATGTTTGTATAGTTAGCTAGTCGACTCCAACGTTTCAAAAATTTCCCGTTAGAAAACATTCTAGTAGACTTACAACAATTAATAATTCAACAATTGCTGATAAAATAATACAAAAAAGTCAAGTTGATTTGGTGAGATAGAGTCTCTTTACAGACTCTAGAGCACAGAACTTAGAAAATAGAGACTCTCCGATAAAGTCCTTTGATCCTTTTATATCCAGATGCAATAAAATAAATCCGAGCAAAGGTCAAGTATCCTCTCATTAGCAATCACGAGAGAGAAGTAAAGATCGTGGTCCAGCGTGGATGCATGACATCCTCTTGTACTCAACTATCGTATTGCCTGCATGCAACGGATGAGACCGCAATCTCTTAGTTGCAAATCGATCTGGAGGGCATGTTTGGCGTGTTCGCGTTGAACCAAGTGCAGTCAGGGACTAAACGCGTGGTGACCGTGGTGTGCCGTCGCACGCGCGCGTTTCACGATGGCTATCGTGTTTCGTTAATCGAACGATCGGAAGATGCGCGAACGCTCTTTTGCCCTTTTCTTCTTCGTCTCTCGCAAGAGCTATATGAACTCGAGACACAAGCATCACAGCAGAGACATGAGCTAATCGTTGCACGACTATCTCCGAACCGCGCATGTTACAAAATACTCGAGTTATGTCTATCGAGAGCAAAATGTCCATGGTATAAACCCCTCAGCGATAATATCTACACAACTCGTTCTCCTTATAAGCACCGATAGCGAAAAGCCTGGGGAATGCATTGCTACAGTTTTTCTTCGCTTATATTTACAGCCGATCTAAAATATCTATCTGCATATATTATTAAATGTGAAACGTATTTTGCTTCCTCGTCCCGGATGTTCAGCAGACATTTATTCAACGCCGTTGTCGTGAACTAATAATCGACTGCGTATATGCTCGCCTTTCGAGAGCTACTATGCAATAGCCAGGGAGACGAGAGAGGGGAAGGGACGTACTCTCGCGAGTACGAGAGAAAAATAAAAATAAATTCAAGACCCAAGAAACATAACGGAAAAAAGGCTATGTCGGTGGCGCCAGACGCCACTCGAGTGAGTTCTATAGCTCTTCTCCTATGGAATCCTTCCTCAAGGGTGGTACAGTATCTACACAGTTAGATGTACTTGTTAGAGTACTTGTTAAAAAATATTGTTGACAATTTTTCGTGAAAAGGTAATTAACGTTGTGCAAGAACTTTGAATATAGCTCGTTCTTAAATTAAAAAGCTCGTTCTTAAATTAAAAAAACCCGCTATACGAATTTTTAATATAAGAACGGTTAATATCACAAATTCATCGATCATTTATACCCTGAATTGAATTGTATTGAGAAAAGTGCGTATTTTATTAAAATATATCTTTTGAATCTTATAGAGTAGACAGTTCAACGTGTACCCCAGAATTTTTAAACATTTTTAATACACAATACGAACAATTTTTAACAAGAACGTAAAATATCCCAGAGTGTTCCAATCAACGGCCAATGTTTACTATCTGTCTATGTACAATACATTTACAAATTTGTCTAATCTTCTATCGTATGTACAAAAATTGTAATGAAAATAGTAATGAAAAATACAAAAAAAATGAATTCATTTTATTGGCGTACGATGTGGTTTTGCATACAAATGTCGGTACATTTTTTGACAACTACAATTTCAACTTTGTACGTTCATAGTATCATGTCAGAATGAAGCCAGCTGTGTTTTTTTCAATTTAAATAAGCTGACAAGCGTCACGGTGAGGCGTATGACGTCGCCGTTGTTGATCGTTCCTTGATCTCGGTCTCACAGTAGCAGTGAGTGAGTGAGTGAGTGAGTGAGTGAGTGAGTGAGTGAGTGAGTGAGTGAGTGAGTGAGTGAGTGAGTGAGTGAGTGAGTGAGTGAGTGAGTGAGTGAGTGAGTGAGTGAGTGAGTGAGTGAGTGAGTGAGTGAGTGAGTGAGTGAGTGAGTGAGTGAGTGAGTGAGTGAGTGAGTGAGTGAGTGAGTGAGTGAGTGAGTGAGTGAGTGAGTGAGTGAGTGAGTGAGTGAGTGAGTGAGTGAGTGAGTGAGTGAGTGAGTGAGTGAGTGAGTGAGTGAGTGAGTGAGTGAGTGAGTGAGTGAGTGAGTGAGTGAGTGAGTGAGTGAGTGAGTGAGTGAGTGAGTGAGTGAGTGAGTGAGTGAGTGAGTGAGTGAGTGAGTGAGTGAGTGAGTGAGTGAGTGAGTGAGTGAGTGAGTGAGTGAGTGAGTGAGTGAGTGAGTGAGTGAGTGAGTGAGTGAGTGAGTGAGTGAGTGAGTGAGTGAGTGAGTGAGTGAGTGAGTGAGTGAGTGAGTGAGTGAGTGAGTGAGTGAGTGAGTGAGTGAGTGAGTGAGTGAGTGAGTGAGTGAGTGAGTGAGTGAGTGAGTGAGTGAGTGAGTGAGTGAGTGAGTGAGTGAGTGAGTGAGTGAGTGAGTGAGTGAGTGAGTGAGTGAGTGAGTGAGTGAGTGAGTGAGTGAGTGAGTGAGTGAGTGAGTGAGTGAGTGAGTGAGTGAGTGAGTGAGTGAGTGAGTGAGTGAGTGAGTGAGTGAGTGAGTGAGTGAGTGAGTGAGTGAGTGAGTGAGTGAGTGAGTGAGTGAGTGAGTGAGTGAGTGAGTGAGTGAGTGAGTGAGTGAGTGAGTGAGTGAGTGAGTGAGTGAGTGAGTGAGTGAGTGAGTGAGTGAGTGAGTGAGTGAGTGAGTGAGTGAGTGAGTGAGTGAGTGAGTGAGTGAGTGAGTGAGTGAGTGAGTGAGTGAGTGAGTGAGTGAGTGAGTGAGTGAGTGAGTGAGTGAGTGAGTGAGTGAGTGAGTGAGTGAGTGAGTGAGTGAGTGAGTGAGTGAGTGAGTGAGTGAGTGAGTGAGTGAGTGAGTGAGTGAGTGAGTGAGTGAGTGAGTGAGTGAGTGAGTGAGTGAGTGAGTGAGTGAGTGAGTGAGTGAGTGAGTGAGTGAGTGAGTGAGTGAGTGAGTGAGTGAGTGAGTGAGTGAGTGAGTGAGTGAGTGAGTGAGTGAGTGAGTGAGTGAGTGAGTGAGTGAGTGAGTGAGTGAGTGAGTGAGTGAGTGAGTGAGTGAGTGAGTGAGTGAGTGAGTGAGTGAGTGAGTGAGTGAGTGAGTGAGTGAGTGAGTGAGTGAGTGAGTGAGTGAGTGAGTGAGTGAGTGAGTGAGTGAGTGAGTGAGTGAGTGAGTGAGTGAGTGAGTGAGTGAGTGAGTGAGTGAGTGAGTGAGTGAGTGAGTGAGTGAGTGAGTGAGTGAGTGAGTGAGTGAGTGAGTGAGTGAGTGAGTGAGTGAGTGAGTGAGTGAGTGAGTGAGTGAGTGAGTGAGTGAGTGAGTGAGTGAGTGAGTGAGTGAGTGAGTGAGTGAGTGAGTGAGTGAGTGAGTGAGTGAGTGAGTGAGTGAGTGAGTGAGTGAGTGAGTGAGTGAGTGAGTGAGTGAGTGAGTGAGTGAGTGAGTGAGTGAGTGAGTGAGTGAGTGAGTGAGTGAGTGAGTGAGTGAGTGAGTGAGTGAGTGAGTGAGTGAGTGAGTGAGTGAGTGAGTGAGTGAGTGAGTGAGTGAGTGAGTGAGTGAGTGAGTGAGTGAGTGAGTGAGTGAGTGAGTGAGTGAGTGAGTGAGTGAGTGAGTGAGTGAGTGAGTGAGTGAGTGAGTGAGTGAGTGAGTGAGTGAGTGAGTGAGTGAGTGAGTGAGTGAGTGAGTGAGTGAGTGAGTGAGTGAGTGAGTGAGTGAGAGAGAGAGAGAGAGAGAACAATGACGAGTCGGTGGACCGCGCGCACTGCTGTGGGCGTTTTGACCGGGCTTGTCCACTGTAATACTTTACCACGATCAGCAGCCCCGCGATATGCAAGCTATGCTCATGTGCTGTCTTTACAACTTCTCTCTTTTTCCTTCCATATATTCGGTAAATAGGCTGAAGAATCTACATAAACATCCCTTACCCAGTGATGAACGTTTGTATATGTAGGTTTACAGTCAGCATCATCGCAACTTAGGGAGTTGGAACGTGACAAGCCATCGTATCTCGTTTCTATGTTTATCAATGGATAACTCGCCCACGGCCGGTTTCACAAACACCGTGATAGTGTTCATTTTCCACGTGGTCGACCAGGTTATACGCACACCCCTCTATTGTCAAGTTGAATATTCGTTGTAATGCACTATAGCAGTGAACACGCATGCACGTTTCCGAAAGGTTTTTCGGGTTATTGTTCATCAAACAAGTATAGCGTTAACCAAAAGTTTTTACCTCATCTATGACTGACAGTATAGGTCATGCTATACCGCCGACTAACATATATGTCTATTTTTCTTATAACCGCTTCGAGCTCATGGAGTATCCGAGTGACTTGTTAACTTTTTTAAGACGTGTACCAAGTCATCAACCAAATCCTGAATCGAATATTTATACAACAATCTGTGTACAACCAAAAATATTGTAAAATCGAAAACGAGGGCTTCCGAATCACAGCAATTATAATGATATAACATCGTATGAGTGCATATATGTTTATATTAAACGTAAAATGCCACTGACAAATGCCTTATTTTTTTCAAGATTTAATCTTCAGTAAACAAGAATATTTTGGCTGCTGGGATTATTATATATGGCTTGGGTCGTAATTTGCTAAGCCATCCTGAAATAGAAAGTTATGGCCAGGATGATTATTTTACTTCCTCATAAAAAAAACTTGTTTTATTGAAAAACACTTTTATTGGGATTTTCATTTGATTTGTGATTTATTGAATTTTGTGAAAATCAGTTGAATAAAAAATTTTCTACAGAAACGGACTAATATTCAGTGGCGCTAGATTTTCAATTTAGCGAAATATTGAAATCGGATTTTACACCGATTTCAATATTTCAAGCTTTCTGCTTCTACTTCTCTACTTCTCTTCTATTATAGAAATAAGCTAAAACTTTCGACACGTACTTGATAACATTTAGGGTTATTTGGTATCAAATTAAGTGAAAATCGACAAAAGCGTTGGAATTTAAAAGAACAATAAATTATGATATTCGCGATTCTTACGGCTTGCAATAATAACAAATCTGCTACTCGTAAATAACTCGAAGAATTACTCCAATTTCTTACACATCATTTACGCAATAAGTTGTAGTTATTGGCTGCAATTTTCGTTAAAATACATTGAAAAAAAAAGACTTTATAGTACTCATTTAAATATCAGCTTCTACAATATTTTTGAATAAGGACACGACGTAAAACCTTCCACATTGTTTTCTCATTATTATCCATTTTTTTCACAGCTTTCTCTATGATTAACGCCAAACTACTGAATATACTTCCTCGCTTGTGAAAAATGGAAAATAATGAGAAAACTATAATATGTTCAAGGTTCTACTTAATATTCTCTTTATATTGCGCACAAAGTTCTATCCCCCGATTGCCAATTAATTTAGCTTCACAAAATCTGATCGTAATTGTTACGATCTTTAATTTTGTTCGGCTGCAGAGTTTTTTTTTCTCAAGTAATGTGCAGAATAATAAATTTATAATTTGTAAGAAAAAAAAATACAATTGACATGTAATCTTCTGTAACTTTAACAAAAAATTGAATAAAATTTATCCCCATATTCAAACAAAGTTAGGGATTGAACAAGGAAAGTAAAACCTTACAAAGCCACATTGATTGAGAGTTGAACCTTTGACGTGCATCAGTGCCAAAGTGAGAACAGTGATAACTTTAGGCTCCTCTGTAAATTATGCTTTGCAGTAAATTGCTATCAGAGAAATTTTTAATGCATAACATGACCCAAAAAATATATGAAAATTTTCCAGAGGTTAAACCATTTTTGTTTGCATCAAATTAAATTGTCAAAACAAGATTACGTTTGGTGCCTGCCTTCCCTTAATAATTTTTTTTATAGAATTTGTTTTTAAACTAATTATAAATAAATTATTGCAATTAATGACAATTGGTATTCTCTAACTATATATACATAGTTCGCAATGGCATTGTTCGAACAGCGTGGTATAATCCCGCTGTTCCCTGGTCATGCTCTCCCGGATTTATTGTGTTTATGATTTATCTCATAATAGTTTATTATTTTTAATTTTGCGTATTATTGCAACGAAACGTACCACTTCAGTGTATTATTACACTTAAGACAAAAGGAATGTAATATATAGTTCGTTTCTAAACAAACGAGGTGTTATATATTTAAATAAAAATATTGTATATTTTTTGTTTTCTTATTATTAAAAAAAAATTAATTACAGTTTTTCAACGTGACAAATATTATAGAAAATAAATGAAAAATTGTATATGTTTCAGCACAAAGTTTAAGTGTATCAGCCAAATAATATATTCCGTATTGTAATATGCACGTTCAAATATTGTGAATGAATAATAATATTTATGGTCAGTCCAACGCATAAAGTAATTTAGAGTACAGAAACCTTTATTGGTAATCAATTGATAAAGTTCAGCGTAAGTCCAATACATTTTTTATAACCTCCTTTGTTGCATCAATGACAGACCAGTTTATATTTACTCAATTAGCCATTCCGATGCATCGAAACTTCATTATACGAGTATGGTATATGGTTCATTCTTCGTTGCACGAGTTGCTTTCTGATTTTTGAGAAGTCTTCAGTCGCTATGACGCATATTTCGTTCTCGCTTCCGCCCCTCCTGTAACTACCGAGTTTTTACATCGATAGTCGCGACATAAAAACTCCAACGAAAAGACGATTCAAACCAATCCGCGTTGAGTTGCAAGCTGCAGACTTCTGTCGAGGTGTTCGAAAGGAAGCCCGGCACCGTGGATATTAATAGAGGCTGCGAGGCCCGGTGCTCTGCGCGCGCTTAACACACCGCGAAGCTTTACTCCCGCGGATATAAAAATACTGAGCTTTTATTCCGTGTCGCCCCTACTACGAAGACCCATCGTGCAAGACGTCGCGGTGGTATAACTTTTTCTCGGATTATAGCGTATAGGCCTCGCTCGTATTTGATTGCTCCAAGAAATCGAAAAGGAACAACACCCAACTCGGTCTCGGTCTCGGTCTACTGAAAGCTTTGCTGTTCTTTTCCTCCCTGCGATCCCCATGCAGGCGTCAAATGCTGTTAATAAACATATCATTCAATCGCTATACTATAACGCGTTAAATACTGAGACCAAAACGTTATAGCTAACCCAGGCTAATTGGACAAATTTCGAATCCGTAATTTTTTGTTAAATTTTTCTGTTTCTCTAACACGATGATGAACCGCTTGGAATTCTTCAGTGGCAATAGTCAGTCTTGCGTTGGAAAAAATATTAATGTTCTGCCATTATTGAGGAAATTCTAAAGAAAAATTGCATCAATTATTGTTGTCCAAGATAGTTATACTCACTACGTGCTAATCTAGTCCAGTTAAAGCACGAATGGCATATGAAACAAAAACTTATGGAATAAATTTTTAAGCATCAATTGAATATATAGATAAGTTTATTTATAGAAATGATATAAATTTTGTTGCTGTTTTAAGTCACTCTGATTCAACTGTTCCAGGGATTTCTGCTAAGATTTGCCATTCTATTGCGTACGTTGAACTTTTCATTCAAAATATTCGCTAAGTCACACTTTTCACCGGTTGCGTCAGAATCTTCGTAATATGATTGACAAGCAGGGATGGGCATCGTTTGAATAAAAATTGCAATTCAAATGGGTTCTCATTCGTCAAAGTATTTAAATCGTGATTTCGAATACATTTTCGAGTGAAAAATCATTTGAATTGTAATTTGCGTTCGAATCCGAGTCAGTCCTGCTTACAAGTAGCATCTTTGTTTTTTATCTGATGCTATCTGATCGAAATAAGCATGAAATTACGTAATGCATTGTTGATTGAACGACTACCTCATATATGTCACACTCTTAATTTGGTCGTTTTTTAGTCGAAATTTCTTGCAAAATAATCTGTAAAGGTTCGCATAATTTTGTTAATGCAAAGCAGGCATCATGTAGAATATATTTCAGATTTGACAGTATATCTCAAGGTTTGTCTAACACGTAAGGGGGGAAAAGGGTCGAAAAATTGGTTTTTTTCTGATACTACAACTTATAAGAAATATTGTCAGAAAATTTGAAGGCATTAGGAGAAAAACTTTTCGAGTTATAGACAATTGAGTCTCGGGGCGCTCAGTCTCCCTTGATCGTCATGAGACTTTAATCGCGTTTTTCTCAAAACTTTTTTTTTAAGTCGGTCGTCAAAATTTCTCGTAAACCTTTGGACCGATTTCGCCTAAACTTTGCACACTTCTTTTACATACCAAATACTCGATTCTGAACGAAGGATTTTTTTTTTTCAGTTACAACTTATTTTTTAATTGAACATAAAGAGCAATTTTTGACAAAAATCAGAGTTTTTTGATTGCACCTTTACTAAAAATTCAAAAATGAATATTTTGTTAATTCCTTCGTTCAAATCCAAGATAAACTTATGCACTAAAGAAATCTTTTTGGTTTTTTAATTTCGGATGAAGCAATCATGAGTTATCCTGACTACCGCATGCAAACTTTTTTTTTTAGGTGACTCGGTTCTCACCACTACCACTTGCTTATTTTTCAATATTTTTAAATGAAAATTAGCAGAATATTCTTAGAATAATGCTTAATAATGTAACAAATTTTAAAAATATTAACTAATAAGGTACTCTGAAAAAAAAATCACAAAAATATGCTTTTTTTTTGTATCTCAGACCCTTTTCCCCCCTTAATATCTGTCTAGTTCATCTAATATCCAATACCAGTGTTAAAATGCTGGAATGATCCGGCGGAAGCCCTAATATTCATTTGATTGAGTTTAATATTTTTCTAGATCGTTTCCATAGCTCGTGTCTCAGTTTCTGGTGGACCGAAAGATGTCATTTTTTAAAAGCACAATAACAATAAGTCATGCGACTCAAAAAATCGTCAGTTTGGAATTAGCCTAAAACCTTTTATTGTTATTGAGGTTTTACGAATATAATAATAATAGTACAACGACTCACATATAAGATGCAAGAGGAGAATAAATATTCTCCTCTAAAATTATGTTTCTTTTGAAAGTAGAATATATAATGTCGACAATTGTCGCAAATACATATCGGTTGGTGAGTAATGCGACACCGACCCGTTGCTCTGCTCTCGCAAGAGCTTTTGCGTCCGTGCGCAGAGCCCATGCCAACTCTCTCTCTCTCTCTCTCTCTCTCTACACTATTTACGAGAGACGAACGAGCTAAATGTTACAGCAGCGAATTTACGCTCACGCTCACTCTCGCGCGAACGATCCGCGCGCGTTTGCGTGCCTTGAGATAACTCTAATAACGTGTGTGCCCATGAACTTCTCTCGTCACGGACACAGTAGGACCAGCGGCGAGTAGAGAAAAGAGCCACGGTCTGCGGGATGACGGCATTAGTTTCAACCGTGATTTCCACATAGTTTCTAGTTTCAAGAATTACCCTCTGCTCTGTTATTGGTCGACGCTGCTCTATATTCCTACAGAATTCTTCATCTCCGCGAGAATAAGAAGCCAAGGGCTTAACGCTTCTTTGAGAGAGTCCTTGGCTCATCTTTCTCATCCCCGACTACCATGACACAGTTATTATTCTCACTTACATAAATGTATATATAACTGGGGGGGGGGGGGGATAGAAAATATCACCAAAGTTATTCCGAGATAAATGAACCACTATTTTTAAGCGGCATCAGATTTGTTTTACAGTTTTATTTTGTTCATAGGTCATAGTGTCTTGTACACTGTGTTATTTTCGGTGCGTGTAATGTGTCAAACACGAGAGTACTAATTTTTTATCATCATATTTATAGAGCTAAATGGATGACTATAGAAATATCGGTAAATGTGGAGAATACGGGCTTACCGCCAAATCGCCTTCTAAATAGGTGCATATACACGTTTAGTTCTTTTCGTTTTAGGTTCTTTCGTTTCGTTAGGTGCTTTACACATTATAACCCGCCTCGGGTGTATATGCGTCCAGTCGTGATGACCTTCCGTTAGTATGTTTACTACTTTCGTACACGGGAGCAGTTCAGTTGCTTGTTTCTGGTGTTTCGATTGTAATGTGTAAAGCAGTGAGACTGTTTGAATTTCTCTCACTATGTGAAAACCGAAATCAATTGATTGAGTTTTTGCGAAAATGTGGAGTAATATACACTGAAATGACATGTCCACGATGTGGTATAAACTTGCATTGAATATAGAAACATTGCAATTTCGGTGTCGAAAAGCTATTACAATTAAACGCAAAAATAAAAGACAAAAAAGACAATGTAATTATAAACAAACTATGAAGAGTAATACATGGCTACATTATAGCAATCTTGATAAACCACCTAAAGAACCTAAGGAACCTAAAGAACCTATTTAGAAGGTCATCGGCGATAGGCCTGTATTCTCCACATTTATCATAAAAGATAACTTCAACGCTGAATATCTTCGTTCCTGGGCCGAAGCGCCGAAAGTGGCAGAGGAAAAAGTTGTTCCCCGTGGGGAGACGCGTCGAATGCACCTATTTAGAAGGCGATTTGGCGGTAGGCCCGTATTCTCCACATTTACCGAAATATCTCAACACTTTACATCTGCTTAGAAGTTTTGTGCGCAAAAATGGCACTGTACTTGCACTTCGGTTAACTGAAATCTATGTAAATGTCAAAACTTTCCATCGCTATAGTCTCGCCTGATCAGATTTTAGTTGCAAATATAGAACACATAAAAATATTTCCAACAACATATTGCTTTAATAATAACATTTGTTTTAGTTATTATTGTGCTGTTTAAATAAGATTCTATTTTACATGCGAATATATTTTTCAATTACAAAAAATAATATTTTGCGATCGACTAAATATAAAATCATGCAATTTAGGTATTGAAAATTCCTTATTTAAAAATATACGGGTTTCCGTAGGATTTTTATACAGGGAACCCATCTGGGCTGCTACACAGGCGTCTGGGTGGGAAGCTATATGGCGTATTGCATGACAATATGGATTTCTATATAAGAACCTTCATAGGTTCCACCACACACATGTCCGAAAATTCTATGGGAATCCGTACGTCATATAGCGCTGCATGGTGTATAATAATAAACAAGTATTAATTAATTAATTAATTAATTAATTATGATACATTATATTTTAAATCCACAAGATTTTCTACATCGCTTTCTTTATATGTTCCTACATAGTTTCCCATAGAATCACATATAAGTGATGTCACGTATGAGACAACACATTTGAAACGGTGACCACCACAAGGGTAGGGAAGAAAAAAATTAATAAACATATGGAAACAATTATTTAACCACAACATTTAAAGAGAAGCCTCGCCCGTCTTAATATACACTGGCAGGCGTTCAAACGCGTGCGAGAAACACTTGGGCTACACGACATCCAGATGCGCCTTATAAACTATCGTTCCACGTAGGTCCTCTTGTGAGTATTCGGGAGAACTTATTTCCACATACTAAAGTACATACTATTGAAAATTCCTACACGGATTGCCATTCGAGGTTATGTCGAAACGCATCTGAAAACCTAGGACTATATAGGAGCCTGTATGTACACATTTCCACATAGGACAACATACGAAAAAATATCCTATACGGAAAACCATAAACGAAACCAATGGACTAGATGGAAATACATTTCCTGTTCGGGAACCTGCGATGAAATTAAAGTGGCATAATGCCGATACTTATTTGGTTTCCCATATTCACTTGTAACAGAACACACATACAATTCCAGTCCTATATGCTCCACACTGGAACCCATGTGGGTTATTATGTAGGGAGTTACTTTCCATATGTCATCATATATGGAATTCCGTGTGGGCTCTTGCAGAGAAATTTTCTTTTTTCCCGACTGCGCTGAAATGACCACATGGCACGCGTGCAACGTGGACCGAAAGGGACACTTTTTGCGCTGTGCCAGTGCGCATGCGCACGTGACCTACAGCTGGTACTTTTCTACCCTAGGGCAAAAAGAGAGACTGCTCGACCGAAAAATATTAGATGCTCGGGTAGCGCCATCAGACGGAGATCGAGAAACACTCGCGTAGCCATCGTGCTAATAATAATAATAATAATAATAATAATACGCTTTCGTGCGGAATATCCAATGAACGTTTTGGAATTGCATATGGGTTATAATCTTGTTCATTGACCTTACGGATTGAATTCAACATTTAAGGATACCGATCACGGCATGTTATTTAATCAACTAAAAATTATTTTTATTCAGTGGGAGGCTTAGCCCCCTCTTTCCATCGTGGCTTCGTTCATGAGCCCCACGCACGCTTCGCGACATAACCTATAACGCGAGCAGAGCGACGGCATTGTCACTAATTTTCATTAACTTACATTGATTGTAATGATAATAGCGCTATTGCACGCATAACATTGTGGTACTTTGAACGAAGTCGAAAAAAAAGTATCTTCTGCTACGAGGGCGTAAGCTCGATTGCGACTCGTGTGAATGCTGCCCGAGCGGAGCGAGATGAGTGAGCAAACCTCACACTCGAAATCGGGCTCTTTACTCCCTTGTGGAGAATGCATATGAGAATGAAAGCAGGGTGTTAGAGCGTCCGCAAAGCACGTTGTTTTCTGTCATTCGATACTATTGTGCATATTGCAATACGTAGGAACTTATGATGCTTCAATTGAACTTAATTAAAATGTTTAATTGCTAAGCAAACGTGCAACTCCTAAATTAATTTGTTTAAAAAAGCTAATTAGGCAGTTTGGTGACTTTTTCCAATTTGAGAAGTGTTAAAAGTCGATATGTGTGTGTGTGTGTAGCAGGGGGGTTCAGGAGCGAATCCGCGAGGTCGGATTAGGGGGACAAAGGCCGCCCACTACATAAGGCGACGTAAAATACAGGCTTTAAATCTCTATAACGATAAAATTATCATAAAGTGATCATTGATATCGACATTCATAGATAAAATATACGGTTACGCTAAAAAAAGTATATAAGTTTATACTTGGGAAATTGAAAAAAAAAGTGAAATAATCTAAATAAAAAACGTAAAAAAATGTTGTAACCAAAGTTTTCCTTCTTTCCTTATATGATCCTTCAACTTTATGACAACATGCACTGTTATAAAAAAAAAAGTATGGAAAAATTAATCAAAATTTAGAATGCACAATTACCCTATATATCATTTTCCTGGAAAATTACTCAATCTGTAAGAGTATTTTCAATACGTTTTTATTCGAATGCTGCCCATCCCTGGCACCCAGCTATTCGAATATTAACTAAAAATTCAAATTTAGTGCATTTCAATACCATTATAAATGTTACTGTGATGCGACTTTCAAGAATGTATCAGGAATGCTTCACTTCGTTCTTACGCACCTCTAATCTATGATCACGAGTTTATATGTGACAGATGATGAGTAGTTCATCCTTCCGTTGGATATTTCTACCCCTCAGCCCGTCTCTGCGATGAAATATCCGCAGGCGATCTTTTCTTTTTTCCTCTCCTTTATCGTGCCGTATACATATATGTACCGCGAGGTCACCGGTCGAATCATCATAGCTTTTCGCTCCCACTGATGAATCACGAAATTTGCTAAACGTGCTTGCAGACGCTAATCGGGAGAGGATGTCTGGAAATTTGCCTCGAACGTGTGTGTTTACTCAATTATTCAAACATTGTGCTGAATGAGCAGCGGCGGACTCCAGATCTACAGACACGTATGACGAGACATTCTTTTTGTTCTTATTTTGTTTCTAACCCGCGCTGTGTTTTTTCTTTACATGTCATGTTTTGCATCATCAGGGAATTCCGTACCCCAACGTCATTACAACGTCTGGATGTTGTCTGCTGTGTCTCATTTCATTTAGTTGAAATAGAATAATTTTTTAACTCGAGCGTAATACATTTTTTTGTTATAACGATCATGTAGCACTTTTACGATAATTTTACTGCTGTCAATATATCTTCAATAAATTGTGAATACTGCGGATGGTATATCAAAATTTACCTTGGAGAAAATGTTATTTCTTAAGCTTTGACTCCGACGACCAATGGATACATTTATTGACTCAAACGGTCGTTACTACTGCTAATCAAGCGATATTGTTCATTATCGGGCATTTGATAAAATGTAAATAGTTATCTATCTGAAATCCAAATAGATTGTCATAAAAATAAAATCTAACACCTCAAAAATGAAATGGAAGTTGAGATGGGGTTTAGCCCCTTGCACTACGCTGAAATTCGGAACAAGCCGTGCCTAACTTCAGACCTTCTTGCTTAGCCCGAGATTAAGACCACGAGTACGGCTCGTGATATTCATGTTTGGACCGAAATATCAATTACGAGCCATACTCGTGATATTCACGTTTGACATGAAATTAAACAACGAGCCTGACTCGTGATATTCAAGTTTGGCCTAAAATTTTCATGTGAAAATAGTGCAAGGGATTAATGACCTCAACTTACTGAAGTGGTAACTGAAAAGTCACTGTACTGTCGTTATCATTACACGCTACGATTCGGCAAACATTGAAAATGATTAACATCATATAAAAAATGTACAAAATAAATTTTCTCTAGAGAGCCATAACCATCGACCGAAACATAAAGGAGTTTTTATGTAAGTACACTCCAAGTGCACACCACTTCTTGCGTTGCTTTCAAATAGGTAATCGTATTTTACCATTTTTATACCAAATTCAATGAAAAAAAAATTAATAAATATAACAAACAAAATGGCAAATGCTTTAATAATTTTTATATAATATTCGTTATGCAAAGAATAATAAGAATCATTCAATATAAACTTAGCAAATATAGCTGAGGAGCATTGTAAATCACTGTTATACAATAGTTTGTTTTTAGAGCGTTTGAGAGCGTCAATTTTAATCAGTTTCAGAACAAGGCATCAATTTCTGGAAAAAAAAGAATTTGATTAATTGACTGGGGAATATCTATACAAGTTGTGGAATTAATATGACTAAAATAGAATAACTCAAAGTACTTCTACGAACTGAACCACTTCGAGGCTGTTTCACTTGTTATTTTTTTTTGTTAGGACTAGGGGCAATATATCTGAACGATTTCGGGCAAAAGGATATTATTAGGATATGCAGAATTGTTAGTCAGAATCTGTAATCATTTCCATTTGTTATAACATAACAATAAAATGTTCAGCACCCTTGAGAAAAGTTAATTGGAAAATGGTGTTACTTAAGTAATAGAGTCAATAATATCAATAAGTTCTCATAAATAATATTTTTAAAACGTGCCCTTACCACCACAAAATATTCTGTGGCAATATTGACATCATTGAGTTCAACGGGAACGATAAAACGCCTCCGGCTATCTCATCTAATGGTCTGTGGTCCGCATTTCCGGCTTCGTAAGGACAGATGCTTATTTCCATGCAGAACGGTAAAATAACAAGTGAATGCTCTTCTAATTATAAGATACGTGTACTTCGTAGCGAGGCTCTCCTCGTCGATTGGACATCACTCTCGCAGCGGCTCTTGTAATCGGAGCGCTGAAGCGCACGATGCGAAACAAACCAGCAGCAGCGTAGAATTATGCGTGTGCGCACTAAAATAATTGTTCACACGCAAGGCCACGGGAGTATATCCTGTGCATATCACACGTAAACGCGTGCATTGCAGTGACTGCGTTCACCTATCTTGCACATACTAGCAATGCGAAATGTGCTCGTCCGAGAAGATAAGAACGGCTTGCGCGTTCGTCAGCCGTTTGAATTGTGTCTGATGTATTCGAGGTCTATTTCGTCTTGCATTTATTCTTTATCATGTTTCTACAGCGTTGACACCCTGACGCATCGCGCATTCCATTAGTACAAGAATATTGTATTATTACCAAAATTGTAATTATTCAAGCACATTTCGAACAATTTTTTTTGTATGACTGGCCCAGTAAATAAAATAGGCGGCTTGTATAAAGTTATTCAAGACACCAAGTTTTGTTTAAATTTAAACACTTTTTAATGAGTAATTTTGTATTTCGAAACGTTGACAGTGAATTTGTAATGAGAGAGTTCGAAAAACTCCTAGGTACCATTTTTTATTGGAATCAAATTACTTTTGTTTGTTATTAATCAACGACATGTTCGTCATTTTGAGTTGAGTATCGAAACAGAAGTCTCCAAATATTCAGGAAAATCGTTACGTGCCTTACGTGAATTTGTTGTTGTTGGTGTACTTTTTATAACCTTTTAATACATAATAATCGAAAAATCGATAAGAATTAGCTTTCTTTGTAAATAATATAATTAATTAATATTTGTAAGGACACTTCCACAATCTATATCGCTTCCCGATAAGAAATTTATTTTATTAGGATTTCGAATAAGTAAAAATTATTTTTACTATCGAGAAGCGCTAAATATTTTCGAAGTTCGAATTAAAACGGGCGAGGAAAATGTTATGGTTAATAATTAAGTAAGTTGGGCGGGCTCACGAAAAGGAAATCTTAACTATCAGTTTAATGAAGGTTTTAAAACAAAGCATGAGCCCGGGCTTTGTTCAGAGGTTAGTGTAGCTGGCGAGGGTGACGTCATGAGTCACACTATAGGTGTACGTTTGGTAGGAATTTGAACATCTGTGCAGTAGATATTGTGACAATAGAGTGAGTTACGCTCGCTGGCTTTGATATACGAGGCTCCGTGGATCGGAGAGTGGTAAAACAGTCCATACTCGTGTATTTTAACGAATTCGCCCGCCTTATCACGAGAAATCGTCAGAAATCAGCCATTCCGTTACAATATATATATATTTACGAAAAAGGTACCGTCTAATAAAATTTTTATTTATTCATTAATTTATTTATATTTTGACAAGTGCTATTAACAATCACAATATAATTTAGCGACGAACTGTTCTATAATTTACATATCTTTATATTTCTTTTGTGGAATTGTTATAATTTTCAGAACAAAATACTGCATACATTACAACAATTTGTTGACAAAACAAAACGATGAAATGGAAATGACGGTAGCCGAATTATTGCTACAAGTTTTTATTGTGTCATCTTAATTTTAAAA
The DNA here is from genome assembly GCA_963942595.1 of Cylloceria caligata. Lineage (NCBI taxonomy): Eukaryota > Metazoa > Arthropoda > Insecta > Hymenoptera > Ichneumonidae > Cylloceria > Cylloceria caligata. The sequence goes on from OZ012708.1 coordinate 11,011,026, forward strand.
AATGTTAATGAAATGTTGATAAAAATAAACATCTGATATTGTAAAGAAGATACATCCTCACTAGAACTCTAGGTTGATATTAGTGGAATAACTTATCGAGATTTCTTTCGGTCGATTATTCCTTGAAAAGTTATAAAAACATTTTTTCCTGACTGCGCTGAAATTACCACATTGCACGCGTGCAACGCAGGCCGAAAGTGGGACTTTTCGAGCCATGACTAGTGCGCATGCACACTTGAGCGACAGCTGCTACTTTTCTACTCTAGGAGATTGAAAGACACTCGTAGCCATCGTGGTGATAATAATGATAATAATAATACGCTTTCGTACGGAATAACCAACGAACATTTTGAAATTGCACATGGGTAATTGCATCTTGATTATTGACCTTACGGATTGAATTCCAAAAATGCCAAAAATGTTCCATGCGTTTTAAATTTCCAATTTTCAATATTTAAGGATACCGATCATGACTTGTTATTTAGTTAACTAAACTTTTTTTTCGTGCAGTGGGGCTTCGTCCCCAACTTAACTACCGGGGCTTCGCCCCTGAACGACATAACCTATAGCGCGAGCGAAGCGACCGCGTTGTCACTTATTTTCATTATCTTACATTGATTGTAACAATAATAGCGCTGTTGCACGCATAATAATGTGGTGATTTCAACGAAGTCGGAAAAAAGTATAACGTACTACTTTGCATCTCGGAATTGAAAGCGATAGGAATTTTGCGAAGGATACATTTACGAACCGGTGAGTACCAGTGGAAATGGATCGTCCGGTCCAGCCGCATTAAAATTCGTGTGGGCCGAGATTCCGAGGGCCCGATGCAGGTCTGACGCGCCTGCCGCTGCAGCATCGATGCATTCCATAGCGCGGAGCGGAAGGTGGGACGGATCCGTCTGTGATAACCCGCCCATAGGAATGCTTACCTCGTGCACCTTGGTATTCTCTACTGTGCATCACGCTCTTTCCTTACTTTCTCACTCTCTGTCCTTTCTCATTTTGTGCTTTTTTTTCTTGCTCGTCGCGTCGGACTTGGTCCGCGATTCGATGAGTGTTGCACACGTACACGAGGAGGGCCACTATTTTTAGACTGGTCCATGATTATTTTTAGTTGTGGCGTGCACGATGCCCACCACCAGTCTTTTTAACCCTGACTTACCATGCGCTTTGTTCTAAGTCCCGAAACGCTCATCTAGCGTCGCATTGAACCTCAATGGCCTCGTGTACATATAGCAAAGAAAACGAAGAATCCAAATTATATTCGTATATCGCAAATGCCAAGATATTAAGAGTCGACTAAAAACATCCACCTGCCGATCCTGCTAAAAATGAGACATTAAGGGGGGAAAAGGGTCTGAGATACAAAAAAAAGCATATTTTTGTGATTTTTTTTTCAGAGTACCTTATTAGTTAATATTTAAAAAATTTGTTATATTATTAAGCATTATTCTAAAAATATTCTGCTAAATTTTCATTAAAAAATATTGAAAAATAAGCCAGTGGCAGTGGTGAGAACCGAGTCACCTAAAAAAAAAGTTTGCATGCGGTAGTCAGGATAACTCATGATTGCTTCATCCGAAATTAAAAAACCAAAAAGATTTCTTTAGTACATAAGTTTATCTTGGATTTGAACGAAGTAATTAACAAAATATTCAATTTTGAATTTTTAGTAAAGGTGCGATCAAAAAACTCTGACTTTTGCCAAAAATTGCTCTTTATGTTCAATTAAAAAATAAGTTGTAATTGAAAAAAAAAAATCCTTCGTTCAGAACCGAGTATTTGGTATGTAAAAGAAGTGTGCAAAGTTTAGGCAAAATCGTTCCAAATGTTTTCGAGGAATTTTGACTACCGACTTAAAAAAAAAGTTTTGAGAAAAACGCGATTAAAGTCTTATGACGGTCAAGGGAGACCGAGCGCCCGGAGACTCAATTGTCTATAACTCGAAAAGTTTTGCTCCTAATGACTTGAAATTTTCTGACAATATTTCTTATAAGTTGTAGTATCAGAAAAAAAAAGAAACAAACCAATTTTCTGACCCTTTTCCCCCCTTAAGGCTTGGCTGTCGAATTGCTTTAAGGAATTTTTTCCATTTGACATATTCCAAACACAACTAAAACAAAGTTTTCAAATAATTTATGTCCAAGTAACGAAATAATTAAAGTAATTCAACATATTACATTTTTTTTTTAATTAGGACTCAGATCTAAGGCGATAATAATAATAGTAATTATTATAAAATGCATCGTTAGTTTGGTAACGGGTATATTGATTGACGATTGCCATGGTATTTCTGCTTGAAAATTTGCAAGAGGAAATATAGAATGATATAATTATATTATTCATGATATATATATATTTTTTAATTAATTCTGTTTAATTGGACGAAATAAATTAATGAACTATGTAAAAATTGTTATAAATTTTTTAATCAAATTATCGAAAATGTATCATTTTTAGTTTATCTTTTTCCTTTTGAGAAAGTAAAGAATGTTCTGGGACCGTAAAGTATTACTTTATTAGAATTATTGTAATATTATTTTATTACATCTCTTTTTATATTTTTTACTGAACATAGTGATGATAGGGTAAAAAGAAGATTATAAATAATGAATAATATTATAATGTAATTGGCGACGTAATTTAAACTGACTCAATGAAACGAGAGGGCTGAAAGGTTCTTCGAATATTCCAAAATTTTCACGAGAATGTTACCGCACGTTTCACTATTTTATTATTAAGATTTTTTAAACTTTATCATTGAAGAATGTAATCGATACACATGCTTATATAAAATAATACGACATTACGCATAAAATTATGACATTAGATTACATAGACATGAAATTACGACATTAGACACAAAGTTACGACAGTAGACATAAAATTATGACATAAGACATAAAATTATGGTATAAGACATGATTAGGCCGATTAGCCTTGACGCATGAATACTAATCCAATGATTAGTATCAATGGGAATCAAGTGATACATTTCTCAATTGGAACAACCTTTCAGCGATTAAAAATATTTCATTATTACCAAAAGTACAAAATTCTTCGCTTTTCTTGAAGTTGATAAAATTAATTATTCTCCAACAATACACAGTCATTACATATTAATTAACTCAATCTGTCAAAGAGTAACCTTACGATGTTAATGTTTTTCTAATTAAAAACTTGTTTACGAAGTCTTCCGAAAATCATTAGGAAAACGGATTTTCCTCCCACTGGCATACATTCTTTAAAATGCTTATTACCTTATATTTTCAAATAATCGACTTGATAGTTTAACAATGCTCCAATTTAATTACTCCGCTTGGAAGAAAAAAAATTATATTATCGAATTCCAAGTTATTTCGAAGAGCTGACGTAACTTATCTAATCTTCAACAAGTCGAGAGCTTTACTTATCCACCGCAACACTTACAGTAACAACAATGACGCAATTTCGTGTATTCTATTTACGGAATAGCCAGCTCGAGGCAGCGTTCTCGCAAACCGGCGCAGTATTGTAGTTGGGGCTCCCACCTCTGGTCCCTTCTAGGATGCCCCAATTCTTTTGAGGGCCCAGAATGGAAATCTTACGATTACCTTTCTAAGCTTGTACCATTTTTATTTATCAGGCCGTTTTAAATTTCCTTGTTAAGGTGGCGCTGACTCTAACTGGGTTGCGAACTGCCAAAAATTTTCCATCAAAAATTTGGTCAAATCATTGTCGCTTAGATTTATCACTCTTTCCTTGTTAAGACCTAATAAAGTTTGAGTATTAAGCTGCGGGAAAGCTGTTGAATACTACAGATCGGTATATATTGATGATTGAAGAAAAAAAATCATGTACATTTTTGTCATTGGTGGGATTCAAATGTGAGACCCTGTGGATTAATGTTAAGTTCCTTACACCATACGATATATATAATAGTTTTTTTGCTGTCTATTTAAAGTATACACAAAAGTGTAAACACGTAATAACTTAATACATTTACATGATTGTGACTAAAATTATGAATATAAAACAACATTCAGTTATTTGTATGGAAATCGGTTGTTTAGGTTAGGATGAGTTGACCCGACTTACTATTTCGTGGGAGATCGTAATGTTGATCTATGCATTTATAAAGCACATACACGGTATTGCGAAGCTTGTAAAGTTTACAATATTTTACAATTGTTAATTAAGGATAAGCAACATATTCGTCAATTAACAATGTCCTAACAATATTTTAATAGCTGTTCATTGACAATTGTTGAGCACTGATTAGCAATTGAACAAACTTTAATATAGTGTACGCACTCTACTTTATTTACACTTACAATATTAAATAATTGTATAGTGATAGATGGTTAACAATTGTTAATCAATAAGCAGTTAATAATTATTTATGAACTATACATTGATGATGAGAGAGAGGGAAATGCCATAGAGTGATAAGATGGTTTTGACCGATCTAAATTTCTTTGATGAGGAATGTTGCGGCAATGTAACGTTACATTGCCACAACATCCCCCATCAAAGCATCGCCATAGATACCTGTCACACTCTCACTTACATAGTTCAGATTAAGCATTGTAGTGCTTACAACAAGGTAAAGTAATAAGTCCTTACTGAGAAAAGCTAGATTTGAACCTGGAATTGTATGCGGAGAGCTTTTATGAATATAAGCATGACCATAGTTTGGAATTCCTATTGTGGAAAATCTACTTGAAAACTAATACAATATATACCGTGGACACCCGGCTGAATTTCTGCACGGGAACTATTATATTTGAGTCGCTATTTGCTTTTCTCCCAAAGGCTTCGCGTTCTCGAATTCACGCAATATTCGTATACAGCAATATTAAAGTACTTGTATATTGAACACGAGTTTTTAACGTGCTTAGTATATCGTACATTCATTTTACATCATGCTTCTGCATTTAATTTAATATACGCGTTTATGCATAAAACTTTCTATACAAGTTCTATACAATTCTACCAGGTGTACAAGTATGAAATACGGATTTCAGACAACAGATGGCGCACGAATGCAGTTTGTGCTATAAAGATTTGACACTGCGCCATTTTGTTGTGTAATCAACAAGTGTCAGACGCGAACGAGTGATACATTGGAAAAGTGTGTGCATAGTGTTGTGTTGTTGTGTTTAATATGTCGAAATTTATACCGAACAAAGAGCATTCGCGGACACTATAAATTTTTTGTTTTCATTTGAAGAAAACTGCTGCTGAATCATACCGATTACTTCGAGAAGCTTATGGTGAATGTGCTCCATCACAAGATACGTGTGAACAATGGTTTCGGCGTTTCAAAAGTGGTGATTTCGATGTTGCAGACAAGGAACGTGGAAAGCCGCCAAAAATACGAAGATGTGGAATTGCAAGCATTGTTTGACGAAGATGATTCGCAAACACAAAAACAACTCGCCGAGCAATTGGGCGTTAGTCAACAAGCTGTTTCCAATCGGCTACGAGAGATGGGAATCATTCAGAAGATCAGTAGATGGGTACCATATGAGTTGAACGACAGGCAAATGGAAAAGCACAAAAACACATGTGACATTTTGCTCGCTCGGTGCAAAAGAAAGTCGTTTTTGTATCGTATAGTTACAGGGGATGAAAAGTGGATTTATTTTGAGAATGCCAAGCGTAAAAAATCATGGGTAGACCCAGGCGCACCATCCACATCGACTGCAAAGCCGAATCGCTTTGGCAGAAAGACAATGCTCTGTGTTTGGTGGGACCAGAGGGGCGTGGTCTATTATGAGCTGTTAAAATCTGGGGAAACGATTAATACTAAACGTTACCAGCAACAATTCCCCAATTTGAACCGATCGCTGCTTGAAAAAAGGCCAGAATACCGAAAGAGGCAACACAAAGTAATTTTTCTTCATGACAATGCTCTATCACATACAGCAAAACCGGTTCGCGACACGTTGGAAGCACTCAGCTGGGAAGTTCTACCCCATGCGGTTTACTCACCAGACTTGGCTCCTTCCGATTACCACTTGTTTGCATCGATAGGTCACACACTTGCTGAGCAGCGCTTTGGTTCATACGACGATGTGAAAAAATGGCTCGATGAATGGTTCGCAGCAAAAGGGGAAGATTTTTACTGGCGTGGTATTCACAAATTGCCCGAAAGATGGGAAAAATGTATAACAAGCGATGGAGCATACTTTGAATAAAGCACGTTTTATTATTCTTCCGAAATTTACATGTTTTTTTAGAAAAAAAAAACGCATTTCATACTTGTACATCTGGTATATTATTCATATATTCATATATTCACATATTCACATATTCATAGAGATCACTTTTACAGTGTTAAAATTAATTACTATACTTAGAAAATTAATGTACTTGTATATAACGAGTTTTTTTATGCATATCTAGCGTATATTAAATACATGAGTTTTTTAACGGTTTTAGTATACCGTACATCAATTTTATATCGTACTTGTATATTTCCTTTAATGTACGAGCTTATGCATAAAAACTTCCAATACAAGAATATTTATTTTCATAAAGAAAATTATTTACAGTGTATGCGTTTTCTTGGTTAACCAAACCCATCTATGAAGAGACACATTATTTGTTATTTCTAAACTTAAGTATGTTGCAGTATAATCCCCATTAATATAGAAGTCAGTTTAATAGAAAAAATGTTCTTAGTTTTTCGAAACTTTGCATGAATGTTGTAGTGAAATAGTTAAAAGTAATTTAATTTAACTGCAACGGTTTCGAATGATAATTTTCGGTTTTAAAACTAAACACTTTTTCTATAAATTTAGACGAGAAAAGTATGAAAATCGACTTTTCTCAGGAAGTTTTTTCTTTTCGTTTATCACATTCGGTAACGCAGATATATATACGAAAAGATGATAAACGAAAAGAAAAACTTTTATATATATATATATATACACATAAGTACCATATGTATGCTTCGACTCACGTATATTCAATGTCGAACTCTTCGCATCAGAGAAAAAATAGGGAGTGCCATCGTATTGAATTGGGGATCTTGACAACGAAAAGATTGACATCTGACGCCGAACCTCTGGAATGAGGTCTATATCTATTGCGTATATCGTAGCACATGACTATAATAATACAGAGGACTCGCGATGGGTATGTGATGCCGACGGTGTCATCTTGATCGACCTACTTGTCGCATTCCGAGAATGTAAACCAGTATAGTAGTATCGCTAGTATGTATTCACAGTTTCCATCTCGTATGACCTCGTCGTGGGGGTGGACTGGACGACAAATACCCAGCAGTGTGAAGCATCATTATAAGATAAAAATAACGGCGATAAATAACGTTAGTATTTATAGAGACCTCCCTAGCATGTGCGTGATCGTCTGCGATTGGGTCGAGGCCCATTCGTTATTTTATATGCTCTTTTTTCTCTGCTCTCCCTTCGTCATCGAGGTCGATTCAAGCCCGGAGCATTCACAACAGAGTCGATCAATTTTACATATTCACGAAACTCTTCGATATCGTTTCGAAGATGGATTCAAATGAATCCTTTAAGGGGTAATTCCACCGCGATACGCTAAAAAACTGTCATTTCTAGGAATTTTTTTTAATGAATGAAATATTCAACGCAATTGAAGTTTTGCATATTTATTAATACACGTCAGCTTCCTATCTCAACCCTAAACCCTCTCGATAGAAGCGTGAAGTTTGCCATTTAAAATACATGTCTTTACCATAGGTTTAGTATACATTTTATTGCGGGTGTAATTAAATGCTAAATCTGAGACTGTAAGGATTTATAGTATATGAATGGTGCTATTTGGATACAAATACTTGCCTTCTCTACAGGGTTTTTCATGTCAACCTTACCTGTCTGAGACTCGAGTGTATCCGTCATTTAAGAAAATATTGTATCCTAAGATGATAATACCCGTTGTTTCATGTTCATTGATTCAGGTTTCTTTAATGTCACATAAGACTGTATCTAGGGGGTATTTAATGTGGATTTTTAGTAATTTTATTCCGGCCATTTTTTGTTTGTTTAACTTACACTTTTGATCTGAATGTTTTCTTTATTTCAGAAAATATTATATCGTAAAGTAATAATACCCATTGGCTAAGTTTGTTTAATTACTTTGCAAGAATCAAAGACACGTGGATCGAGAAACACTTAACCAATAGAACTAAAAATTGGCAACCAAGTAAAGCAGTGGGAGCATTTTATCTATTGCATTTATTCATTAAAATATATTGTAACGATGAGACTTTATAGATTTATGAACATGGCTTTTGAATTTGTTTTGTGCTCATCATCGTCACTGTGTGCTCCTCAGAGTTTGTAAACACTTTTTTTCGGGCCCGTTGATTTTCAGTTTTTTATACATTTCCCCTAAATTATTCTAATAATTTATCCTAATAATAATCCACCAAAAACCTTAATAAAAAATCAGCGCCGGGCACCGTGTGACAATCTTTAAATAGAACGCTTTTTATATGTGAAATACCGAGCATAGAGCATTGTGACACAAAGTATGAGCAAAAAAATGGATTCAAAATAGAACCTTACGCTTTGCTTCCTCCTTAATTACCATTTTTCACAAGCCACCTCTATGAGGAAGTATGTATTTTTGGTTTCCTCATAGAGAATGCTTTGTGAAAAATGGGGGATAATAAGGAAGCAAGTTTCTGGCTTTGAATCCTTTTTATTAAAAATTTTAGAAACTTTAGTTTAACAAAAATGAGTCATCACGAAATAAAAAAAATGTGTATTAAAATCAAAGTGCATTAAAATCTTAATGCTTTAATATATTTTAACGAAAATTGTAGTCACTAAAAAGAAATTCGTGAATAACTGATGTAACATATTTGAGAACAATTGTTCTAGTCATTCCCGAACTACAGGCTGTTTATTATTACAATTCTTAGCAATGGTGAATATAAAAATGTTCTATAAAATTCGAAAGTCTCTATAGATTTTTACTTAATTTGATAGAATATATTCCCGAATCTTATTACGTATAGTTATCTGAAGATTTAGCTAGCCGCGTCAAATGATGTAAATGCAGAAACAATAAAAAGTTTTTAAAAAGTCTAATTTCTATAAAATACGATCTGATTTACGGATCTATGCCAAATTAAGCACCTAATGCCACTGAATATTAGTCCATTTCTGTAGAATATTTTATTATAACTGACCAAAGTTTACATGAGTTAGAGCAAGATATACAATTTTTCAAAAACTTCAAGATTCCGTAAAATCTGAACGTTTTAATCGCATTTTCCCAAATGTAATATTAAAAGTTATTGAACATTAATTTACCAAACAAGTATTTAGCTCGCTAGCCAATTTTTTGTGGCAGTAGAGCATTCACAGACATGTTTCACAAATGTAACAATCCGCCAATTTTACAAGGTGCCAATCTGTGCTTTAATTTTTATGAAAATTGTACAGACGAGAAGAATGCTTCTACCTTTATATGGACACCAAAATCCAGTTTGATCGGTTGAATAATTTTTGAGACATGTTTTAGATCGCTTTAAATGAAAAAAGTAAACCGAAATATTAAGTACTCTTCGTAGATACAACGAATTGTTAAACCTGATAAAATGAATACGATCCTCAATTAAATCTCTTAATGTACTGTCCTCCTAAAAGTAAAAAGGGCACAGTCACTGTCTCAGCAACGTATTAATATTTGACTACGAACCAAGCCAATAATGTTTTTAAAATATTTGAATCATATGAAGGTAAATGGACTTTGTTATAAAGGGTGATTTTTTAAGAGCTTGAGAACTTTTTTTAAAAAAAAAACGCATAAAATTTGCAAAATCTCATCGGTTCTTTATTTGAAACGTTAGATTGGTCCATGACATTTACTTTTTGAAGATAATTTCATTTAAATGTTGACCGCGGCTGCGTCTTAGGTGGTCCATTCGGAAAGTCCGCTTTTTTATCGACAAATTTTGTTCAGCGATGAGGCTCATTTCTGGTTGAATGGCTACGTAAATAGGCAAAATTGCCGCATTTGGAGTGAAGAGCAACCAGAAGCCGTTCAAGAACTGCCCATGCATCCCGAAAAATGCACTGTTTGGTGTGGTTTGTACGCTGGTGGAATCATTGGACCGTATTTTTTCAAAGATGCTGTTGGACGCAACGTTACGGTGAATGGCGATCGCTATCGTTCGATGCTAACAAACTTTTTGTTGCCAAAAATGGAAGAACTGAACTTAGTTGACATGTGGTTTCAACAAGATGGCGCTACATGCCACACAGCTCGCGATTCTATGGCCATTTTGAGCGAAAACTTCGGAGAACAATTCATCTCAAGAAATGGCCCGGTAAGTTGGCCACCAAGATCATGCGATTTGACGCCTTTAGACTATTTTTTGTGGGGCTACGTCAAGTCTAAAGTCTACAGAAATAAGCCAGCAACTATTCCAGTTTTGGAAGACAACATTTCCGAAGAAATTCGGGCTATTCCGGCCGAAATGCTCGAAAAAGTTGCCCAAAATTGGACTTTCCGAATGGACCACCTAAGACGCAGCCGCGGTCAACATTTAAATGAAATTATCTTCAAAAAGTAAATGTCATGGACCAATCTAACGTTTCAAATAAAGAACCGATGAGATTTTGCAAATTTTATGCGTTTTTTTTTAAAAAAAAGTTCTCAAGCTCTTAAAAAATCACCCTTTATTTCTCTTCTTGGACACGTAGAATATTTTTAAAACGTAAATACATTTATTTTTCCATGTACCAAAAACCGAACGTTAACCATAATTTGTTCTTAAATTCAAGTTCTTTTTTTTGTTCTTTTTTAATTTGTTCTTAATTTCAAGCGTCCATTCGACTCAGCAATATGTATCGGATTTAATGAAGAGAGAGCTCTTGTAAAAGGGCATTCCGATTCGCCAAGCAGATACCTAACTGACCAGTCTTTCATGCCGTTCCATCTCCTCTGGTTTTATTCTATATAATCTTAAAATTGTTTTAGAGTCCCCTTTCACTTCTTAGCCCTCGGATTTTCCCCTGATTTTCCCCTCATCGACAAAAAAACATCCAGTTCAATATGTGAAAGAATACTCGTTTTCCTATTCGTTCTACATTATTATAAAGTTCGTTTAAAAATAAGTATATAATATTATTATAACAAGAAATATGTTTTCGTGATAACATGATATGGGGGTTGGCAATTTTTTAACAAACTGTCTTCAAGCGAAACATGGTAAAGAAGGGTTCATGTATTCATTTTACGTATCGCTCTGCAGTATATCTGAATTATCATCCTGCTCCAATTTCCGAGAGTTCTGTAGCTTTTTTCTTTTTCTTCTTTATCTTCTTCTTCCTTCTTCTTCTTCAACAACCGAAACGATTTTCTTGCACGACTGGTTCAGCCTTTCAACTAGGCCGAATGATGAAGCCGCGACGGCGGAGTGCAAATGCTACAGATATGCCGACAAGTCGCGTGAATGGATGCACAGTCCGGCAAAGAGCGCACGTATTGGACTATATAGAGTACTTAAATATAGTGAGACTAGAGCGGCGTCTGGCAGCAACGAAGATCGTGGGCATTCGAGATGTAAGCGAAGACGGGGGAGGCAAGGCAAACCCCTGCGACTAGTTTACAGAACAAGTGCGTGTGTGTTTGCGCTTGCACAGCGACCAGTCCAGCTACGTAAAAATAGAAGCCCCATATATCGCTGAACGAGAGGTTCGACTGGCTGGCTGACTCGCGAGCCTGTAGTTCTATCAATTAAGGCTACTCACAAAAGATAACGAGATGTATGAATCAATTTCCTGAAGAGCTTTAAGAAGGGGACGAACGCCTTCAGGGTGAAATCATGCACACGCGGTTTTAGAGAATAACAATAATAAAGTACGAATAAACATTAAGATGAATCATCTTGTTTTTGACGAGGATCATTGTTTTACCTTGTAGAAGAATTAAATTTTAACCTTTGACCGGTTGTGAGACTGATGCCACCATCGATAATCTCTTTTTCAGATATGCTAAAAGATAAACCAGAATTAATTGCTGCTATGATTATACATAAATTTTGGAATCTATCTGCTTCACAGGTCAATGGAGGATCACTAGCAGAACAAGCTGGTCTCAGAGCTGGTGACGCGGTCATTAGAGTCAACACTACCGACATGTTCAATCTGAGGCACAAAGACGCCCAGGATGTAATTGTCAGATCTGGAAACAGCTTCGAGATAACAGTTCAGAGGTATAATTTCTTGTCAAGTTTACATAAATATCTGTCTATCCTACAGCTCCTAAAGTCGAGTTCACATCGAATTGAAGATCCACTTAATGAATTTCTAATAATTTATTCAAATCTTATGCTTCCTATGAGAATTTCTATTAATTTAACGCGTGATTAGTCGTCGTGTACATGAATAAACAATTAATGGACTTTCAGAGGTGGAAGCACATGGAGACCGAGTGTATCTCCAGTAACTCCATCGATTCCCTCGCCACAACCGAACGCACCAGCAGCTAGCATTTCTCCGGTAACGAAGACGTCATTGGCCGCGAAGAAGCAAGATGTAACACTCATTGGCAGCGGTCACAACTTTACACCCAAACCTTTCGTGAGTCTCTTTTTAATTTTATACATAATTATAGCAATAACGAGAAAAAAATCAGAATTGATGTATCGAGAATTTAAGCGTAATTGTTCTACCAAAGCTCAACGGAAGCAGCGAGGGACCGATAAAATCAATCGTTAACAAGCAGTACAACAGTCCCGTTGGAATATACAGCGAGGAAACGATCGCCGAAACGCTGTCCGCTCAGGCCGAGGTCCTTGCCGGTGGTGTACTTGGGTAAGCAATCGATCATTCCTTTTGTTGGACACTTGAGTCACTGAGACGCTGAACTCGTTTTTTATCGTACATAGTATGTTATACAGCATATATTCACGAGTATACATTAAACAAGGGCTCGACGCGACTCACACGTGTAATTTGTAATTTGCAGCGTCAACTTCAAGAAAAATGAGAAGAACTACAATGCTCAGAACAGCGAGGTCTTCAAAATGGTACAGGAGGCTGATAAGGAACCCAGATCTCCAGAGCCCGGTTAGTAAAATTACGTTAAGAGAAATATAATACGTATTGCGATAATTCGATATTAATTATTCGTAAATTTGACTATTTAGCCCTTCAACGGCGGGATACTTTTTGTTGGGAATTAACAGTATTTTCTAGCTTCGTTTATAACTACTATACGGACGTGCTAAAAATCGTCATTGCCTTCGAGTGGTGACGCGTATATATACATGTCACTCGTTGTTGTGGGATTGACCCTAGCAGTGGTATCTGATTCGCAAATCACATTTTTTCCACATCGAGCAATGCGGGAACCATAAAGTATTTTTGTAGGTTTATTCGGAATCCTATAAATGGCTATTTTGTGTATCGCATTGATCACCGGGGTCATTCTTTTTATCTGTTTTCTTAATACTACTATATGGGGGATGCCAATCCAGAAGGCGAGAAACACTCTAACGAACACGAAATACTTTATAGTTTGCAAACTGCGATTGGCTTGGAATTTTTAAAACTGCTTAAAACTGTTCTCCTTTTTTTTTATTGGGTCTTGCTGTACCCTTAGTGAGTCGGTTAGGATTAATTCACTAACAAATAATCAACGAAAAATGTTCTTTTAAAGGAAGTCGCTAAAATGTCGATATCAATTTTATGTACTCTGTAACATGTTTGGTAAATTAAACAAAAACAGCGGAGCCAACACCCAACAGCGGCGTGATAACGCCATCGTCACCAGCAATTGCGGGATTAAGATCGGTATCGGCGCCGGAAACAAAACCTCAGCCAACTACACCACAAAGCAGCCTTCCACCAGGACAAAACATTTGCGCTGATTGCGAGAGGCTCATCGTGTAAGTCAATCAACGGGAATTCCCGATCGTCGATGCACTTTTTCTTTACATAATCCTTTCAGACTGAACAACGTCGAACACCGTCGTTATTGCCTTCAATTAAAATATTTCTTGTACATTTTACGGTATACGTTATCGGATTTAGGCAGATTCGAGAGCCGCGTTCACAGGCTATCATACAAGGATGAATCGGCGAGATCGTTAGTCACGATTGTCAGCGAAAAAGTTTTAAAAAAGGTTGACGTAGCAAATTTCATCGTCAGAGTGAATCAAGGTTTTTGTTTTGAACTTGATGTCATAGTTGCTTCGCGGACGGAGTTTTATTCCTCGGTGAGCCATGCGGTAGGCGGACGTGCGACTTTCCCGGGGTCGCCGACGCCCCTGTGTCATTCGTTGGGCCACAGCCAGCCGTTTACGAATTCCTACAAGGGTGCGGCAGGGGCAACTCATGATAGACAACTGCACATCGATCATCAACGCGGAGACAATACATCTCACGACCCGACCTCGCCGACTTCTTGCCCATACGACACTACAACACCCGGCATTACGTTTTGTAGCAACTGCGATAGTTCGATTGTGTAACTACTGCATATGACATTTTAGAGAGATATAACCAATTTTTAATTGTATTCCTCAAAAAACTAGACTGGAAGCTTTCGTGAAGTCATCGTATAATCCACCTACTGGCACGTAGGACGACTTTCTGGGAATTCATCAGGAATTCGTTTCTCAAATGCTCTTGTCCATTATATTTACTACAAATATCAGATAAAACAAATCGAACATGATTAACTTTCAACAAAAATTGGTATTTAGGATCACTGTATGGAAGAAAGCTTAGTGAGCTTTCTGATCTCCCAAATGCTGGTAATTGTAGTGGATGAAAGCATGAAGTGCAGAGCCTTAACAAATTCATTCTAACTGCGTCGGTTAGAATTTGTTCAATTAACCTTGCTCCAAGTTTACCAAAAAACAACTGCTATGTCCAATTTTAACTGTCGGATATGAACAACTTCCAACTGTCCCTGGTTATGACCCTGGATCCATTACTGAGGATACGAATGTCTAGTTTAATACAGTGATGACAACCTGAAATTAGACACCTCAGAGCGATAGTTTCAAATCATCGAAACATGGCTCCCGATCGTAGTATAGCAACCAATCAGCTTTAGTGGCGTGCCATTGGACTGTCTAGTTTCATCTGGTCCTCACTGTATACAGTCCTCAGAAATACCTCCTGCCAGTAGGGAGGATTCTAATTGTGAGGCTAAAATGTTATCTTTAGTAGAGAGACGATAGTGAAAGAAAAGTGCGCTGTCACTGTTTATTGCTATTGCTATCGACTATATATATCGTTCTTCCTGCACGTGCTGCAGTGCATGAAAGTCAAAGGAAACCCCTTGGATCATTTACGTGATTATAGTTAATGTCGTGCGCGCATATCTTCTCCGAAGCGGAGATCACATCTCTACCCAATGATGAGCTCTCTGCCATTGTCACTCTGGTTTATTTTATATCCTATTGCGAAATATCAATTGCGATCATTCTTTAACCAGAAACTGTTACACGCTTCGCTGAAACTTCTTCCTCGTTCTCCACATGTATTTTCGTGCTATATACTGATCTTTCTCGAAACATTATTCGGCAATATGACTCAGTAGTATAACGAGCCTTTGCCACAGAGTCTCGGATGCCTATTATCACATGCAGTAGTGATTGATCACTTTAACATCTGTTCTGACACAGAGGTCAATGATAACAGGGCCAAGTATGGCATGTCATTGAAGCGTCGCCCGGAATGCATCATCGATACCCCCCACTTTTCTTCGCATTATAGTTATATTCCTGTGCGTGTACACGGCCTTCTCTCTTTTATTATAATGATGATGTTTTTTTTTTAAGCTGTAAACAATAGAAGTGAACCTTGCGCTTTATGAACGATTATAATTGTACTCAATCGTTTTATTGCTCGTACATGAATGGATCGTTGTAACATCCTACATACCGAGTTCCCGGATTTCTTTAGGTGTCACGCAGTTCTTCCGCTTTTGTAAACTTTTTGGTGTTACCAGTAGATTATCTTGTTCGCTTATTATTATTATCATCATAATCATAATCATAATCATAATCATAATCATAATCATAATCATAATCATAATCATAATCATAATCATAATCATAATCATAATCATAATCATAATCATAATCATAATCATAATCATAATCATAATCATAATGATGATTATGATGATGATCATCATTGTTGTTGTTGTTGTTGTTGTTGATTCACTACATTTCGGTGGATAAGACGTTATTCGCTTTTCCTGGGTGGTTTCGAATCGGCTTGAACGAAAATCTGAACGACGGGATACAGTACAGTCTCCCGGCCCAAGATTTTCGTAAACGTCGCATTGTATAATTAAAAAAAAATTATTTTCATGAATGTTGCTTCAAATAGTGTGAAAACCGAGGCAAAACTACCCTTACTTAATAAATGTCGACGATCTATGTAGGAGAAAAATTGGCTATCCATTAATTTTTTGTTTCTCTAATTCGTCGATACAGTGGAGTTTTCGTGAGGATTAAGGAAAAGAATTTACACGTTGAGTGCTTCAAGTGTTCTACCTGTGGTACTTCCCTAAAGAACGTCGGCTACTACAACATTAACAACAAACTCTATTGCGATATCCACGCAAAATTAGTCGCTAGACAACAGGCACCTTCTGGCATCATGCCCACAACCATCTCACCGTAAGTCGAGTTTAACTTTAATTCTATCTGTACTTCTTAAATTTTAACGTATTTTATGTATTTTAACGTTATTTAACATATTTCAGATCAATTGAGATAAAGTATGATCACAAAAATAAATAATGAAAACCACAAGCGGGTATAAAACGTAATGTAAATTAAAGATCGTGCATGAAAATTTAATTTATCATTATAATAAAGAGACAATAAAAAATCATCATAATTTTTCATTTACATTTATTTTCATGCTCATTTGTAATTTTAAGAACTTTGAAATTTTTATACTAAATTAATCGATCTGGTATTGTAATGTCGTTCTTGCCTCTGAATCAGAGTATCCCCTGTATGAATCAGAGGCATCGATAGGTTGAGGGTTCAAATTTTGGTACTGTAGTTTTGTTGAAAATAATAATATTCAAACGCGATGTAGCTCTCGGTATATACGAGTATAAATATATTTGTAGTCAGAATTTTTTATTTTAGCGTAACTAGACTAGCTTCTCCACCATGAAACATGAACTTTAGGTTGATTGTATTAAGACCGGTTTTCTGCAGCTTTCCTGAGTCCTTTGGGTGCTGTCTAGCTATGAATAGATGGTATTTAGAAGCGAATGTGATAACGGTAGGGAAAGCAGTCGAGCGGTTTTAACTGAAATTACTGGCTCGTTCAGTATGGGTGTAAAAACGTTGATAGCTACGACAAAATTGAAAAAAAAGACTGAGCCGACCCATCTATAGGAACAATGCCTAAGAGCAATATATAAAAAAACTATATATCACTAATGCGGAAGAGCAATATATAAAAAAACTAAATTAATCATCACTATTTATGATCGAATTATTGTTTCTGTGTCTTCAGGAGTGGCAAAGCTCCAGCGGGTACAATCTCAGCAGCACTGGCGAACCTCGGTGGAGGTGATCCACTGTCGCCATCCCTAAATAGTCACGGATCATCTCAGCCTTTCTCTGTAAGTTTTCCAAGCAAATACCATTGTTAATTTAACTCTTTCTAAAACGCATTGATAATTATGATAATAACGTTAAAGTGTTGAAAGCTTAAGTTTAAAATTAACGCGTGTGTGCGCCGCTTGCGAATATTTCGTTTTACCAATCAACAAACATTTATCGTCTAAGACGCCAATAATATTAATAACAAAGCTAATAAATTAGAGATTGCAATGTGTGTGTCGGATTTGCCTACTAATCGTATTTACAGGCCCGAAATCATCGGCGATCGAGTGACGATCTTAGTACACCCCAGAGACGTCCGTCACGAACGGATCTACCGTCTTATTACACAACAAACGGTCACGATACGGACGAGCAAGATTGTTACACGGAACAGGAATCTTGCAACGCTAAAACTTACACGAGCACCATCACAATCAGGACCGGGAACGAGGTTGGCCGTTTGAACGACAGAGTCAACGAGCTCTTACGCCTCGATGATAATCGTAACACGACTAACAAATTATACGTTTCACGTGACAGTGATGTAACGAAGCGTGGCCATAACATAGTCCTATCCTCATCATCCTCACCACCGATAAAATTAAGCAACGGCGATAACGAGTCACGCTTTATTGTTTACGAACCGTCGATCGGTAACAAAACCGATTATCGAAACGATGGAAGCAACGAGAGCGCAATTCGTCATCGAGAGCAGGAACCGGCCGTCGTTAACACCTGTGGCGTTCCCCGCTACCAGATCACTAATCAACGGTTCAAGCCCGGCACATTTTCCTCCTACCACCCATCCAACGCAAAACTCACATCCACGACAGCCTTACGTACCGATCACGACGACCGAATAACGTCTGAGCTACATGCAAACGGCAGAGATCCAGATTATTCAAACTCCACCCTTGACAATCGCGGTTACCAACCGATTACCCAACGGCGCGTTACTTCCTATGACACTTCCTTCGCTAACTCTGTTGATGAAGTTCACGAAAATGTAACTCACGGAGTAACGGATTCACCCAAAGTCGAATATGTTCAAAATCAAATTCACGAATGGCAAAATGGTGGGGCCTCGGAGGGTTTTAATAAGAATAATCGAGATATTTCTGGTTATCGACCAATGAACGGACGTTCGAATTCCTTGACTTCGGCCTTTACTAACTCTTGTACCCTCTCAGACTCGTTGTCGTCGACATCGAAACCGCCGACACCACCACCACAACCATCATCTCTGTCAACGTCTACGTCATCGATGTCTTCAGCACGGGTGCGAGCACGACATATAGTGTTTTACTTTATTTCGAACGCTTGACTAATTAACTAAAGGAGCTCTCTGTCGTAACGATTTTGATATCGTTACGATTGGTAGAGGGAGGTAGGGCCAGCACGTGATCGTTGTATCGTATTGCATTGCAGCCCAATCGCCTTGGCACCCCGCCCGTCGATACACCCAGTTTTCGTCCAGTCCAGGTAACGTCCCCGCACGAATCGCCACTACTCTGCACGTTGCTCGTCCACGCGAGTAATATTTCGTTCTCGTTTGACGTGTTTTTTAAGATAAGGTGGGATTAACGTGTCTCCTTTCTACAGCGAATTGTTCAGTTTGTAAAATTGATATTATTTACTGCTATTTTATCACTAGAACGTTTTTAAACGAATTATTGTGAAAAGCAAACGAGAACGAATCGAATATATCAGTCGAGTGTGGTTTGTCTAACGTGATTGTCTCTTCTCTTATTATATCAGAGTCACACGTCAAACAACATCAGTGGACCAAAACCCTTCGGCGGTTCGAGCATAGTTGCGCCCAGCAGCTTTGCAGCGCCGCCCGTTATTAACTCCGGAAGCAACACCCTGCCACGTCCTCAGAGTCAGATAGTTACTGGTAAGTCTTTTAACGATTTTATTTCAGGGACAACGTTTCGTCGATGATACTACCGACATGAAATCGCGTAGTTTTATTCCCCTACGACACATTTTTCTGGCTCAATTGATAAATAACTCTGTTGGCCCCTTGCGACCTAAGTCCAGTTCGAAGAATAAAAAACAATTATATTAATCTAAAGGTCTTTTGCTATCAAATTTGAACAAAAAGTGATAATAGTCCAAGCAGCATTTCATTGAAAAATGAAAAATAATAATGACACGTAAAAGTGGTCGTATCTTACAATTTCTCTTGTTAACGAAAGATCGACATGAATCGTATCCAACTAAATTTTTTTAGACAAATTCATGACTAATTACATCAAATTGTTTATCGTTGAATGTCCATTGACCACCTTTAATTCGCTAGTAACTGTGAAACTCTTTTATCTTTTAAGCCGTTTGGAGGCTTCAATGAAATATGTATGACAGGTGTAAGTAAGGGGTTGCAATACTACTCGTTATGGTATCAGAAGCATTAATTGAATCGGATCAACTGGCTAAGTAATTAAAAGGAATGAAAAGTAAAGATGCAAAATAATTTTTGCTTTAAAAAAAAACCAATTTGATGTAGACAATCGCACTGTGCTTGCGATCTGCTTTCGATGTTCGATGTAATTACAAGATCTTGCACGGCTATTGGTATATCTACTATATACATTGTCTTATAACATAAGAGTTCTATTTTTAGTATTACAAATCGGGTCAATTTATTCGGTCGCGACACCAAGAGTACATGGCTCGTCGAGACCGCGATACGTTTAGTCTACGAGTCGAAAGATCTATACACAATAGCCCGTTGCGAGTTTCTCTCCTCTCTCTCTCTCTCTCTCTCTCTCTCTCTCTCTCTCTCTCTCTCTCTCTCTCTCTCTCTCTCTCTCTCTCTCTCTCTCTCTCTCTCTCTCCTCTCCCTCTCTCTCTGTCTCTCTTGTTGCGATCTTGATTCGATGGATGACAAACAATTTCGAAACAGGCGAGAGGGAGAGCGGATGTATACCGTTCGTCTATATACACCGGAAATGTAGCACATCTTGTTAAATACCTTTCTGTGTGATATGTCGATTCTTTAGCCTGCCAATACCGAACGCTCGGCCTTTCTGAGGTACGACGTTAGTGTTAAAAAAAAAACAATAATTACTGTAAACACCACCATACTGACTATGGCGATTTTTAAAAAGTCGCGCTTACTTGAGTTATTGCCACACTCGCTTCCGCAGCGCTCATAAAATTTCACATCTATATCATTTTTCCATTAATATACCTACGAAGGAATCTAATTGATTCTCACGCATAATTATAATACAAAATCTATTCGAGTCTGCGCGCTTCAGGTCATGATTAAAACAACGCTGGCAACGAGGCGTTGTGAGCTGCATGCCCGGTAGCACTCGCAATAGAAACTGTCCACGCGCGACGGCTTGACTTTCTACTCCCATCACATTTGTTAAATGGACAAACAAATATATTTTTTTAAAAATGATTAAACACTCGATTATCACTTGTCATCTCTTTTCCGCACTCTCACTCACTCTTTTTTCCCCGCGAAAACGAAACCTTTCTTTCGCATAATTGTATACTTTTTTTCTTATCTTTTTTCAGCAGCTCCGTCTTTCAATCCTAAGCCCCGACCCTTTTCCCTGACTCTCGCGTGAGTGCGGGTGGCCCTCAACGCGTGCGTCGTCGACGTTTTCCTCGTCGTTCTGTCTATTTCTTAAATTTCCTTTTATTTTCTTGCAAAGATCAGGCTTCGTTCGAAGCCCGGACAGATTTCATTTATATATTTATTGTATTTACGTAACTTATTGTTGTATAAATAACTTATTTCTGACGCTCCGAATACTATAATTACGCGATGAATCATTGAATCGTACGCCGATTCTACTCTATACGATTGTGTAACGTCATCAATCATACCATTGCTGGTGGATACAAAAATATCGATGCAATTATTACTTGTACGTGTTCAGGAGCCAACACTGAGTCGATCGGAATAAAAACGAAATCATTATCAACACGTCATAATTGACGAATTTTCATTTCGCTCATTCACATAATCGCTGATGCATTTTGACTGCATATACTATTTAAGAAATTGTTGACTATATTGGTCCGGGTTCCAAATTGACACGTTAACACCTTCCTACCATTCTTTCACCTCTTTTCCTAAGAACTTTGTCGGCCAAATAAAGGTAACGACTCCACGGAAAAGAAGTATATGTCCAAATATGTTACATGCACTTGTTTGTCGAATGTTTATTTATTGAGAAACTTTGTAGTGTTATTGGTGTTGGCTGCATCGGCAAGAGATGGTCTACTAAGAGCTTAGAGACTTTTTGATTTTTGACCCTGATCACGGTCTCCTGAAAAAATTTTAAAAGCTCTTTATATTTTTTTAAGTTAAATTTACATTGAAAAATATTTCTCAAATATAATTTTGTGTATGTTAACTCTTTATAAGTAACAATAATATCCTACTCCTTGGTTTTATCATAACAACGCGTTATTCGCACTCTGCTCTTCATAGTCCCTTTCCGGGAGTATTTCGAATGGTGTAACTTATAAAGGGTTAATATAATATAAAGGAAAAAAAAATTTTTCCAGTAACATCGTTATGTAGTAGGTATAAAGTTTTTTGCTATTTTTGTATCACCAGCATTAATAGTATTCTGCAAATTTTTATGCACCCAGCATATTGTATTTTGTATATATTTTTCCTTGGGGGTGATTATTGCATTTTGAAGATTTTCACAAATGGAATAATTAGCTTGGCAGAGTGCCGCAGGGGTAGCTTTTTTCCAAGCTTTAGCTTTACTCTATGAGAAGAGCTTCGTAGAGTTGGATCATTCGTGTAGGATTTAAATTTGCCAAGAAATCTCTGAAATATATTGATTTTTTTCTATGAATAAGTATGCTTTTACTGTTTATACTAATTGAATAAATTTCTTTTTTCTCCTCGTTCTATGTCTGTGTTTCGACTAATATAAACTAATGCCTCTAAAAAAATTGCTAATTGTTCTGAATTGACCGAATTTTCGTAAACCCGTAAATCCGATCCACCCAAACTTTCCTCCAAATGGTGCTGGCTCGAATGCGAGCAGAAAGATATTACGAAGAAGCCGACTATTACGAAGTGAACGAGGCTCCGGTTGAGGAGCCATCGAGGTCTCGTTGCGAGCAACAACAACAGCAACAACATCAAGAATCGAGTTGTCCATCCGTGAAGAGCAAGAGCCTCGTTTGGCCTCCAGTGAAACCGATCGAAGACATCACCTATCCAACCGCCAGTCCAATCTGGATAGACCCCAATCCGGTCCTTGACAAACGACCGCGTCATAACGTGCGCGAGAAACGAACAACTCTTCAAGAAGTGGCTGACAGTTGTTGCGGAAGCCGTTGCGGTAGTCGCTGCTGTAGTAGATACGAAGAACGCGAATACGAACGATTTTCGTTATCATCGCGAGTAAACAATCGTGAATCGAGCATGGATCGATCCAGTTGCTCGCAGCCGTTTTACCGAAAGGTTGAGATGTCGGAGACTCGACGAGAATGTCGACCACCCGTGTACACCCCACGTCCCAGCTCGGCTGACGGTGTACGTAGGTCTCTGACACCTACTCGAATTTCCCAACCAGTCCCGAGACCTTGGATGGCTACCGTCACATCAGGGACTAGTGTTTATGGTCACGTGGAGCCGCCACCTCAACCCGAGCCCGAAAGAATCTGTCGAAAGATATGTCGATGCCAGATTATCTGCGAGAGAATGTCAGGACCTCAGGGTCCGGAGCACGAACAACAGCACACCTATCGCGAAGTTTCATGCGAATTGTGTCGACCACCGACTCCACCTCAACCGGTGTGCTGCAAGTATCCCGAGCTCCAGGAGCCTCAGGAAGTCAGCCGGAAGACCGACAGTGATGTAGTCGACTTGTCAAAGGTCGTGCCGCCGGATGTTGCGGTATGTCCCAAGGGAGTCGAGAACCAGCACAATCTATTTACCGAAACGATGGAGAAGGATGTGGGTGATATACACATAAAGAAAACAACAATTTACGAAAAAACGGTTGAACTGCTGTCGCCTGATCGCGCAAGGTCACCAGAACCTGAGGAGCAAGCTATTGGATCAAACGAGACTTGCCAGATTACCTCGGAAGAAGAAACCTTCCAGAGGAGTTCTGTATCTCTGGATCGCGAAGTGGAGAATATATCCGATAGAAAAACCGTAGCTGAGTCGACGGAAATGCTGAGCTCGGCAATCGATACAGCGCAACTAATGGAGAACGCGAGAAAAGAGGAGGAAGAAAAAAGACAAGAATACGAGAAGATTTGTCATGAAGAGGAGGAACGTCTTCGGCATCAGGAGCAGGAGTGCCAAGAGCAACAACGTCACTATGAAGAAGAGCGAGCTCGCAGGAATAAGAAAAAACACGTAGCTTTCTGTGGAGCGCAAAGGAGCGAAGTGATACAGGAAAGTTGCAGGCCTGAGGAGTGTTATCGACGAGAGGAATACATGGAGAAAACCATCGAACCCGAGCCGAGTGAGGAACGTTACCACGAGTTTACTGAAGAAATCAAGATCCAGGATAACTTTCAGCAGTTGGAAGAAGAACGTCGTCAAAGTTTGAGGGAGCAGGTTGAGGTCCATCAGTGTATTCGAGAGCAACAGGTACCGGAAAAGCGTCAGAGTCTTCAGGAGAGACGATTGTGCTCGAGATTCCGGGATACTCCGGCGGAAAGAGAAGAGCGACTATCCCAACAGCAGCCTCAGCCTCAGAAAACTTGCCAGAGGAAACATGTGCAGTTCGTGGCCCAGTCTGAAACTTCAACTATATCGTTGCCACCGACTAGTATCAAGAATGCCACTGCCAAGGAATGGAAGTCGGAGATGGTGAAAGCATTAACAACCGCACCGGCGCGTCCGTACTCTCCTTTCGACGGATCCTCCTGCCAACAGCAAGAGGATAACGAAGCTACTTCGAGGACCGTCTATAGCACAGAGGTTAGGTACGAAGACATGTGCAGACCATTTCCGAGACCAGACCCTCAGCTAGCATATCAGGAGGAGAGACCGGAATCTCCTTTCCAATCGGCGCTCATGACTGCGCCCGAACGTCCCTTTACCCCTCTGGGTCGGGAACCCGGAGAAGGATTCGACACCGTAATCTGTGTCGACAGATCTCAGACTCCCGTAGATTCGGTAACTCGTGAAGGATACTGTCACCCAGCCGAGATTCTTTACACCGATGATAAGACCCGCGAGGCGCGGTCGAGGGAAAGAAATTTAAAAAAAGTCGAGGGTCCACAACCACTGCCAATACCGCCACAGGATCATCGATTGAGGGATTCCTCGGCCTCGCCTGCAAGATCCCTTTCTCGACCGGGAACGCCGAAAGATCGTTCCCTCATGACGGGACTCAAAAAACCTGGCACTATACCGTCATATCAAAGATATCTGGTATCCATGCAGCATGACGCCATTGAGTCACATCCTTACATGTCCAGCCGATCACCGACACCAAACATATCGAATTTTCCTGCTCAAGGACCTCCAGAACCACCTGTATGCTTCGCGAGAGCTCAAGCACCCAGGATCCACGAGAATTCTCCGCCGTGTAAGAGTGTTTCGGCGCCACCTTGCCAACAAGCACCTCCACATCCCGAGCATCGAGAGTGCGTCTCTTACCACATGGAAGAGGACACTCCGTCTGGTCATCGTGCTGAAGCTTATCACGGGATCCGAAGGTCATACTACTCCGATGATTCTCGATGCGAGGAAATTCAGAATGTCTGTAAGAGTCGGAGATTCGAGGAAGAGTATGAGAGAAATGACGAAAAGTCTGCAATTGCAGTGCAGAGACAAGACGACCACGATGATAAGCCGGGTTGTGGAATCGGCAAAGTAAATCGCGTTCAACCATCACTAGTCTGTCCCCTGGCTCATTGCTCGGGTTCTGAAAGATTCCCCAAGACTGGGGTCCGCGTTTTGCCGCCATGTCCTCTACCCTCAACTTCCAGTCAGTCTTACGAGACACGCCGATACTGCCATGGACAGCGCACCACTAGTAGCAGCGCTTTCGCGTCCCAACAAGGTCAAGGCACTGACTGTCCGAATTCAGGAGTGACGATAATGCCCTGCAAAACTACTTCGGAGTCGGGCACAAAGGCTGGTATTGTGATAATGCCCTGCGAAGGATCCGATAATACTTCTTCTTACTCTCGCGCTGGAATCTGCGTCACCCCGACACCTGACAGATCGGGTGTTTGTGTGTCGCCCATTGCTCATGGAAAATCGGCGACGAATTGTGCTAAGCCTTCCGGAAGTCCACGTTCCGGAGGTTGCACTATTGATATTGGCAATTGTCCAGCGTCAGGAGTACGCGTGGCTGCCTGCGGAGACGGTTCCGTCTGTGTGGCCCCGTGCTCAATTCCGGGGTACGCTCCAGTTCAATGTCCCAAGCCGATACTGAAGAGTCCTTGTCCAAGGGCCGGGTTACCCTTTCCCCAAATTCCTTTACCCTGCGAACCCGACGAAATAGTGAATTCCTGTGACAACTGCCCTCTCAAGACACAGTCTGCTTGTCAGCAACAAGATTCATCTGCCTCTCGCCCGACAAACGATCAGAGCTTTCAGCCGATACGCGAGCCACGCACTAATCTCAGCAATCAGCTTACGCGACTAACAGTGAGGCGTGACAAGCAACACGTTGTGCAACTTTTCAAGCCTCAGGCACAGTGCCAGTCCTTAAGCCAGTGTTTGATAACCGATTCCCAATGTCAAACCCAAACCCAGTACCGCGGGCCCCAGATTCCCGGACCAAATTGTAATACCCGAAAAACAGCAGACCCACCATATTTGTCGTCCCAACCGGATCTAGGTAGCGGCATCGGTGGATCCGGCGCTAGCGGAAGAAGCGGCAAATTCGCCGGCAGCAGTGCCCCGAAACGCGGTAGAGGAATTCTTAATCAAGCCGGTGGACCCGGATCTCGTCAACCGCTTTGCGGTCATTGCAACTCTCATGTCAGGTAGAGCAGGCATCCCATCGAGATTTTTTATGTATCCGTCGTTTTGCGTGAGATTGTTTGACAGGCATGATTACTCTCTTCTTATTTGGAGCTCATTTTAAGCTTTCGTGTGTACAATAACCGCAGACGAGTACCATTCACCATAATTTTAATCATTAATCTCGTCGTATTTTCTCAAATATGTTTTAATAGGATTGGTAGTTGCTTTATTGTGATCGTTATGCTTGTTTTATTTAACTAACATTTAATGCACGTTTTTCAACAGCTAATGGAGAAAACACTAACACCCTCAGAAATGGTCATGCCCTGAAGCCAGTGTGCCGTACTTGCAACAAAGAAATTACCAGGTTTGTAATTGATCATGTAAACGCCGATTATAATAGTGATCATGTGCATGATAATCAGTAACAAAGTTGGAAAAAAATTATTTGTCTGCTTTCCACAAATGTCAATTTTAGACAATTCATTGTCGATCTTATCAATAGTTCGCCCATAAGTATAATACTTATGTGACCTAAGGTGCCCTGTGCTCCCCTATTGCTCCTACGTCGATCAATTTCGACTTCCTCATACAGAAAGATTTGTTCAAGACGAACAAAAAGAGCACGGAAGCAACATACAAATAATGCTTAGCATCCTGTTGTATTAAAACTTCCAGGGAGTCGTGAAGGATATATGTAGTTGAATATGTGTTGTGATAGAAATCCATTCATTGTACTTTCTATAAATTTTAATCCGAAATTGGAACTAATCAGAGTTGTCACAAAATTTAAAATTCCACAAAATCTGTTTGTTCTAATATATTATAATAAAAATGAGAAAAAATAGACTTATTCGTTTATTTTCTTGCAAAATTTCAGCTAATTGAGTCATAGTTAGGATTCTTTTCTTTTTGCATGCCAGAGTGAAATCGAATAAAACAATTCAATATTCTATCAAATTCGATAAATTCAACATAACTTTATAAATTAATTAAAAATATAAATTTTAATAGTTCCTGATTCCTGATGAGATATATAATACAGATACGTAAGCTACAATTTATATTTTCTTGAATACTAGGGGGCCGTTTATCACAGCTCTTGGTCAAATTTGGTGCCCGGAGCACTTTATTTGCGTGAACTCGCAATGCCGTCGAGCACTGCAAGACATTGGATTCGTCGAAGAGAAGGGTCAACTTCACTGCGAATATTGCTTTGAGCGTTTCATCGCTCCGGCGTGCAACAAGTGTAACAGCAAAATCAAGGGCGTAAGTGGAAAGGCAACACAAGCATGTCCCGGAAAATTAAGAATAGCACATAAAAAAGAAATGATTAAACCTTTTTTATTACAGGACTGCTTGAATGCTGTAGGAAAGCACTTCCACCCTGAATGTTTCAACTGCTCCTATTGCGGAAAGCTCTTCGGCAACAGTCCCTTCTTCCTTGAGGAAGGTTTGCCTTATTGCGAGGCTGGTAAGATAACGTCTAATTTAGTATTTATTTATTAATATTTGTGCGATCCTTTTGTTCTTAAAGCAAATAAAAAAATCGCTTTTACAGATTGGAACGAGCTTTTCACGACGAAGTGTTATGCGTGTGGTTTCCCCGTGGAAGCTGGTGACCGTTGGGTGGAGGCCCTCAACAACAACTATCACAGCCAGTGCTTCAACTGCACGGTAATTAATCGTCTTGACTTGATCGTAACAAAAAAAACGGGTTTACGAAAAAGTTTGTGTCGTTTCAGATGTGCAAAAAGAACCTTGAAGGCCAAAGCTTTTATGCAAAGGGTGGTCGTCCTTTCTGCAAGAATCATGCACGCTAAACGAAATTTATTATAGCCCAAGGATATGAGTACATCACGATCTCATATAACAACGACGAATGAAGATTTTTAAAAACAACGAAACAAAAAAGCGTAATTAGCGACCGAGTAAAAATTGAACTTGTGACGTGTTTGTACCATTGTTATTATTATTTATTGTTATTTATATTCGTGTTATTGTGTTTTACCATTACATGCGATGAATCTAACGAATCCGCTATGCGACGAGCGACATGGAGAAACGTGGGTGAAAGAGTATATGTATATGTATGCAGCGTGCCTAACGGAATGTACCTCGTCGTAGACGTCACCGTGCTCAGAAAAATGCAAATCAACGTTAAGTACGAAGACGGAAATATTCGGAGCATGATTTACTCGACCATTTACTAGACGTGCAATTACGTGTAACGAGGACGCTTCGTCGGGGTGAAAGGTATATAGTACGATCATGCTGTATTGCTCACGAGTCCCATACATCGAGCGTACTTCTATGACGATTTGCGAGTCTAATCAGAGAGCTATGCAGCGGTATTTCCGCATGTCATTGTCGTTCGTAATAATAATGCGTACAATTAACCGCTAATAGTCAAGCCCGGCGTACGCGCTGATCATCGGGTTTGCCGGGCACGACGTGATCCGAAC
Organism: Cylloceria caligata; assembly: GCA_963942595.1. NCBI lineage: Eukaryota > Metazoa > Arthropoda > Insecta > Hymenoptera > Ichneumonidae > Cylloceria > Cylloceria caligata. The sequence goes on from OZ012708.1 coordinate 11,040,016, forward strand.
CTTCGCTTAAACTACTGTTAGCTTGCAAGTACAAGATAAGCCTTCTCTTTACATACTATATGGCTACATAGCACGACTTTGTGCCGTGCTTTCAACGAATCACGCAAAGGTCACTAGTGCAATTAGAAATTACGCTAAAAATTCTCTCGGTACCGCACGCGGTCCTAGTTGGATATATCTACCGATCGCCCGGAAGAGCAACGGTCACGTTAAATAATTCGAGACTGGCTAAAATATAAAAGTTCCTCACCGATTTATTTCCGTGATTCGTCGAAAGTCGGCAAATAGAAAGTGAGTGAGAGAGAAAGAAAGAGGTAGATAGTACAATTATAATTGAGAGAGAGAGTGTGATTTGAATTTCGGGCTGACAAATGTAGAAATTATTGAGATACTCCAAACAATTAGCAGGTCAAGGAAAATGAATATGCGAGAATTTTTCGAGCTGGTAGAGCTTTTTATCGAACAACAGTATTTTTTCAAACGAGACAATAGTACGGCCTAAATAAATAACATTCATTTTTAACGAAATTATTTTGTGCTCGGTATTAATCCGATCTGAATGTAACAACGACGCGTTAAGCTTTATTTAATATATATATATATATTGGTTCATATGAAACAAAATTCATTTATAAGGACAGGTGTGTCAGTCTTTGTTCCTATTACTTGGAACAGAATAATATGATGGCAGTGCCTCTGTAATCACAATCGTAAGAAGAATGTGTAACTTGTGTAACTCCTCGGTGACGGATACCGAAGATATTATAGCTATTTATCTCAACGGCATGCTTAACAATTTTATTGAAAGAGGATGTTACCGATTATCGTGCCATTTTATCGAGCTCGTGCCAAAACAGTCATAAATATACGATATTATACATATAATACATCTTTGGCACGGATTTAAACCAGTTAAGAAAAGTAATACATATGTAAATTAGCGATTAAGGCAGTTATGTTACTAATTATGATTAAGCTTTTAAGCTGCATAGCCCTATTTTGAACGATTGTCAGACCGAGAGATGGAAATATAATTAGAAGATATAGTGAGACCGAAAGAAACCGCGAGAACGATAAACGGTGTAACTGGACTAACAAATGTTTCTTTTTTTTCGAATCGACTAAACGATTGGACGATTCAAGATTGTTCAGGAATCGTTTTTACTTGATAATTACGAGATTTCTCGATGAGCACAGCTTAACTTAATTAATTTACACTGTGTATCATTGTACGAATATCGAGCATGCGTGTAAGTCTATGTAGCTGTGTTACGTGTTGCTTAAAAATATACTGATTGATTAGTCAACTGTCGATTATTTTTACATATCTTATATTAACTTCGTATGAACTGTGATCGCGTCCGAAACTATCAGTACCTTCATTCATTCTACGTACCCCTCAATCACACAATTCAAAAAAAAATTATTTTTTCAATGCGTTAGAATTTTCATAAAATAACAGAAAAAAGTATTTTTAAACAAACATGTCTCCAATTAGTAAATACTTTTTTTTAATAAAAGAATTCGACGTTAAGAGGTCATTCCACTGTAAAATCTTTGAGATACCAGCAAAAAAAGTGGCGCTTTGTGATCTCTTTATTTTTTCAACTTGTGCAAGTGATTGCAAGAAAACGATTTGATCAATCAGTCTGAAAATTTTACACGTTATTCAACAAATTAGTGGCTATCACAGGGAATACTGAAACATTTTTTCATGAATAACTTTGTACTTTTTAACATTCAAAATGATTTTGAAATATACTGGATTGCAGAATTGAAACTTTGAGCCTACATCATTTTATTAATTTTTCATTAATCAAACTAATTCTGGTTCACACGATAACGACACTCATACTGAAAATCTTTGACGTCAGCAGTCCATCGCTATTTAAAGGCTTACAGTTCAGTGCTATAAATATTGAAAAAAAGGTTACAGATCCTTAAAAAAAAATATTTATACTCATACGCAAATCTGTAATTACGTTGGACATTTCATTAAAAAAAAAGTCCTAATAATAACAATTTTTCAACAGATCACATCTTAAAGAACTGAAATTTAAATCTGTGTTAGAATGTGTAATTTGAACCCCTTTAAAATAAACAGTGAGCATAATTAGTGAAAAATAAATTTTTATTTGCAATCGCTATTTGGAAAAAAATTAACGTCACGTTGATTATTTTTATTAATTTTTTTCTGTTAAAAAAAATATATTTCACATGTATTTTTTTTCAAATATTTTGATATGAAAGTAGAGTTTAATATAAGGAGATTTATGTCCTTATTTCTTTAAATATCACTCCATACCATACTTTTTCACTGATTAACAAAAAACGCATAACTTAGTCGCGCGCGGTCGTAAAAGGCCCCGAAATATCTATTATATCCCCGAAGATATATTATTTAATACGTCTGTACATTTGTACTGACAAAATTATGGGGTTCTTGATCGGTTATTTCAGGAGACATTTTCACAAAAGTATTATTGCACTGAGATAAGTAAAAGCTCGACCGAAGTGAAAGTTGATATCTCAATTTTTTTTAATATATACATTTTTTTGTTGCATTGTGATATACGAGACACTCTATTTTGACCATGAATTAGACACGCGCGCACGCGAACAAATCAATTGAACTTTTGTCAAACAATATATTTACATTTTTCTAAAAATAACACACAGCGCAATCACATAAACTCATAGGTACAGTCACAATTTAAAACCCCTCTATACCCTCTCTTATACTCCTTCCACACTTTAATTACGAATTTGAATTTATTGTAGCCAAGGCAAGAATAGTGGAGTGGGTTCAGTCACTGCAATTGTAATGTAGGGTCTACAAGAGTCTGCAAAGATCGGATCTCAACACACACCGAAAAATTTGAGAACATTTTTTTCAGAGATCAATTTGCACTTACCGATGTATGGAGCTAATTCAAATTGGAGTGGAAATTAATTCGGTTAGTCCCATGAACCCCCAAATGGATGGGCACCTTTGAAATTGTTGCATACGAGAACTATAGGAATAACGACTATCTTTACCGATTAAGATACAAAACTGGAACAAATTATAGAATTTCCTTTGATTGGGGATCATGACTGATAAAGATAATTAGAAATAAAAAAATGATCGGGATTAATCCTCTAGGGTTACCATAAAATGACTTAAATATATTAAAAAATATTTTCTTATCGTATCATTATATACAGCCCTGAATGATTATGCAACCCTCGGAAATAGCGCCGAATCAACGAATCGATAAATCGATGCGATTGCAAAAACAAAAACATAAGATAAAATGCATCTTATAGTTTTAAAGTCGATTTTACGGTATCGTGGGCACGTCCGACAGCGAGAGAGGATAACCTATGACCAATTCCGCAGAAAGGTCATTCGCTTATCGTCTGTACGGTTCCAGCTGTCGAAATGCGTGCAGAGCCAGTGGCACGAACCGCGATAGGATCGGGGAACGTCACCAGTCTGTCGTACTTTGCGTTCGAGGAAGGAAGTACTCGTCGTTCGGTCTCCGGATAGAAACGATTCATCGATCTGCTACATAACCGTAACCTTGTGCCGATGCGCGTAGCACGCGAGGGACAAGCAATAATTTTTCGGTGGGCAACCAGCCCCGGTCCCGGTGAGCCGTGCAACCCCCTTCGCAAGCCCATCCTGAGGTCTGCTTATCACGTCTTCATTGTACACATAAATAAATTGTGCGAAAGTACAATATTGTTCATAGTTCCAATCACGTAGAATTTAATTAACGAGCTTCATTACCAATGATAGTAATTCATGTACAAGTGATCACAAAATTCAGCCTAAATCTCGTCGCTCACAATTTTACACGCGTTTCAAAGCCACCCAATATTTATGCACAAAGCTATTTTCTATTTATGTACAGGGTGCGCCATCTCAATCTGGTCGATGGAAGTATTGAATAACTTAGAGAATTTTCAACAGATTTCACAAAGTCGTATTTTTTTATTAAATTTGATTCATTACAATTTATTTTGATTAGTTTCCAAAAACCACATCGATCAAATGTCCGCCTTTATTACTGAGACAAAAATGAGCTCTTTTTTCGGCATTTTTCATTGTATTTGCCAGCGTCTCGGGCGATATCGCTGCGATTTCGGCTCGAATGTTGTTTTTTAGCTCCTCTATGGTCTTCGGCTTGTTGGCATAGACTTTACTTTTCAAAAATCCCCACAAGAAGAAGTCCGGTGCAGTCAAATCCGGCGATCTTGGTGGCCAGTCAATATCACCTTTCTTTGATATCACACGTCCTGGGAACTTCCGACGCAAATAGTCCATTGTTGAGCGCGCAGTGTGACATGTCGCACCATCTTGTTGGAACCAAAATTCCTTAAGACCTTTTTCACGCATTTGTGGTAAAACAAAGTGTGCCAACATCCACCGATATCGATCCCCATTGACAGTTTCACCAGCTCTGAAGAAAAATGGTCCAATGGTGGTTTTTGAGCAAACACCGGCCCAAACTGTCACTTTCTCATCGTGCAATAGAGTTTCGTGAATAATATGAGGATTATCGGTGCCCCACATGCGACAGTATTGTTTGTTAAGAGCGCCAGAGAGGGTGAAATGAGCCTCGTCGGTCATCAGAATTCGCTCCCAAAAATCCGGCTCAGCTTCCTTCATTCGACTAACGTTATTAGCGTAAGCCAAGCGTTCTTTCGGCGTATAGCGATACATGGTTGAAATTGTACTGAAATAACCTATACGAAACGTGTTGTACGACGCTGGTCGGTTAAAATCTGTCAGAGTTATTCAATACTTCCATCGACCAGATTGAGATGGCGCACCCTGTATATTATTTGTAATAAACTTAGTTTGGTAGAAAGGGGATCTAAATTGTTATGGTTGTTCAAGTTAATTGTAAAGCTATATATCTTTCAACTTCGCTATCTCCCGGTACGAGCATGGTTTTTAGACAAAGCAAATGAAGCAAACCCCTATTTTCTTGTACAAGCGAACTGTAGTACAAAGAGACAGATGTTTAATTGACACATCCAGCCAGATAATTACTTGTGCTCGAGGCAATTAGTTGCGCCCACGAAAAAAAGTATTGGGCCAACGAATTATTTTTTTGTTCTCTAACGAACTCGTTGTACCACGCTAGTAAGTCAGTCTAAAAATAATAATTTATTGGAATGACTAATTTACTTGGTTAACACAACTAATTGGTTTTCTCAAATTGAAGAGCTATATCAACGAACTATTTATTTTATTCAGCCAACTGATTTTTTTCACTGTATGCTGCGCATTAAATATTGACATTCTTTCATCTTGGGGGTATTTATAGTATGCGATGCGAGGTATTTTAAATCTTCCCGGTGACATATGTCAGCCTAGATACCATGAGACTTTTAAACGCCCGGTACTCTTCTTTAACAAAGTTAGCGCGATTTCTTAGAAATTTGTTCTATCATAGAACTCATTCTTTCTTTGCGTTCGCAGTGACCTATATTTTAATAAAAATAAATAAATCAGAGCGAGAATAGTTGAAAGATAAAGCACGGAGTCCACAGAGGGGCATAGAGTGTGATGCACGAAGACAAGTGCCGTAGTTTTGCAGTCGTGAAACCAAACGTTCGCATCACCGACACTGGCTACCCTGACCTTTCTGATAATCGTTCTCACGACAGAGAGTTATGCGACGGAAAAAGTTTGGGAAAGCAAAATACCGCACTGTCTCTGACCCTGTCGTCTCAGATGTCACATCCGCTATTGCAGTAGTAGTGCCAGGGGTTGATAGAGAACTCGCTCTATACACAGGGATGGAAGCGAATCAGCCTGAGTGACTAGTGCTGCTCGATCTTCAGGAGTCACAGTATTCTGTTATTCCTTAGCCATTGGATCTTCAGCAGGATTACAATTATACAGATTGTGCTCCTGAACGGGTGAAGCTAATGCCACTGTCGAGTATACAGCGCTTATCGTACGTTATCCACTGTAGTTTTTATGACAAATCGGCAACTTTTTAAACGCTTAATAATCAAAAAACGTGAGAAAGCTAATAGAACGGACATAGAAACGTGTACTATAGAGTGAACAAAAAATTTACAAATTGATATCCACCAGGAAATTTGCACGAGAATCTAAGGCAATTACGTGCTGCAGACGCGGTCGCGGTGATCGTGAACTTTGAGGTCTCGAGTGTGCAGCGAGAATAGGTCATCCTCGTAGTAGTTGTTAGTTCATTGTGACCAATTGTGGCAGAGTAGTTGAATGAGTGAGAGGGGCAAAGTTTGTTTTACCATTCAGGTACCTTGTCGAATGATCAATGAAAAACACGTGGAAAATATAAATGGTGCAGCGTTTAATACGAGGTCTGTTAAAAAGTATCGCGAATTTTGTGTTTTTTCAAACAGTATTTATTTATTCATTAATATCTATTTTGTCTCCTTCAAAGTAATTTCCCTCGGATATAATACATTTATGCCAACGTTTTTCCCAATCCTCGAAGCACTTAAAAAAATCATTTTTTGTGATCTTGTTCAGCTCCTCCTTCGATGCCGTCTTTATCGCTACAATCGTTGCGTAGCGTCGTCCTTTCATGGGCCTCTTCAGTTTTGGGAAAAGGAAAAAGTCACAGGGGGCCAGGTCTGGGGAATACGGTGGCTGCGGCATCATTAGAGTGTTTTTTTTGGCCAAAAATTCGGGCACAAGCAACGATGTGTGAGCAGGGGCATCATCATGGTGCAAAAGCCAATTTTTGTTCTTCCACAAATCCGGGCGTTTCTGGCGGATTGCTTAGCGCAAATTGCGCATAACTTGCAGGTAATATTCCTTATTGACTGTACGACCCTGTGGCAAGAACTCATGATGCACCACGCCCCTGCAATCGAAGAAAACTGTGAGCAAACCTTCTCATTTGACCGAACTTGGCGCGCTTTTTTCGGTCTTGGCTCATGCGGCAGCTTCCATTACGATGATTGAGCTTTGGTTTCGACGTGATAACCATAAACCCATGATTCGTCACCAGTTATGACCCTCTGGAGCAAATTTGGGTCGTCGCGGACCGAGTCCAACAGCTCCTTAGCAATGTTAACGCGACACTGTTTTTGTTCGAAATTGAGCAATTTTGGCACGAATTTCGCGGCGACCCGTCTTATGCCCAAATCATTGGTAAAAATCGAATAGCACGAGCCAATCGATATGTTTAGGTCCTCAGCAACTTCTCTAACGGTGACTCGACGATTGGCCAATATTATTTTCTTCACTTCATCAATGTTTTCGTCTGTTGTTGATGTGCTCGGGCGTCCGGCACGCTTTTCGTTGTTCGCATCTTCTCGGCCCTCTGAGAACATTTTGTACCACCGATAAACGTTGCTTTGGTCCAAGGTAGCTTCACCATATGCCACAGTCAACATTCGGAATGCGTCCGCGCACTTAATGCGGCCGACTTTGTCAGCATAATTGAGGGACATGAGTACCAACCTAATGCCACAAAAAATCGAAAATCGAAAATACGTAGCCCGCGGAAATTCAAAATTCGCGATACTTTTTGAACAGACCTCGTATGCAAAAAACATATTCTCTTCATGTGTCACCTACAGTGAAATCTTTGAAAACAGAATGTTCAATGCTATCCTTTAACAATGAGCAATAACATAAATATAAGAATTGTAACTTTGTTTCTTGATTGCCCATTTTGAGGGAAGAGTTTTATCGCATCAGGTATGCGAACCTCTGGCATACATATCTAATGAAATATTCTGGATATCGTAATATAGGCACTGTGATGAGGTAAACAATTTAAGGAACATGACGTCTTATATTTTTGAGTACGATTACTTTTTTTCAGAACCGTAATCGTTAAAAAGTAATAGAAGGACATGCGTGTACTATCTAGATAATGTGAAAAAAAAGGTTAAAAAATTAGTTTATGCAAGCTGCTAGTAATGAATCAAAATAAATTAACGATGGGGATTGAAGAAAATGCACTCTACACAACACAATATGAACAACGATTTATTGGTAAAATTAAGTAAAAAAAATACTAAACTTTATATCACGCAAGGTTAATTATCGTGTAGTTTTCATTAAAAGTTTGAACTTGAAAATTAATTTTCTATAGAACTTCACGGTAATAAGTTTAAGAAAAATTAATATAAAACGAAGATCCAAAGTAAAATCTTGCACATTCTTTTCTCATTATTTTCCATTTTTTACAAAGCTATATTTATATAAGTATTTTTATCATTCTAATAAGTCTACGTCATTTAGAGGGAAGTCAATTTATCAAAAAATAAAAAATTCTATGATATCCAAAATATTCTACCGATCTTCAACCAATTGAATATCTATCACCCCTGAATATTAATTTGTTTCTGTAGAAAATTTAGGTTCAACTGATCAAAGTAAACGTTAATTCGAGTGACGTTAGTTTTTCGAAAAATTCGAAATCCTATAATATATGTATCTCTTTACGGATATCCAACAAATTCAATACCAAAAATGCCAGAACGTTACTGCAATTATGGTGAACTATTATCCATAATTACATAGCTCCATAGCTGAAAATTTTCAACTGTGAATCTTCATGTACATTTTTCGAAAATTCCAATTATCCGTTCCAACATTTGAAACCGTGCATAAATTTTAACGAAAATCATACTAAACTAAGGGGTGTTTCTGCTTTACTTATGTGACAAATTTCAACTCGATAGCTTTAGCAATTCTTGAGATAGAGAAGTTTGAATTTTTCAAAGTCTTGAAACGGACAAAGTGTTGACACGGACAGACATCGATCAGGATTTTTTTCTAAACCTCTTTACTGGACATTTTACACTATTTTAGTATTCTTAAATGAAAATCTGAAAATTAATGTTTCACGAAATCAATTTTTCTCTATGAAAAAGAAAAATGGTTTCAAAATTGAACTTTGCTTCCTCATTTCTTTGGTTCACCATACACACAGCTTTCTTTTATAAGGACGTACGTTGCATTGCAATTAATAAAGAAAGCTTTGTGTATTTAAAAAAAAATGATACAATGTGCAAAGTTATACTTAGCAATTTTTTAAAAATATCTTGATGGACAGTTTTGTCCTATTTTCTATGAGCTTTAACCTAAAGTATTAATAAATTATAAGCATTGATAACATTAACTGGCTTGATACAAATGGTCATTAAAATTCGAAAAATAGATATAATCACAAAATCTAGATCACCCGAACGATATTCGCCAATTACAATATCAAAAACTGTTTGGTGTTAGCTCATTTGTGTATAAAGTCTTTACCTCAGCCCGATACCTCAAAATTTGCGCAAGTTGAGCCGCGGACAGACATTTGGCAAAAAATTCCACATTTAATATAATCTGAATGGATGCTTCAATTCTTGCCTAAATCATAATAAGCAAAGGCAGTCTTAAGTTATCGTAGTTTGAATTTTGCAAGCCTGACATCCATACACGCACACATTCACGAACGTATATACACGTACATACAGGGTGCGCCATCTTTTATGTCGGTATGTAAACATTGAATAAGTTAAAAAAAAAACCAACCGATTTCCATATATGTGGTATTTTTATTTAATTTGGTCCTTTACAATTTATTTGGACTAGTTTTTGAATCAATCAAGTGGCCGCCTTTATTGGCCAAAGCAAAATGTGCCCTTTTTGCTGCGTTTTCCATCACTTTTTCGAGCATCTCGGGCGGTATAGCGACGATTTCGGCACGAATGTTTGCCTTGAGCTCGTCAATGGTCTGAAGCTTGTTGGCGTATACTTTGCTTTTCAAATAACCCCACAAAAATAAGTCCGGAGGGGTCAAATCTGGATATCTGGGTGGCCAGTCAATGTCGCCATTTTTTGACATCACACGTCCAGGGAATTTTCGTTGCAGAAAGTTCATTGTTTGATTTGCAGTGTGGCATGGCGCACCGTCTTGTTGAAACCAGTAACCGTCCAGACCTTTTTCACACATTTGTGGGCAGACATAATGAGCCAACATCCACCGATATCGATTCCCATCGACTGTTTCGCCTTCTCTGAAGAAAAATGGCCCAATGATGGTTTTGGCGCAAATACCGGCCCAAACAGTCACTTTTTGGTCATGTAATGGTGTTTCATGGATCTCGTGTGGATTCTCCGTTCCCCAAATGCGGCAATTTTGCTGGTTAACGGCGCCAGAGACTGTGAAATGAATCTCGTCGGTCATCAAAATTTGCTTCCAAAAATCATGTTCAGTGTCAATCATTCGAGCGACTGTTTGGCTGTATTCCAAGCGACGTGGACGGTCTGTCGGCAATATTCTTTGAGTCAATTGCACTTTATATGGAAACAAATGGAAATCATCTTTCAAAATGCGCCGCAAAGTGGTTCCACTGACGCCAAAATGCTGAGCGCGGTGACGATACGACACATGTGGGTTCTCGGCAACACTCTCTCTTGCCGCTTCAACCAGTTCATTGGAACGTCTTGGGCGTTGATGAATGGCACGTGGACGATCTCCCACTGTCCCGTGCTCAACAAAATTCGACACCAAACGACGAATAGTGTTGTCAGATGGTGCTTGTTGGCCACGATATTTTCGGCGATATGCATGTTGAGTTAACACAACTGAACGACTATTTTCAATGTACAGCGTCACTATTTCGGCGCGTTGTTTCGGTGTGAAGTGATTCATGGTTAAAATTGTACTGAATTGACGTTACAAAAACATGTCTACTCAAGTCAATCGGTTGATAAATGTCAAAGTTATTCAATGTTTACATATCGACATAAAAGAGGCGCACCCTGTAGATCTTGGGTCTGGGAAAAAGTTCGTCGCGTTTTTTTTTAGTAAAATTCAACTAGTTTTCTTATAGTGTGAAAATTAATTTATTTAAACCAAATATGCTCCATTATTATCGACAATGTTTCGCCATTTTTCGGGTAGAGCCATGATGAATCGGTGAAGAACTTCTGTGGTTTCTGGTTGAAAAACTGAATCAAGTTATTTCCACAGGCTTCTTTTGAAAGCAGCTTAATTCCATTGAGAGAGTTCTGCAGAGATCGGAACAAGTGATAGTCAGAGAGTGCTATGTCTGGACTATACGATGGATGCATCAAAACTTCCCAACCAAGCTCTCGCAATTTTTGACGGGTCATCAAAGAATTTTGTGGTCGGGCGTTGTCATGATGGAAGACAACACCTTTCGCACTAATCAATTCGGACCGTTTTCTTTCAATTGCTTGGCGTAATCTCTCTAGTTATCCATAGTAAAGTTGAGAATCAATCGTCTGACCAACTGGAAGTATCTCATGGTGGACGGTTCCCTTCCAGTCCCACCACACACACAGCCTCACCTTTTTCGCCGTCAATCCTGGCTTCGCGAACGCTTGAGACGGCTCACCATCCCTTATCCACGATCTTTGACGCTTCCGATTGTCGTACGTAATCCATTTTTCATCCCCGGTTATGACACGTTTCAGAAATGGCTCGATTTCATGCATTCCAGTTTTGTGGTCAATGCCTAGTTCCATACCAATATCGACACTGCTGATATGCTTATCTTGCTGGACTTTTTCAAGAATTTCAGCAGCTTCTTCAGTGATTGGACGACCAGAGCATGACTTAGCTTTCACACCAAAATTACCAGAACGAAAGCGAGCGAACCATTTCCGCGCAGCAGATTTTGATAAAGTACCTTCACCGTACACAGCACAAATTTTTTCACAAGCCTGCGCAGCGTTCTTCACTTTGTCGTAATAATATTGCAAAATATAGCCCAATTTTTCATTACTTTTCTCGATTTTCAAACGCAAACAACTTTCCAACCACTGCACCAATTTCGATGTTTATACACTCAAAGTAACGCTCGAAGTGTCACCTTTCGAACGAGCGTTTAGTGGTGTCGCTGCGATCTGTGTTTTCTGACTTATTTGCAATTGATACCATCTATCGGGAAAAACGCCACAAACTTTTTCCCGGACCCAATATATGTCGAACCAGAAGGAAGGAAGGAAGGAAGAAAGAAAGAAAGAAAGAAAGATGGATGGATGGATGGATGGATGGATGGATGGATGGATGGATGGATGGATGGATGGATGGATGGATGGATGGATGGATGGATGGATGGATGGATGGATGGATGGATGGATGGATGGATGGATGGATGGATGGATGGATGGATGGATGGATGGATGGATGGATGGATGGATGGGTGGATGGATGGATGGATGGATGGATGGATGGATGGATGGATGGATGGATGGATGGATGGATGGATGGATGGATGGATGGATGGATGGATGGATGGATGGATGGATGGATGGATGGATGGATGGATGGATGGATGGATGGATGGATGGATGGATGGATGGATGGATGGATGGATGGATGGATGGATGGATGGATGGATGGATGGATGGATGGATGGATGGATGGATGGATGGATGGATGGATGGATGGATGGATGGATGGATGGATGGATGGATGGATGGATGGATGGATGGATGGATGGATGGATGGATGGATGGATGGATGGATGGATGGATGGATGGATGGATGGATGGATGGATGGATGGATGGATGGATGGATGGATGGATGGATGGATGGATGGATGGATGGATGGATGGATGGATGGATGGATGGATGGATGGATGGATGGATGGATGGATGGATGGATGGATGGATGGATGGATGGATGGATGGATGGATGGATGGATGGATGGATGGATGGATGGATGGATGGATGGATGGATGGATGGATGGATGGATGGATGGATGGATGGATGGATGGATGGATGGATGGATGGATGGATGGATGGATGGATGGATGGATGGATGGATGGATGGATGGATGGATGGATGGATGGATGGATGGATGGATGGATGGATGGATGGATGGATGGATGGATGGATGGATGGATGGATGGATGGATGGATGGATGGATGGATGGATGGATGGATGGATGGATGGATGGATGGATGGATGGATGGATGGATGGATGGATGGATGGATGGATGGATGGATGGATGGATTGATGGATGGATGGATGGATGGATGGATGGATGGATGGATGGATGGATGGATGGATGGATGGATGGATGGATGGATGGATGGATGGATGGATGGATGGATGGATGGATGGATGGATGGATAGATAGATAGATAGATAGATAGATAGATAGATAGATAGATAGATAGATAGATAGATAGATAGATAGATAGATAGTCGTGATCAATGGATGGATCCCATGTAGTGGCTAGGGCTACCAGGTGTACAAGTATGAAATGCGGATTTCAGACAACAGATGGCGCACGAGTGCAGTTTGTGCTATAAAGATTTCAATGCGCCATTTTGTTGTCTCATCAACAAGTGTCAGACGCGCACGAGTGATACAGTGAAAAAGTGTGTGCATATTGTTGTGTTGTTGTGTTCAATATTTCGAAATTTATAGCGAACAAAGAGCATTCGCGGACAGCATTCATTTTTCGCTTTCATTTGAAGAAAACTGCTGCTGAATAATACCGATTACTTCGAGAAGATTATGGTGATTATGCTCCATCGCAAGATACGTGTGAACGATCGTTTCGGCGTTTCAAAAGTGGTGACTTCGATGTTGCAGACAAGGAACGTGGAAAGCCGTCAAAAAAATACGAAGATGTGGAATTGCAAGCATTGTTGGACGAAGATGATTCGCAAACACAAAAACAACTCGCCGAGCAATTGGGCGTTAGTCAACAAGCTGTTTCCAATCGGCTACGAGAGATGGGAAACATTCAGAAGTCCGGTAGATGGGTACCACATGAGTTGAACGACAGGCAAATTGAAAAGTGCAAAAACACATGTGACATTTTGCTCGCTCGAAACAAGTCGTTTTTGCATCGAATAGTTACAGGGGATGAAAAGTGGATTTATTTTGAGAATCCCAAGCGTAAAAAATCATGGGTAGACCCAGGCGCACCATCCACATCGACCGCAAGACCAAATCGCTTTGGCAGAAAGACGATGCTCTGTGTTTGGTGGGATCAGAGGGGCGTGGTCAATTATGAGCTGTTAATACCTGGGGAAACGGTTAATACTAAACGTTACCAACAACAATTGATCGATTTGAACCGTTCGCTGCTTGAAAAAGGAATACCGAAAGAGGAAACACAAAGTCATTTTTCTTCATGACAATGCTCCATCACATACGGCAAAACCGGTTCGCGACACGTTGGAAGCACTCAGCTGGGAAGTTCTACCCCACGCGGTTTACTCACCAGACTTGGCTCCTTCCGATTACCACTTGTTTGCATCGATAGGTCACGCACTTGCTGAGCAGCGCTTTGGTTCGTACGAAGATGTGAAAAAATGGCTCGATGAATGGTTCGCAGCAAAAAGGGAAGATTTTTACTGGCGTGATATTCACAAATTGCCCGAAAGATAGGAAAAATGTATAACAAGCGTAGGAGCATACTTTGAATAAAGCACTTTTTATCATCCTTCCGAATATAACATGGTTTTTTAGAAAAAAAATCCGCATTTCATACTTGTACACCTGGTAAAACCCTGGTGTACAGTTGCCCCGCCCCTCCCCTCGAAATTATTTTTACATTATTGCAGCACAATTACGAATAATTTATTATCTAAGAATTTTTATACGATCTGGTTGCAATGAAAAAAAATAAAACAGTTTATTTGCTTAAATCGGTGGACCGTCGAAATTGGAAATTGAGGCTCCCCCCCCCCCACCGTCTCATCAAAAACAAATCCAAAAAACGATTTGATTTGTACGAGAAGCGTCTAATCACTGTAGAGAGCCCTAAAATTATGAAATAATTTCAAACCTTCGTTCACATCAAATACAACCAAAAACTGTTCAATAGCACAAGACGGAACTGTATGAACTAAGTGTATAGATTTTAAAAAATGTTTTGAATTAGGGCAGTTATAAATTGTGTGACAAAAATACTACAAAAGTTCACTGTTATAATCGAAGCAGTTTCACTAAATTAACCCCTTTAAAAAATTTCGGCACTCATTCTGCAGAATTGTATCTTATGTTTAAATTAGCATTATTATAAACATCATTTAGCCTGTCCGCTGCCTTTAAATCGTGCGAGAAGTGTGAAAACTAATAACTTTTGTGTGACCACACGAAATCGGTAGACCTACCAAGGGGCGAAAAATAATTCTTTGTGTAGGGATAACATAAGGACGATTTCATGTAAAAGAACCAATAATATCGAAGATGATATCCGACAATACATATTGGCAATTTTGACCTGACTCGAGTCCTACTGGTATCGTGACACTCATCGATCGCTATATTTGTTGCGACGAAAGACGAAGAAAAATGATTCATTTTTTAATTAATTAAAACTTACCATGCATATAAGTGAATGTATTATCCGACCGTTTGCGTAATTGAAACAACATTAACCGTTTCCAAGTCGGGATAATTATAATTCAATTTATCATGATTAGCGCTATCTCATGTAGCAAACACTGTAGCTCGATTGACACGGCTTCCGTCATACCATCCGCATGAGATTCATGAATTCAACAAAAAACAAAAGTATTTTAGAGGAGCATGAAACGAATATGCTAAAAACATTTGAGAATGATTTACCATTTAATTTCGGAGATACACTAGTTAGAAAATCGCATTGAAACCGATTGAAACTCATTCAGTAGACAGAAATTCCATTAACAACTACTCAGCAGCAATCGATTTCAACATGGTTTTTGTCCAGTTAATTGGTTTCAATGGAATTTTTAAAGCAGTACATCGTGCGTTAATTAGAAATGTGGTAGCGCATAAGTGACACACAAATCTGTCACAAACAATCCCCCTCCACACTGTGCATCATTTCCCCTATCCCTACTGTTGCGGTGCGACGGTTATACCTTAAAAGTAGCCTTTGTGGTTGACAGCGCGTCGTATACGACATACATTCGGAGACATCAAGTTAAAAAGTGGTCAATACATTATTTTCGATTTATATCCATATACCATACATAGGAAGACGACGAAATGTACACTTAATATATTACGATCCGCAGTGGCGCGTGCTTTTCGCATAAACCGCGAAATAACGAGGTGTGCGTGAGTTCACGATATTTCAAGCATGACCCCTTTCGAAGGAAAACGAATGTGCATTGACGGTTTAACACACTTGTGGCTCGAGGTCGGGGGTGAACTCAAAATGCTTTCTCCCTCTCGTCCTCGGTAACCATGCCACTCTACCTCAGTACCACTATGTGTTCATTCCCTACAGCAAGGGTACTTTCACCGTCTCAATAATCGACCCTACACTTACGATTGAATGAGCAAATACACACAAATGTCGCTACATTGAGTGATGGAGATCTTGCCTCATTGTATACATAGTTAAATGGTATGCATGTTCGTTGTTATTTCGTACCACAATTCCGAAAACGGACCGAAGCTAGAATTATCTAGCAGGTAAAAATCAGAGATTAGAAAGAATGAAACAAAAATAAGACATTGGGGACAAAGTCGCCCGACAAAATATAAACCTAGTGGCTGAACAAGTGATCGGTTTTCAGACGAGTCAACGGTTCGTCGCCTGGGGATGGCAGTGAAATGTTTGGATGGTCCGTTCATATTCAGACTCAACGAGAACGGCAGCGGACCGAATCTTTTGGTGCAGGTGAGCGTGTATTTCGTGGCAAAAAATTCATTCTATCATAGTTCATTGTCCTGTCATTGAAGACATTTTTTATCGAAACCACACTTCATGACTCACCAGCTATGCACACTTAGGATATATCGCATTCGGACTTCACGAATATCATGGAATTTCTTTCATACGGTTCCAAACTTAGCATCGACATGGAACCACATACTTTTTTCAAGAACAATGCAAACAAAGGATACTTGGTTAAGATGAATGTTCGATATTAATTGTATGACAATTTCTTATGCGTTAGCTTTTCCAGCAAATGCCATGATAATATTATTGGCAATTGAAAAAAAAACAGCATAAATATACAGATAAATGAGGTAAAAAACAATATTTAATTTGAAAATTTGTAAACAATCATGATATCTTACGAATCGAAGAATCCAACGTTTAACTGTTTCTCACTGTTCATCAGTTAATTAAATATAAACATAACAATATAACTAATAATTGATATTCAGTTTTATAACAATGATACCACCGTCATTCATTGGGATAACTGCCGATGCAGGAAGCTTTCTCGTTCTAACTGTGTCTCACGAGATAACAAAATAATTAGCACCAGTGAATTAAATTAATTGCTACATTAACGTTAAGACATTTATTGATTTTTATTACGGCGATACCATAAGTTAAAAATTATAATGTATAATTTGGTGTGACTTCGATTAACTGGCAACTGCTTGTTGGCTCTACTTGTGAGATGCAGTTAAATCGAAATGAGTTGCAACATATTCCATTGCACTAAACTTTTCTTTTAAATAAGGGTGACTTTGAAAATATCATCGGACCGCTATATTTAAATATTATTCACAGAATGCGAAACTATTGTAAAAATAAATAAATCAAGATCTAAAAATAGCGTGAAATGTTGCAAGTGATAATAATCAACCGAAGCATGTTACCGATATAGTCTGCAGATAAACAGAAACTCAGAGAAAGTTACGACTCGAGGTTATCGCGAAATAGCAGTTAAAATTTTGCTTCGATAGAAGAGAGTGGAAGGGACGGAGATTTTCCACCCCCTCGCATTTTGCCTTTAACGCTCGATCTTCTTCCGTGCAGCCAAAGTAGGCTACCGTGACACAGCGCTTACCGATTTAATTGTAATTAGGTAGCCCTGCCCATCAGTCCTATAATGTTCTAATGACACGACAGAAGTCAGGGGTACTAGTCGTTCTACATTCCGAAACTTTCATCCTCTCGTTTTCATCGAGCCGACGTATCATTATATGTTGCACTACCATTTTATTAGTTTCTGGGTCTGCTATATCAGTATGACTCGATGGTTTATCGGCACGTGTACAGGTCTGTATTGAGCGAGGCTGGCGAGAATACACGGGGGAGACCAACACATTTAATAAGGATCGTTGGAACTTGTGGTGGAGATCCGGAGGATTCCCTTCCTCGCATTACAAGAGTTTGCTTCCCTGGCAGGTACAATGACATCGACGTGATTAAGCATTGAAAACTTCATTCATAACGATTCGTAGAATTACATTTTTTAAGCTACTGTAATTAGCAGTTTTTATTGTTGTTTCATCGTAGAGGAAACTTTGTGAATCATTTTTCTCTCTCTGAATATTTCAGTTTCAGGGGAGCTAGGGCGATGCCTTCCCTATTTTCTCAGTAATGGTTCATATTTCTGACAAATACAAATTAGATTCACGTACAGCATGAGTCTGACGCATCCGAACCTAATTTGTTTTTTTCTGACATATAAGAAACGCTTCTGAAAAAATATCATCTAAAATATCAAATCATCGCCTTAAGGTAAAATGGCGTTCCGCCATAGATATCAAAAACTGTAATGATGTTTTTTTTCAGGAATGCCGAACCTTTCTGGCCCAAAGAAAATATTATACAACTGCGGAAATCAGAAATAAAGTGAAATCGTTTTTTCTTTTTTTCCAGCAATGTTCAGCACCCTTAAAATAATAGCATTAACCCTTTGCGGACCGAGCGCTCTTCACTGTTTCGTTCTAGCAGGTCCGCGGTGAATCGCAAGTGCGAAATGCGATGTCGAGCCACACTCGACATAGGACGTGCCAGAGCGAAATGCGATGTCGAGTCACACTCGACATTTCTCTGTAACGGTTAACCTGTCGGATAAGCGCCGAGAGCGTCGTGCTCCGTCAAATAATTTTGCAGGGCGACATTCTCGATTTTCATTCGACAGATCAATCGTGGCGGAATAATTTGGGATCGCAAAAGACACTTGAAAAACGTAATTCATATTTACTCACAAAAGTGTTATCCTAATCGATTGAAGCTTCATGCATGAACGCAGATTAAGTGCATAAAAGGAATGACAAATTATGTTTTTCCTAAGTTTGAAAAAAAAGTTTGCAGTTTGATTATCAACCTGCTTTTAAAAATTGTAATGAATCTACAATTTTTTTACAAAATTTGTATAAACATTGAATATCATTCACTTTGTGTAGTCATTTAAAGGGGAGGCAAAACAGATTCGGTCAATAACAAAAACTGTAATGAATGATATTTAGAGACTGTAGACATTTCGCGAAAAAGTAAAGCTGTAACGCATGTTGTACTTTTCATCCTTTTTTCTTCATCATACAGAAAAATTAGTTTTCATGAAACATTTTTTTTTAGGTTTTCATGCATAGGTGTTCAGAATGTTCCAAAATATCAAAAATCACATTTAGAAAAAATGTCGATCTGTGTGTGTGATCTGTATAATTATAACCTTCATAACTCGAGAACAACTTGACCTGTGAAGTTGAAATTTATCACACAGGTAGAGCGGTCATTCTTCATTGTTTATACCACTTTTCGACTAAATGTATCCAGTCGTTAAAATTTCACAAGGTTTTGAATTTTGTCAAAAATATCTGTTCGTACATTCGTTTTTACAGTGTTTGAGGTATTCGACTAAATATTTCTTGACAAATAAACTAAAATGAACGGATGTCACCGAAATCTTGAGCTATCGAGCTGAAAGTTTTTACAAATGTTCAAGAGACCGAACGGACTAACAAGGAAGGATAGTTTGGTGTCCTCCTCCGATTTTGATGAAACTCACGTATGTTGTAGAGTATCGAAAACTAAAAGACACGTATTTTGTTTTATCGGCGGAAAAACATTACTAAGGGGTGAAATCGCCCTTCAAATTTAGGCATGTCGAGGGGTGATCACCCCTGCAAATGAATTTTTTTCTTCAACTTCAGGTGGAATTTTTATTGTCTTCAATGAGGAGTATTTTGGTTTTTGTTTTATTAAAATCGATTGACGCCTTCTGGGTGAAACTGCATAATCACCCTTCGCCATGCCTAATTTTGAAGAGCGATTTCACCCATTAGAAATGTTTTTCCGCCCATAAAAAAAAATACGTGTCTTTTAGTTTTCGATGCTCTACAACATACGTGAGTTTCATCAAAATCGGAGGGGGACACCAAACTATCCTTCCTTGTAAGTACTGGGATCGAATATGTTAACATATTCTATTATATTGGATTATTCTATTTTAACGAAAAACTAGTTTTTTTAAAATTATTTATGAGTTGCGAAGTAGGTTTACCTTACCATGGTATGAAAAATATCTGCATAACATTTTAAAACATATTTGCATGCAAATATAATTAGCGAAAAACCAACGAATGGCAACGCGCACGCGAGCGCCTCTCTCTCTTTGTGTAGGTACGAGTGTGTGTGCACGCGCGCGTGACAATGTGTCACGATTTTTTCTTTAGAATCTCTTGAATCATGAGCGAATTCATCTATCGGTCTGACACTTGGCACGTAGGTGGAGATATCGTTCACTTTTTCCGTGGAAATTAGGTTGACGTTATTGTTGATTCGATAACAATTACAAATTTTGCGCTGAAAATCTGATGTACATATCATAGTATAGTATAGTATAGATAGTATTTAAACCAGTTTGCAAAGTAGAACCTTGCGCATTGTTTCCTCATTATTTTCCATTTTTTACAAAACCACCTCCAAGAGAAAGTATATTGATTGAATTTTGGCTTACTCATTGAGGAAACTGTGTCAAAAATAGAAAATTATAAGTGCGAAGGTTTTACTTTACAACCATGTTTTAAAAACAATGTCATGTTCTATAAAATCCAAACGCTTCTGTTAATTTTCACCGTCATCAAATCAAATATCCCTGAAGTTTTAGCTCGATTTATCCAATGTTTCGAAACTTGAAGCAGTTAATTCAAACTGCTATAATCTCCGAATTCTTCTACCGATTTTTACCATATTGAATATAATATAGCACCGCTAAATATTAGTTCCATCCTGTAGAAAATTTGAATTCATATGGCGAAAGTTGACGTGGGTTAGAGCGACGTCAATTTTAAAAAAAATTAAACATCCCATAAATCCGAATCTCTTTACAGATTCGGCTCAAATTCAATACCGAGCGTCCTTTAATTTTACTTTGTCTGTAAAGAACTATTTAAGTCGATATATAAAAAATTGCGGTAGTTAGAGTATGCACAAACTTTCTTCGAAAAATGTTTAACTTTGTAAAATCCAAACACATGTTTCAATTATTGCGTAAATTGCAACAAACAAAGGATCGTAACTGCTCCACTGGCGTGCCAAATGTCGGCTTGATTCATAAAGCCATTGAGATATAGAGGTTTGAATTTTGCAAGCCTATGTTACAATCACGCGCGCACGAGCGCAAGTATATCCAGAAGTTGTTTCGGAACAACTTTACTCGATTTTTTAGACTAATCTGAGTATCTTGTAATGAAATCCTCGATATATTTTTTTTCATGAAAGCAAAAGCAAAAACATACTTGTTTACAACGGACGCTTTACGAATCAAGGGAAATATTGAAGAAGCAATGTGTGATAGTATATTGTGTGACAAGGGCCAACTTTCGGCCCACGTCACAGCGATACTTTTTGTAACAAGTGCACGCAAAGCATCGTTGCTATTTGCTGAATAAAAAACTTAGTCACCAAACAGAAAAATAAATTATTTAATGAAAAGCGTCGAAAAGGTGCTCGGGGTTCAGAGGCGCGGCCCCGGCGAAGGGTAAGGGGGACGGGCGAAGCCCCCCATCAAATAAAAAAGAAAATTTTCCTTGAATAAAAAAAAATAGCATGTGAATATCAATGATTTTTGCGATAGCAACTCCTGAATCACATTCGCAGCCATGTCTTGTATTTCAGGCGGATCCCATTCCTCGTTGCTTTCCACTGTATTCATTTCTTTTTTTTCTTATTTATAGCCCTAACAAAATCATGGTGTAAACACAAATGGATGTTGATTCAACAACACGGAACATAGTTCGCGCTAGCGGCGCTGTTATCGTCTTCGTCCCGCATAACAGGGATGAAAGTTAACAGAACATCTCCCAAGGGACGAAAATGAAGCTGTTGTGCCGCGGAATATTCCACTCCGTATTTCATATATTCGGGAATATTCCATAGCAAAGAAACATTGGAATTCGTTCAAGACAGGAAACGAAGTCCAATGCACGATCGTACGAACGACCCCAAGAACGCCGACGCAGCTTGAGCGACTCGCTTGGCGTTCGACGATAGGCTAACGCTAAAATTGCAAATTAAGGGATTTTCGTGAACACAGTTAGCAACTGCTTTACGAAAAACTGTATTAAATTAGACTCAAGATGGAACGGGTTGGTTCCTCGTGAAATACTCGAAACAACATATTATTGTACATTCTTACATTGACTTTTAAATAGACAACGGAAAGTTACCGTTGCCTATAATAAATACTTTTACATAAATTCGCGTTTTCATCGATAACTCGAGATTCATCTCCTTATCGGCAAACGATCCCAAAAGTAATAACTTCTTAATATTATACCGAATACCGAATAATCCATTACCCGGTACCGGCATAACAAAGCAATTGCGGACTGATGTGCATGCGTGAATCTATATTTTCAATACTGCCATGAGATTGGTCACTTACGTCCCGCAAAACTGTCATACAAAATACGACTTTTCATGCACGTCTTACACAAATATAATTTGCAAATTTTTTCAATATTTAAATGATTCTCAGCAATTTTTTTAAATATGACGACATAACCGTATTTTTCAATTATACGGCATAACATTTTTACAAATACTTTTCGTTTTCGGTTTGTCGTTTTTTTTTTGGTTTTTCCATTTGGCTTGCATCCATAAGTTGAAAGTAACTACAGGGTTTCAACTGAAATTGAACACACTTTCTAAAACCTTTCTTCGCTTGTTGTGATTTTCGTGAACATTTGACCTTCTGATTAAGATTTCAAAGCGCGTCGAATTAAAAAAAAATTGACATGAACTCACTAATTCCGCAAATTTTGCCCGCAAACTTTCTACGCAGAAAAACTGTCATTCAGCTGTGTTGAGTTTTGACACAATTGATAAAGTGGATTACGATTTTATTGCGGTTTGGGTTTTTCAATGACCGCTCCAGTTTCAAAAAATGTTTAAAAAAAAGATTTTAAACTTTGTACATATATGCAATGACGTTGATCTAAAGGTTTGGTATAAAATTTCTCTATAATCAATAATGAGGTTTAAAAGTTATGGCAGATTGAATTTTAAGATCCGATGTTGCCCTTTTTTGCAAGAACGAATGACCTGTAAATTGAAAATAACATCAGCAATCGAACTAAAATCGGGGCACACGAATAGTCCTGTTTACTTGTTGACATTTTTGTTAGAATACAAAGGAACGTTAGAATTTTGTGAGCTTTCTGACTCTTTCTTTTTCATTTCTTCCGATTGAAACTTATCGAATGTACAGGATGCAAAGAAGATATTTCGCGTTGATCCTCATTCTTTTGTTCTGAGGTCCACGAAGCTTCATTGCGTGTGAGCCAAAATTGAAAATCAGTGCATAATAAAAATAAATAATAAAAAGTAAACGACTAATGCTTACGCAGTTCATCAATCGAATACCAAAAGGAAGCTCGATCTGTCGAAAAGACATCCTCGTGAGGCATTTGAAGTGCATGAAAAAAGTATACGGTTCGATTTATGACATCAGTCCTCTCGGATACAATTTACCTTCGGAATACACGAAACTCGCAGCGGATTGCAGTCGCTTCGAGAAAGACGAGAGGGTTTGGATTTGCAAGCCAGTTGGACAGAGTCAAGGGCGAGGAATTTTTCTCTTTAGGGTAAGAGATTAATTGCTTTAGCAGCGACGCTTCATCGAATACCCTGATTGTGTTAATCCTGTTGTAATAATTTTCAGAAACTGAGCGATCTTACCTACGACAGCGTAGCTGTAGTGCAGAGATACATAGAAAAGCCATTGCTCATCGGTGGTTACAAGTTCGATCTCCGGCTCTACGTCTGCGTTCCTTCTTACAAACCACTCACTATTTATCTGTATAAAGAAGGCCTCGCACGATTCGCCACCGAGAAATTTTCTCTCGAGAGCCTCGACGATCCCTTTCGTCATTTGACCAATTATGCTCTGAACAAATTGGGACCAGGTTATTCTAAAAAGAAGGAAAGAATAGGAGCAGGCTGCAAGTGGAGCTTTCGTCAATTGAGAAGATATTTGGAGCAATCGCGTCAGTATGACTGGTTCATGTGGCAAAGAATAGCTTGCTTAGTGAGTCTCACGATCTTAAGCCAAACTGCTGGAGTTCCGAAATCATCCAACTGTTTCGAGTTTTTTGGCTTTGACGTATTGATTGACGAAAATCTAAAGCCGTGGTTATTAGAGGTAGATTAACACAGTTAATGGGTCATTCCAGTATGAAGTCATCGAAAAACCGATAAAAATCAATTATTTTCTTGTTTTTTAAACGTATACTTAAGAATGTACTGGCAAAATTTCCGGCTGATAATTTACCCGAAAGTTGAAAAACTTCAAGCTCTATTTTCTCAAAACAACATTTTTCCATTGCCGTAGATAGGATTGCAAGACAACTATTCGACCAATCAGTCTAACATTTTTAAACGTTATTCAACATATGGGTGGCTATCGCAGGGACCACGGAAAGCATTTTGCCATTGTTAATTAAAAAAATTATTTTTAAATTTACCGAATTTCTTAATTGAAACTTTGAACCTACGCAATTTTATTAATTTTTCATTAATCAAAATAGTTCTGGCCCGGACAATAATGACACTCATACTGATAAACAATTGTGTATATTTTGTGTCAGATGTATACTTTTCCCGAAATCACTAACCATCAGTCTATCGGTAATTAAAGTTCAGTGCTATAATTATTTTTTAAAAAAAGAATGAAAACTTAAAAAAAAGTATTCTCTCAAAATATGTATTAACCCTTTGCACTCCGTTGTCGCCGTATTTGCGACATTAAAGCTTCTATGCCCTACTAGGCTGGAGTGCAAAGGGTTAATAAAGATGCAAAAATTCAATTACGTTAAACATTTCATTAAAAAAAAATAACTCCCAAAAAATTGCAATTTTTTATTATTTCACAGTGGAATAACCCCTTAATCCTGGCGACACAATCATTAGGTTCTATCATACACGTTTATCATTGGTTCAGGTAAATGTGAGCCCTGCCCTCGGTAATGATTGTGAAGTTGATTCCGAAGTCAAGAAACCACTGCTTCACGACCTTTTCGATCTTCTCGGTCTTCCGGTTTGCAATACAGGGCTGTCGCTTTTTAAGATTTGGACATACGGCAGTTCCATTGCAACGGACCATGAGGGCGACGAGGGATACTGCAATTCCAAGTTTTGTCCGTCACGTTGCTCGAAAAGGAGATGCAGAGTCAACCATGAGTCCGTGAGGTTACTCAACGTCTGTCCCGAGGCTCGCGGATTGGTAAGAGAAACAATTAGATTTGCTTTCCGAGAAGCGATTATTTGACTTCTTTCGAGTTCAAGTCGATCTATAACAACCCCAGAACAGAGTTGGGCGTATCGAAAAAGGCGTTTTTATTCGAATCACTATTCGCGTTATTAGTTATTTGTTATTCGTATTAAACGTTACTCTAAACATTTCGTCTATAAATTAATGCAAATCACAGCATACTAATAATTCCAATTCCGATTAAAACAAAAAGTTAAGAATAACGACTACTGCGTGTAATGTGTTTACTATTGCTTACATGATATTAGTAAATAATACTATTTGACAAGATTTAAGTAAGTAATGTTAAGCGGTTTTTAGCTGCGACACTCGATGGCGGAGGGTTATGGGGCGGCGTGTCCACTCTTCGTAGAGAAGAGCTTTCGCCGGGGTTTCAAAGGGACCATGAAACACAACGAAACGCCCGGCACACTAACGTGGGACAATGGGAAAGACTGGAGAAATCCTATTACAAGAGAAGGTGGTTGGATTAGGATATATCCGCTAATCAATTACAAATTACCGGAGACCACAGAATTCGTGCAAACGCCCGTTCTCGCACCTCGCGGAGCAGAGAAAGAAGTGAAAATAAGTGTCGCTTGCATTCAAAAGTAAATATATTTTTTTTAACCAACACAGTTTCGTTTCCCTGTGACGGTAAATTTTCGTATGACGTATCATTGTGCTTCCGACAGTCTTCTTTCTGTATCATACAGTAATTATACAGATTTTTATGCTTTGATAAGTCATTGAGACGCGAGAGCATGTGGCTTTCAAGGAGGTATGACTATCTGCCCGATTTCCTCGAAATTCCCCTTTGAGATCTGGAATTTTCTACGATATAAACAAGAACTTTATACGACTTTCAAAATTTAAACAATATTTACCGTGTAGTTTTTTGTAATACGTTTTAGAAGTGAATAATTTGTTAGAGAATAAAGCATTGTGTATGTTGAGACACACGTTGTAAAGTCAGTATTTACCGACCTTTCGTATAGACACAGACAACTTTAAACTTTGAAAATCAAGCATTTCACGAATTATTTATAAAAGAATATGTAAATAACGATTCAAAGCACAACCTTGGACACTGCTTCCTCATCCTTTTCCACCTTTCACAAGACCACATGTTGAGGAATGAGGTACGTTGATCATCTTTGGCTTTTTCATAGACGAAGCTTTGTTAAAGGTGAAAAATAATGAGGAAGCTATGTGCGAGGTTCTACTTTGCATCCTTATTTTTTTTTTATTTGAACAGTTCAAAAGAAAGTAAAGTTTTTTATATAGTGGCTGAATTGATAAAAAGTCTCATATTCCCCCGTTCTTGAAAGATTACTAAATTTAGTCGGGAAATCAATGAAAAATGAATGCATTTAGTTTGACAAATACTCTTTGATTATTAAACGATGGAAAAAATGAGAAAGCGACATCAAAATGTTTTATTTATAGTTTGATCTCCATAATATTCCTCATTAAAACATTATTTTTATTATGTAGATTAGTTATTGTTCTTATTATAAGCCCTTTTTATAGAGTTGTATTGTATTTCGATACCGATGAGTGCGAATCCCTTGTATCTTTGATTTGTTAAAATTACAGTAAATAGAGCGACCACACATAATTTTACAGAAAATCCAAAATCCCTGGTTTTTAGTCCTATTCTATTCTGATCGCAATCAGTATAAAACATTTAATGATTCTGTTTGATCCATGCGCAAAATTTCTGGTCTTTTACTTAAACTGGTGATATATTGTTGAATTTGCAAACAAAAACCAAAAATAAAAAATGGTGTAAAATATAAACTCTTTGATGGTTCTCACTAAATTCGATGTCAAACATCGATACATTCTGTTTAAGTTTTATGCAAAAGTTTAGATCATTGCCTTAAACCGTTCTCGAGTTATACATTTTCAAAAAAATTATGAAAACGCGAAATTCTATACAATATAAACTACTTGTCGATTTCGCCCAAATTCAATACCAAAGGTCGTATCACTTTGTTCAAGTTTCATGCGAAGTATAAATTCGATAACTGACAATTTGTTCAAGTGAAAGTCATAACAGACATTTTTCCAAAACTGCAAAATTCCATAAAATGTGAATATTCTTACCTATTCTTATAAAATGTATGCCATAGAAACACTGGGCAGTACAATTTTAGATGGTTCAGTTGAGAATTTCACGAGTTATAGTGGTTTTAATCTTACTATCAAATAGGACACACACGCGCAAATCTACCGACACCCCCACCCATCAACACTCTCAAAACCGCTCTTTTCAACGTTTTAGACAATTCTGAGTATGACATCTAAATCTCGAGAAACAACTTTTTTACGAAAACAAAACTCTTTATGGCTAATCAAAAATATGAAATTTGCATTAAACTATACTCGTTTGGAATTATGCGAACGCAAAGTTTATTTTCGCTGTGAAAATGAGCCCTGACGTACGATGTCGAGGTAAAGGTCAGCAGTTACTGTATTTATCAAACAAATCAAACATAACATGATCTTCAATAAATTTATGGGGTTTTATACTTATCTATATATTTACAACATAAAATTGGTTCCGTTCATTGCCTTAGATACATAGTTATTGTTAATTGTCCATCTGTCGTGTTTATGTTCATTTAAAGTGAATTTTGTCGTTTGACGACTCCGCAATGATAAAATCTTATAATCCGGGTTAAAAGGAGACTCAAGAGTAGTATTCGCAATGAAAAGTAGTAATATTGAGGGTTATTCCAAATGCCTGCAAATATATATATTTTAAACACATGTATGACTCCAAAGTAATAATTGTACCTCCTGAAACGACGAATTCCTTGTCTAAATAGTAATAGTATTTACTTTATTACAATTTATTGATATCGTTGCAGATTCGTCAAAGTTGCCAAAGACATTCATCGCGAATTTGGAAAGCAAGGAGACGAACGTTGCAACGAGATTCTGAGAAGGACACTCGATCTGAATACAGAAATCTGGCTCCCAGAAAAATAACATTTCATAATTCTTCTATAAAGATTGTCTTCTGGTTTTAACTTTTTCCACAATTTCGATTATTATTCAATATTCTGCCGTATGCAAAACTGTGTGTACATATTAATGACACTGATGATTAGCTAGAGCAGGGGTCTCCAAACTTTCCAGCCTTAGGGCCATACTGATTACTCCAGTAAGTTCCGAGGGCCAAAACCATATTATCATTGTTGCCGGTGGTAAAAAGTGAAATAGTCCAAAATCTGTCCGCGGGCCGAATGTGGCCCTCGGGCCGTAGTTTGGAGACCCCTGAGCTAGAGTGACCCAGGATTAATATTCTTTCACACGGCATTCCAATTTCGAAAAATATTTCTTCGTTTGAAGTCTCATAAAACGATGATAGAACTGTGAAAGGCGTGTAAACACAGAAAGAACTTACAAAGAAGATTTTTTGTGGAAAACATGATTTATTCGATTTTCGCACGAATATGTTATTACATTAGTAATAAACTTAGACTCCCTTTGCCGCCAATCTCTTGTCACGCTCCTCCGCGATGGAGAGTTTGACGCCTTTTCCTTTCGGTAAGCTGACGTATGCTTTAGCTCCTTTGCCAATGATGAAGACATTATTCAACCTTTATTGTTAAAAAAAACATACATTTAGATAAGATGCTTGAAATTAATTCGTATTTTTAAGTATTTTAATAACATAATTGTGCTCTCTTTGGGTAGTACGAAGAGACCGTTTATGTGGTCAATCAGTGACCTTCGAAAAGAGTAATTTAATATAGGCCATTCATTGACTGCGTCGAACTATAAAGTTTGACGACGCAGCTTCGATATGGCCAATTAAACCGTGTTCAATAGAAAAACAAATTTTAGTATGAAAGATCAATTACCTAGTAGCGAAAGTATGTCCTTGGGAATCCTTGATGTGGCAAATGTCGAAAGATCCGGGGTGACGTTCGCGGCTGACTACGGTTCCGACACGACCCAAATTTCTTCCACCGGTGATCATGCACAGGTTACCTAAGGACAAAGTGTATCACCATTAAGTTAAGATTTATTAGCTCGAAAATAAAACATTCGATTTTACTGCCAATTTGTCTTTCCTCCTTTATAAAGCCGTGTATCCTGCATTTGAATAATTAAATTGAACGTAGAAAGTGACGTGATTTTTTTTCATTTGGAGAAAATATAAAGAGTGAACCCCTAATCGGTCAAAATGACCGTTAAGAAGTCAATTAGACTAAATAGAAATGTATTGTAAGCGAAAATTTAATACACTGAACTATGGATAGATAATATTTGAATAAAAATGTATTAAAAATATTTTTTCAGATTGGATAACTGCAGATAATTGTTGAAAACAAGGCATAAGATTTTAAAAAATCAAGAATCTCAAATTACTTTCCTTTGAATAATAACTCATAGTTATTATAACCGAAAAGTACTTTTAATTCGAATATTAGCCATCCCTGAACTGAACATTCAAAATTCAAAAGAACGTCCAATTTGACCAGTAAAGCTCAAATTCTCTACAGTAACGGACTATTATTTAGGGGTGCCCGAGATTTAATTTGGTGAAAATCAGTAGAATGGTTCAAATTTGATAGCAATTTCAATGTATTAAGTTTTAATTGCTTCTACTTTCGAAATATTAGACGAAACGAGTGTAGACTTTACAGATTGAACGAGAGAGATAGAACTTGTATGGAGGTTTCGCTTCGTCTTAATATAATGTGCTACATGTCACCTGTCTCAAATCGCCATATGAGTATCAGAGATATGACAGAATTTCCCAGAATTATGAGAAGCAGTCCACCGTTCTCCTCTCTCATGCGAAAAATCAATGGTGACAAAGAAATGTACATCACAGTTTTTGTTACCGACTGGAGGGTAGTACATTATCTTAAGGGGATGCTGGAGAAGATTTATTTTACTGAACTTCGTCGGTAATAATACGCTATTTCGTAGTCTACGGATATGCCTCACACTGTACAGGACTGTAATATGAATGAAAACGTTTCGACGTCCAGTCTAATTTCGGTTGAAAACGTGCAAAAAATCATAATAGTCGTATATTACTGACACTTTAAAAATCTAATATGGCCGCTCGAAATATCGACATCAGTTTTGTAGGATATAAACCTTCCTGGAACTCACATGTCAAACCAGACCGGATGTCGATTCTTTGAGGTATTCCAAACATTTTAATATCGTCGAACAGTCGATCATACAAAAGAAATTTATTTTGTGGAGTGAGTGTCTACCACGTTCACGGAATCTGGCTACTTACGGCAACGAGAATAGACTACATGAACGCCGTATATATACCATACATTTAAAAAAAAACAAAATGTCACCACACGAGGAGTTTAATTGTGCGTGTGCTGAAACTTTGATATTTTCCGAAATATCAATGGTCTCTGAATGTCGTTGTATGTAATTGTCCATAGACAATTAGCAGTTATCTCTCTAACATTCATGTTATTTGGTACATGATTCACCTCCCCTTAAGTGTTTTATATGGCTTACCAGAGTCAAAACGGATGGAGTCAATGATTTTGCTGGTGGCAATATCGAGTTGGATCGTGTCGTTGACCTTGATAACGGGATCTGGATAACGCACAGTCCTACCGTCGTGTGTTACCAGAAATGGGATTCCCTTGGGCCCGGTCTGAACGCGCTTGACTTTGCAAAGTTTATACTACAAAACGAAAATTTACATCAGGGTAAAATGTACTAAGATCTCGATAGAATGGTCTAATTAAGAATTTGTACAAATTTAACATACATAGAATCAAATATATCATCTCAACGTCTGTGCAATTTAAAGAAGATTAACGTGTGTAGGCACGAGTGGTGCACGTCACGAATAACACCCTTGCACACCGCGGCATTTATCACCAACGCTGCAGTGCGGAGATTATACCATAAGGCGAAACCTCCATACTTACACAGATGTGCTGCTTCTGTCTCACTTCACCGTAAGCGCCATACTAGTTCTATTTCTCTCGCACAATAGAGGTCTGAGCTTAAGTGGAGGCCATGAGTATGAAAGAGACAGAACTAGTATGGCGCTCACGGCGAAGTGAAAGAGAACCAGCACATCTATGTAAGTATTCAGGTTTCGCCTCGCCTTAAGGTGATGTGACTCACCCTCCTCTTCACTCGCTCCGAGCTCATTCTATATCACAAATTGTTTACATATTTTTTCAGGGGTGCAGAATGTTTTTAGACCAAAACTAATTAGGTTAATGCGCGTAACAACAGAACGGAGAAATACTTAATTCGCTTTTATCTAGAAACCCCCGACACTCTTTAAAAGTAGATTAACAGTTTTTGATACCAACTGCGGTATGTCACAGAATCTTAAAGTGTCATAAGATAACTTTGGCCGGTATAAATAGGATATTTCATAGTCTACGGATATGCTTCACATTATATAGGACTGTAACATAAACGTAATACTTATATCCTTTATTGCTTTTTGGCAGGGTCAGCAATACACAATTATTTTCATTTTTTTTTTCATGTTTTCAATCAAACTTCGACCAGTCGTCGAAACGTTTCTGATCACAGTACAATTTGAAGCATATCCTCAGTATATCAACAACGCAGTATATACTGCGGAATAGCCCATTTTTCCCAACCAGACGGTAAAAAAATGTACTCTATCATGTTCTTAAGGTGATGCAGTACTATTCGGTTGGTAACAAAAACAGCAATTTGAATGTCTTTGTCACGACTGAGTTGTTGGATAATGGCCAACAACATTGCCCTATGCCTACAATGTTTACAGGTCAACGTTTTCGTCTTTCATCCGACAGATCAACTGTAATGGAGAAATCCGGAATCGCAAGATTAGTTCTCTCTTACACCCATACATGATCTACATCTTAAACACGATTGACAAAAAAAAAACCGGCAACAATCTATTTACTGCAAGAGTTTCACGAAAATGAAATTACCTTGGCTTCCTCAGCTGAAATTCTGTGGATGGTGAAGCGTCCCTTAACGTCATAGATGAGACGGAAGAATTCACCAGTCTTTTCAATAGTGATTACATCTATAATAAAAAATATTTTCTATAGTCAATGAATACAAAAACAAAATAGTATTTTGTTAGCATTTGTGATCCAAATGATCAGTCAACTATTTACAAAAATGTGAAGTTAAGCTTCTGTATCCTCTTTGGGTAATACGGAAAGAATAGAAAATTCGATCAGTGACCTTTATGAAAGAAAATTTACTTTTGGCCTATTATTGACTACAGCATTTTATATGTAAAATACTACAGCTTCGATAAGGCCCATGTGTTTAATCTCCAGACTTAACATTTTTCATAAAACCATAATGTACATTATCCTAAGGCTAGCGAGCAATAACTAGTAGTATTGTTTCCAAGCCTGAGGAAGCGACAAACTAATTAGCGATTTAAGTTGCTAAAGATATTGAAATAATGTTTTTAATTTTGAGAATGGGATGCTCAAGGCTGGTAAAGAATCTTCTTAGTTATAGTTTGCTGAGTATAACTAGTTTGGCTTAGCTTCCGTATCAGTTACCCATGAAGCCAGCAGGGTAATTAGGGTCGGTTCGGATCTTGCCATCAACCTTGATCAGACGCTGCATAACAATTTTGGTAACCTCAGAATTGGTTAGGGCATACTTCAACCTGTTGCGTAAGAAAATAACCAGAGGGAGAGACTCCCGAAGTTTGTGTGGCCCGGAGGATGGCCTAGGGGCGTAAACGCCTCCCAATTTGTCCAGCATCCATGCCTTGGGCGCATTGAGACGCTTCAAGTGCTTTTTAGGTCCACGTGCCTAAATGAAATCAAAATTCATTAATGCATGCTTAAGGTGATGTGCTATGCCAACTAAACCGTCATGAGTGCAAGTGAGATGGCTCAATTGGCAACCAGTGGAGCAAAAGAAACTGAGAAATTTATAGCAATCACATTGACACAAGGCTCAGATACCAACAACGAAAGCAGATTCACATAAAGCATAGTTCCTATGCTAACCGTGAGGATACATAAATCTAGGGTCATGCGTCTAGTTTAGCTGTAGATCCCAAATTTGTTTATCCTCATGAGAAGCATGGTAGCTACCCTTTTATGTAAATCTGACTTTGTTGATACCAAAAGCACACCTCAAAAGTTTTAATACGTTTTTGTCGAAACGAGGTTTTACTATGGACATCAGAAGAGTAAGGCTTACAGGGTGAATGCGGGATGGAGCTAGCCCCACAAATCAGAGTACAAGATGTATTAGATAATTTTAGCTTTATCTCCCTTGCATTCGCGGACTTTCGTATCATAGAACACGTGATCCCGGTTAAGCCTCTCCGGACACATCGGACTGTGTTGTTTTCATGCGATTGCACTTATTGGATTTGTTGAGTTCAGTAACGGAATTTAGTGTTTCGAGTGATTTTTTTAACAACCAAAGTTAATTTAAATAGGAAAGTTGATTGATGAATGATAAATGATGAACTTTTTTTAATTACATGCTGAATCGCTATCGATTAATGTCGGATAAAGAAAGCCACGAGAGCGAGAAATGAAAACTCAACATCGCTTCGATTTATGAAACTTTACGCTTAATACACA
The DNA here is from genome assembly GCA_963942595.1 of Cylloceria caligata. Classification (NCBI taxonomy): domain Eukaryota; kingdom Metazoa; phylum Arthropoda; class Insecta; order Hymenoptera; family Ichneumonidae; genus Cylloceria; species Cylloceria caligata. The sequence goes on from OZ012708.1 coordinate 11,074,052, forward strand.
CAGATAGTTGCACTTGGATGAGTTCACTGTATTTTCCACAAAGTAATTAAACTCAGGTTTACTGCGCGTCAGCGATGTAACCGGATTTTGTGTTGTCGACTTGAAGCAAACTTACCATCTTGGATACTCTAACGGAAAAGACTCATGCGAAGGTGAACCCGGTCTGGGAGGAGAAAGATATATTGTGCCGACGCATGCGCGATCACGAAAAGTAGCGGCGGTTGCCAGCCTGGCCGGAAGTTACTTTTTAAACGCGGTAAATCGCAACAAGTGGTTAGATTATTATTAGCTGAAAGGTGACTGAATAAATAAGTAAGAATAATTACATGATACGATTAAAAAATGGCAATTAAAAGTATGAGGAATTATGAGTGGAAAGTAACTGAAAATTTTATGTATTAGCATTTTTTTTCTCATCATGTCTCCATAAATTTTCAATTATATTAACGTGAAAGCGTTGTGAAAAAGTAAATTATATTAACGTGAAAGCGTTGTGAAAACGTTTTGAACTGTGGTACCTCAATTTTTTATATACTCGATTTTAACTACGTAACTACGTTAACTATGTAACTACGGACTTGTCAGTAAAATTTCAAGTTCGGTCACGGGCCACTGGAAAAAGAAATAAAATGTCCAAAATTGACATTTTAGTATGGGGCCTTATGACGGAAGGATCGAATCGCAACTTCAGGTCAACGATTTGTATACTTCAAAATGAGATTAATAAAATAGAAAATGCATCACGTTGGACATTAGGGATATTTGTTGTTAAAAAAAGGGAGGTCGCGGAACATTTGGAGGAGTTATTTCACGTTACAGACACGAGAATAAATCAGATTGACGTCACGTCAAAGTATAAAAATGGCGCGGAAGTTTGGCAACAGCGCGTTGGAGCGGACGCCAGCTCACGGTCTTATACACAGTCGAGATACTCTGTGCCACAGTCTTACATACAGGCTTAAAACTCGTCCAAATTTCCGGTGTTGGGGGAACTCGGTTAAATATAACTTTTTGTTTCTCGAAGCCGCCAAAAGTTGTTGTAGATGAGTGTCGCGGTGCGAGTGATGAACATAACCTTTATTCCTGTGATTACCTCGTGCTTAAGCTATTAACTGTACTATTAATTCTATTTACGTTGCTATTTGTATTTGTGATCGTGAATGTGTTGAATAGTCGTTGATCCTCAAGTTCATTTATTAATTTGGAACGCCTGATAGAGAATGTATATTGGAGTATCATAGCTGATAATTACTGCTGTACTGAAGCCGACGAGATGCTTGATGTTACGTCCAGGTAACAAACACTTTATTTAATTGCCCTGTTTTTGACCTTAGCTACAGCTAATTGGTCAGGGATCCGGGCTAACGATTTGATGAATAATTTTGGTTGTTAACTTGTTCTATTTTTGAATAAAAGTTAAATCGCGGATCTGTTGTGGGAATGAATTTAGGCTTTAAACATTTAATCAGGTAATCTATTTTAATTAATTCGTATTTAAGGTGGGTGTTGCACGTTAAGTTAATGGATTCTAAATACTCGTTGGTAAAATAAGCTTCCTATCCGGGCTTTGAATACCCCTGGTATTGGGCCTGGAGTTTCCTTAACGCAGCTTTGCGCCCTCCACGCTTCTGCTTTCCCATGAGTTAGTCAGATACCACGGGGAGGAATATAAACGTAGAGTCCGCAGTGGTCCGCGTTACTCCCGAGGTTAGGTATTGGAATGGTGAGTCCGCAGTGGTCCGCGTTACTCGCCGAGGAGTGAGATCGGAATGGTGAGTCCGCAGTGGTCCGCGTTACTCGCCGAGGTTTAGGGGTTGGAGTGGTGAGTCCGCAGTGGTCCGCGTTACTCGCCGAGGTTTAGGGGTTGGAGTGGTGAGTCCGCAGTGGTCCGCGTTACTCGCCGAGGTTTAGAGGTTTGGAGTGGTTATTACTAAAAATATACAAGGATTTCTCCTTACTCACTATTACTTTGACACTGGCTAAAAGAGTTTTAATGGTGTTGAAGATTTGGAGAGAACTGTGTAAAAAGGGCCACATTCCGGCCCTTTTATACTGTGTCGATGCTCCTTCCAGTGCTATTCCCAGGGGTTGGAGAGGGCGAGTTCCTCTGGCCTAATTGGTTAGGAACTCTCCGTCTCCCACACTCCTGGTGCCTTACAAGGAGTCTGCCCTTACAATATTTCTTATCTAATGTAGTGATAGGGGCTGGAGAGGGCAAGATCCTGGTGCTGGTTGGCTAGGTCTTGCCATCTCCCACGCACCCGATGTAGTAGAGAGAGATTTTATTCCTTATCTTAAACAAGCGAGGGGCCCGTTTTCCCGTTTTCTTGTCTTGAGCCCCCACTGCAGGGGCTCTGGCTGAGCCACGCAGTGACGTCAAGAGTATTGCATATTCGGGGACGTAACATTGAAAATAAAAAATATGATGTCATGACAGGATTATTATTAATACTTACCTAGGCCTAATGGAGCTAGAGTACCTTAAAAGGAAGGATACAGGTCAAGATTACTTATAGTAAACGTTTTTTAAATAAAACGTTATTGAACGTTCTTCCTAAGAACGACGAAAAAAAGGAAACGCGGTAGGAATATGAAATGAAATGAGAAGAAAAGTCTGAAACAGGTAACTTCATTGGATGCATACAAAAGAAAGCGTCGTGCTCAACGTTGCGTCTTGAAACGTGCACAAAAAAAAGTTCTATAGCACTTAAGAAACAAACTAGTAATATATCCATTTACACATCAAAGAATGTGTTTTTCTATTATCAGACCATCTGAAATCTTTCAAGTCAATAATGACTATTATTTGTTTATACATTTTTTTTTCAATAATCCGTTTCACTGCAAAATGTAATTTGGGTAAAGTTTGCGCACCGCGCACGCGTAGCAGAAATTGACCCGAGCTGGCCGCCATGTTGGCTTTAATCAGATCACACTCTTATCTGACTAGTTTCCCAACTTGTTTGTAAGACCGTGGCCCGGCTGAACCACGCTATATGTATGTTATCACACTAATAAACCATGTGTAAATTCAAAACTATCAGAGAATTATCAATATGTACATAAGAACGCCGAACACTCCTTTTTTTGTGGTTAGGAGTCAATGATTAAAATTTATTATGATAATTTCTTACGAAAAAAATGTATGCAACATGAATTTTTCCACACGTATATATTCGGGCTAAGAAATTTCTAATTAAACCATATACTTTATGTATTTTCCAAATATATTATTTCTAAATATATATTTGCTTTCCATATTGAGACTTCGCATTGTCCTTAGTGTTGCTTCTGTATGTGTACTTTTTTCTCGGATAAAACCATAGACTTATATAATAGACTGCGCGGTTCTGTAAGAGGCGCTGTCCGCAACACCCGAAAGAGACAGCAATATGAAAAGTACCTGTGTCTCATTCTAACACGCTAGTTGGTGGGGATGTGAAAGAAGAACAGGAGAGTGCATGGAAGAGAGCAGAAGAGAGAACTGGCAAACTGTTCTAACCTCTAACCCTGTGTAGACAGCTCGTAAAATACATTTATTTTAAAAAATGGTTCACTTGTGCTGCATTTGCAAATTACAAGCTTGTGCTATTGCGGATATTTCTTTCCACAAGCAAGTATCTTGACAAAGTGTTAGATTATATAATTAATAACTTAACCAGTGTCCGATGTATGGAAGTATCAATATCCCCAGTAGCACGCAATGGTTTTACATACGTTTTTAAAACATATCTAACATTTCATAAACGTTTGTAAAACGTGCTACCTGGGATATAACATGTGCATATAAAAAACTCGTAAGTTTATAAAGTTTATAATAAGTAAGATTTTTATATTGTACACTGAAGAAGTTTTAATTGTCAAATTGGAATTTATCCTATAAAAATGTATTTTAATAAATGTCTTGGGTACGTTATATTGGTTGTATTATATTAAAAACGATCTCCCCAGAATACCCACATAGCAATGTAATATTACAAATATCGCAGAAATATTACAGCGACATATTAATATAGTGGCAATATTACAGTAATATTTCTGCGATATTGTAATATTACATTGCTATGTTGGTAATATATATTAATATTTTATAAATTGTAATTACGCCAAAATTTTCTTTTAATATAATGTTAATTCTTTTAATTTAAAGTTGAATATAATACTGATATGTTGGCGTTTTCACTTTTCCCCTTACCACCTGCTACACCTCTCCTCGACAACTCCCCTCAAACTTCCTCCCCACTCTCTGCGATGTGCGAGAGAGAGAGTGCTACTTTTAGACTATCTCTGTCCTTCGGTCCCTCGGACAGTCGGCCCATAAGAACGCGCAGTCTATTATATAAGTCTATGGATAAAACAAATACATAACCTCACATATTAGCCCGTGTATCGTGGACAAACGAATAGCGTCGAAACGTCACGCCAGCAATCATGTTTCAGGGATCGCGCGGCCGTATATCGTATAAAGATGACGCTTATTACGACGTTATCGTGTTGCTGACTATTTTGTCAATCTAATGATAATCATAACTTTAACAGAGTCAAATCAACATTAAAAATTATAAATTGCTCGTCAATTTGGCCACCTCACTTAATTACGCTGCAGTGAAAGCTTCCAATTATTCATGTTTATTATTACAACATTCAGCATACACCTGTTATTGATTAATATAATCTCTAGGGTCTATGACTTCAGCGTACCAGCAGAACCACCTTAACTAGTTTATAAATTTTTATCATTTATGTTACTTCCTTATTTAAGAGTCATCGAGCACACGTGACCAACTCAGAATCGAGGGTAGCGCCTCTCGCCGAAAAAATACACATTGTAGCTAGCGCCGCTTGTGGCAAGTGTGTCAACCATGGCATAAAAATTGAAAAAAAACGCAAGTTTCCTATTCCTCATTTTTGAGATTAATGGTTTATGACAGGGGTCTCCAAACTTTCCAGCCTTAGGGCCATACTGATTACTCCAGTAAGTTCCGAGGGGCCAAAACCATATTATCATTGTTGCCGGTGGTAAAAAGTGAAATAGTCCAAAATCTGTCCGCGGGCCGAATGTGGCCCTCGGGCCGTAGTTTGGAGACCCCTGGTTTATGAGATATTGAATTATATATGAGGAAGTTCACGTGAAGTGGAACGGTTTTTGGCCGAGATCAGTAATTTTGTTGCTTCACAAGAATTCACTTTCTTTTTACCATGTAAGGTCTCTTATAGTTATAGGTCGCAATTCGAAGTGGTATACAAGATACTGTGACTATGGATTTACCAGCATTTATTATTCACATTTTGACGCCATATATCTTGGCCAAGCACCAACGAAAAGAACATTTTCACCTCCGAATTTCGACCATACAATTCCTTCTTTTTTGTAAATCAAAAATAGCTGAAATATGGACGCAGGTCAGGACCACAAGCCATTCTACTTCACGTGAAATACCCCATACATTATAAAATGTGAAATTCCAAAATAAGTCGGAAGTCGGAAGTCTCATAAATTTTGAACTTTAATTGTTTCAAAAAAATCATCATCTCAGAAACAATTGAAGTTTTAATACTGGAACTTCACGAAATAACTTCCCACAATAACATAATTATTCCATGGTAACTAGAATATCCGGAAAATTATGTTAGTATGAAATTAGAGTTTTATAATTTCATATGTCCCGTCTCCAATGTGCGGTGGCGCACAGCCGCAGGCGTATGTATCAGTGCCTCATTTCAATAGATTCTAATTGTATCTAGCCCAATCCTTATAGAGAGTACATAACGACCCGTATTGGGATTGGCCCGTGTACGATTGAAATCTGTCGAAACGAGAAACTGCCGCGAGTGCTGCGAGATCAGCGAGGCTCGCTGCCTCGCATGGCTGTAACCGCACTGTTGCCGCGCCGTCACCGCTCCGTTGCCGCACCGTCGTCGCGATGTTCCAAGAGTTTTCTCTGGTCTTTTGGAGGCGACTCGCGAGGTGCTGAGCGTTGCCACATAATACTTCAGTCGTAAGGCGGAGAATCTGTGCTATTTTTCGTTTTAATCAAATTGCCAGCAATAATACTGCGATGGATGTTTTTCTTTTTGCTTTTTTGTGGAGGAAGATTTGTTGTCGTGAAGTATTTTTTTTCGATATTTAAATGCCGGAGTGGTTTAAAAGTTCCAAAAAGTCGATAAATCATATTTAGAAAAAATCTCCTGTGACATAATCACACATATCAGCGTAGGTCCTCATGAAATGACTAGCGACGAGATAGCACGAAATACATTGAACAAACAAGGCTAGAGCATCGATCGTTATTTCAAGCGACTAGGGGAACCCAAAAGTATACTCAGGTCATATAAAAACACCTCAGCGAAAGACTCGGTACACAAGTACCGAGGCTGGCGGGCAATAGGCCATTGCCTCGAGATAGAAAAACTCGGGCTATCTCCGCTCCGAAATTCCCTCGCTGACCAGAACAGCAGGTCAGCGACCAACTGATTTTGCTGGGAGGCGAGGGGAAGTTGGAGAGCGGGGCAACAGCGTACCGCGTCAGCCAAGGAAGGCGTTAGATTTAAAAATCCTGATGAAAAATGTACAGAGGGGACTGAGGTAAGGGGAGGCATATAAAAGGCCGGTGCGGGGACAGGGAGGCGCTCTTGTCTTTTAGGCAGTTTAGCAAAGTTTAACAGGGTATAGATTGTGAGAGAATTTGTCGAGTGAAAAGCTAATGAGAGCATGAAAATATCTGCGAACAGTGAGTAGCATTACATGATTACTCATTAGGACGTTAAACGGGATGATCTAGTGGATTTATAGGTAGACGGATACATGAAATTCGGTAGTTGATAAGTATTATTAATTTAGAATAGTGCATAGAAATAAGAAAACCGGTTATATAAGAATAAATTGAACAGTGCGGTCTTTAAACGAGCGGTAATCAAGGGACCGAATCCGTTGTGCGAGTGGAAGTGAGAAAGAGCGAGAGCAGAATAAGAGCGAAAGGGAAAGAATTATAAACAGAGTTCATACACTCTGTACACTGAGAATCTGAGGTGTGTGTGTGAGAAGTGAAACACCGAAGCGTAGCGACGCAACCGGAGCCCGAGCATCGAAATTCCGCGAATTTATGTGCAAATAAGTGGAAATCATAATAACTAAAATCGAGGGAACTCCCTGATTTTCGAGACCGAAAGATAGAATTAAGAAATATAGAGATAGGATAATTGTAATTAAATATAGAATAAGTCGTATAAAACATAGGAAAAATAAGTACGCGCGAATGAGTGGAAGACGGGTGACTGACAAAGAATTGTAAATAGGGTTCATACACCCTATAAAAAGAGCGAATGTGAAGCGTAAGAGCAACGGGTGTGAAATATCTGTGCACCGAGCGTACGACAACACTACGGTGCAAGAAAAATAGGAAGCCTACGAGAATACCGTGAGAGGTAAACATAAAACAAAGTATAATCGTCGAAATAATCGCTGAAATTCCGGAATTAGACGAACATTATATAAGAATCGAGTGACCGTAATTAAAAAGTGCCGTTTTTACGAAATTGTTTTTCTAAGAATAAAGGCCTACTGTTAACCACTAAGAAGTCTCAATTAATTAGTCCTGTGATCGAGCCCGAATTCACACGAAAAATAAAATATATATGATAACGTTAAAAATTACCGTTACACTCCATGCGTATGTGTTTGTGATGAGATTAAAACATGGAAATGGCTTTATACCGAGAACGGGTTGATCAATCTTTCTGAAACTTTGCACACGAGTCAGATCATAACTCCCGTCAGTTTGCTGCAATTTTTACTATAATCGCTAACGGATGACTCATCTATAGGTTGTTCGAATTTTTCGAAAAAAAGGTGTGATTTCTCAAACTGTCGTAAATTCTGAGCTATCGAGGCAAAACTTTCTTCAAGACTCGGCTAGGGGACAAGGTTATTCGGTATTGTATTTGGCAAGAATCGATCAACTAGTTAAGATTGTATGGAATTGTGAGTTATATAAATTTTTCGAAAAATCTATTTTCTCTCAAACTGCCGTAAATGTTCACCTATCAAACCGAAGTTTGTCGTACAAATTGGCTAGGGGACAAGGAGACTTAGTTTTGAATTTGGTGAGAATCGATAGCGGGGTTTAAATTTTATTAAATGTTCAATATCAGTATATTTGTTACTTTATTTTTAAACATATTTTCCACCTTCTAAATCGATTTTCCGAGGGTTTTTCGAAATCGATCAATATATGGTACTTCCTCATAGAGGTGACTTTGTCAAAGGTGGAAAAAAATGCGAAAGCAACGTTCAAGTTTCTACTTTGCATCCTCGTTTTATATATTATAATGTATATTTTGTATAGGCTCATCCAGGAACCCATGTAACCAGGCGATAACATGGAAAGACAATTGCTTTTATTTTCGATTGACTTTAAATCTCCTATCAATTTTTTATTGAAGTAAAAAAAACCCACCAGCGGCTGGAAATTGCACGAAGAAGTTCAAAGCGTAAGTAAGCTGCTTGCCATGAATTCTGGACCGCCTCTTGTGATGCCCTATAGTCCCGGTGTAACGCTATCATTGAACCGGAAATACCTGTACGTTCGTCATCCCTCACAAAATAGATGGACACTGCTTCATAGAAGTTATCTCCAAACGTACAGTAAAAGGTAAAACAAATTTTAGTAAGAATTCCAAAATGGAACTCGGGACTCGCTCAAGACCTCGATCATATTTTATGCCACGTGGCTCGTGCTATAATTCAATGCGTTATATGTGTTCAGCCAGAGATCGATCAAGTTCGGATCTCAAAATGGAACTTGCTGAAGACCTCATACCGTCCTGCAAAATGTTAGCATCGATATACTGCCGCTGCTTTTGATGATATAAGGTTTAACTAACAAGGGGACCTCCAGGTACGTGGAACACCGATTCGGACCAAATTTTTTTTACAGGTAGATTGCACCCAGGGGTGCAATAGGTGCAAGTAATAGGATGCGCTTCTCAGCCGTTTTTGAGATCTAAAATATTAAAGTTTCCGAGCGTCCATATACTATATATACTCTCTGCGTTAAATCAAATTCAACAAGAGCGCGTGGCGTAGTCGCGGACTTTAAAAAAAAAATTATTATTATTATTATTAAATCATTTCTACGGCAACTACTATGCAATTATATTAATATTTCTGTAAAGGAATGAATAAATATTTTTTATTGTGGATCATTTTGGTGTTATAAGGAAAAACGTGCAGCTTTTTTTATTTATTTATTTTTCAGTTGAAAGGTAGGGAAAGAATTGTGACAAATGGATACACGAGTTTAAAAGAATAACCAATCTTTTTATTAACTTTTCATTGGTTATCGCAACTACAAGAACTAGGGTGGTACTGATCATAAAAACATGGAAAACAATAATTATTTCGGGCACACGTAATAAATGCCGATCGGTAAAAATCGCGTCATATAATAATGGATTCGTGTGGTCGCCCCAGACATATTTTGCGACATGTTACGATACGCTTGGTTCGCTGCCAAATTATATGACGACAGGAGATCTTTCTTAAACGTTAACGAGGTTTGCTTCGCGATTGACGTCTTGAAAAATCCTTGCGGATGCGGAAACTCGGCATTTATTACGTGCGCCCGATGCCGAAATAATTATTGTTTTCCATGTTTTTATGATCAGTACCACCTTAGTTCTTATAGTTGCGATAACCAATAAAAAGTTAATAAAAAGATTAGTTATTCTTTTAAACTCGTGTATCCATTTGTCACAATTCTTTCCTTACCTTTCAACCAAAAAATAAATAAATAAAAAAAGCTGCACCTTTTTCCTTATCACACCAAAATGATTCACAATAAAAAATATTTATTCATTCCTTTACGGAAATATTAATATAATTGCATAGTAGTTGCCGTAGAAATGATTTAATAATAATAATAATAATTTTAAATAACAAAATTTGGCGCCGGGATTCGATCCAGCGATCCAGCGTTTACGAAGCGGAGACGTTGCCGACTACGCTACGCGCTCCTGTTCAATATAATTTAACACAAAGAGTATATAGGGAGAATATGGACGCTCGGAAACTTTTTATATTTTATATCTCGAAAACGGCTGAGAAGCGCATCCTATTACTTGCACCTATTGCACCCTTGGGTGCAACCTACCCGTAAAAAAAATTTGGTCCGAATCGGTGTTCCACGTATCTGGAAGTCCCCTTGTAAGCGATATAGTGGAAGAAAAACATGGTTCCATTTGTTTTTAAGCGCAGTACAAGTAGTTCAACCCTGACCGAATTCAATTTCATCACAATCGTGTCTTTCCATACCTTCATCCGTTTCTCGTTTCGCAATAGCTTCTAGTATGCATGGAGGATTTCTTATCGGCATAGATATTACATGTCTCGGATCAACAATTTCTGGATTCATGCAGCTTTCGTAAAAAGTTATCAACGCTGCTTTCATCTTATTCTTCCAGAAAGTATCATTTCTCTCAATTACAATAAGAACTGAATCATTTACCATCCATAACATAAAATAGCAGTACTGTCTTTGCGTCTGCCCTTGTACTTGGAAGTAGTAGGGGTGTTTCGTATACCAGGTATATGCATAAGTTTTTTCCGGTTTTTTGGTAAAAAAAAACACGTAATTTTCAAGGGAAATTAATTTTTGTTTTATTCAAAATATTGGCCATCGGCTTCTACACATTTCGCCCATCTTTCAGGTAACTTATGAATACCATGCCAGAAAAACTGCTTGTCTTTTGCGGCAAACCATTTGTCGAGCCATTTTCCAACTTCCTCGAAATTGCTGAAGTGCTGCTCTGGGAGCGCGTGCCCCATTGATGCGAAGAGGTGATAGTCAGATGGCGCCAGGTCTGGCGAATACGGCGGGTGCGGAAGGATGTCCCATCCAAGCGATTTCAAGGTGTCTTTCACTGCTTTTGCTGTGTCAGACGGCGCATTGTCGTGTAACAAAATCACTTTGCCATGTCTTCTGGCCCATTCCGGTCGTCTTTCGATTAATGCGTGGTTTAAATTAATAATTTGTTGGCGATAGCGTTGTGTATTAACGGTTTCGCCGGGCTTCAAGAGTTCATAATACACAATACCACTCTGGTCCCACCAGACACAGAGCATGGTCTTCTTGCCGAAGCGATTTGGCCTTGGTGTTGAAGGACCGGCTTCGCCAGGTGAAAGCCACGATTTTTTCCGCTTCGGGTTTTCAAAATAAATCCATTTTTCGTCACCCGTCACAATTCGATGCAAAAATGATTTCCTTTCGTGGCGTTGAAGCAGCACTTCACAAGTGACTTTGCGATTTTCTATTTGACGTTCATTCAAATCGTGTGGGACCCATTTACCGAGTTTATTGATCTTCCCCATTACTCGTAAACGTCTGCTGATTGTTTCTTGTGACACATATGCTTCTGCTAATTGCCGTTGAGTTTGAGTTGGGTTATCATTCAATAACTCCTGCAATTGCTCGTCTTCGCATTTTTGTGGTCTACCAGAGCGCTCACTGTCTTTCACATTGAAATCACCACTTTTAAATTGTCGAAACCATATCTCACATGTTCTAATCGATGGAGCGTGTTCACCATATGTTTCTACCAGCAAACGTTGACTTTCAGCAGCCTTTTCCTTTTGATTAACGATAAAACAAAGACGCTAGTTTTTGGCGGACTCAACTTGTGTGTGTTTGTAGGTTAATGTCAGACGAACAAAATGACGTATGTGTCAAATTAATACGCTGCGTACTTTTCGCTGGCGCCATCTCTTAGTTAAACCGGAAAAAACTTATGCATACACCTGGTATATCCGTGTCAGATCATTTTTGAGGAATATTTTTAGTATACTCCTTTTTTTTTGCTTAATCGCCTCATTGATTGAACAAAACCTAGCTGCATAAGGGCCCTTGACCTCGACGATGGCATTATTGCCAATGAGACCATCGGGCGTTGGCCCTAATCTGATTATTTCAGGATCTATAAATAAACCACATCGCTCAATATTGCAGCCCAGATACTGTTGTAGAGTTTATCGAGCGACATCCTCGTTTTGCTTGCCGTATCGAATGGATGGAGTGTGACCCATTTCTTTAGGATAAACGATTCGTTGGACAATGCCACAGCACGATGTATTGTCCTTCATGTGACAAACAGCACCAAAAAGAGATGCAGTAAGTAGTTTTTGGCGCGCCGATTGCCAAAGCATACTGTCACTCTGAAGTAATGTATCTCTTTCGAGTTCTTCACGTGTCCGTTGAAACTCCTTCAGGTTATGGGCAAGTCTTACATATTTGGCTGTATATGTGTCTTTGTCCAGATCGGGTTTTTCCGCTTAAGGTCCGTAATCTTTATCAGGACCAGTATTTTTATGAATAGTTTTCTTAGGCTGATCCCTTTTAGCATTCATTCTATGTTGTCTCAATACATTAAAATGAGCTCGTCGTTCTTTTGACGCGAGAACAACATCGAATGGTTTTTTTCCAGTTGTTTTTGAAAATGCAGTCATCACGCCGTTCGTATTAAGGGGTTATACGCAGTTGGAAATTTCAAAAACTCGATTTTTTTATTGCATGTTTGGAATGTACATATATTTGAGTATATTCTCTGAAAATTTCAAATCGATCCGGCAAATATTCTTGGAGATACATGCATATTTGTAATGACGCTCGGAGCGTGGGATTTTAAATGCTGCCCCTTACCGTGAAATTAAAGTGGTCAAGAAAGAATGTATTGCACATGGCCAAAAATAAATGAGTTCAAAACTCCGAGACTGTGTAAAAAAATACTGAAACTATAAAGGTGGGAAAAATACAAAAAAAGTAAAGATACTTGGTGGAAAAGGTAAGCTCACTGCTAAAGTGATAAATAAGTTGACAGTTTATTATGGCTTGGCAATCAGGAGACACTGTGATTCCGTTGATAATATGTATAATGCAATATGGGCAACATATTACCATTACTGTTCAACGGATGAAAATCCTCAGCCCGAGAGGTGCCCGGTCGGAGCTGAGTCATGGTGTTGGTGGCAGCGAGCGCGAGCCTCGAATACATTATCGACTTATAAACATGATTATCAGTCATTACCACATGATTTTGCTGAAGCTCTGCTTCCAATGTACACAGATCTCAGCAATGAAAAGTTATCAGAAAGATGTGTTGGTGGTTTCAGGCTAAACAACAACGAAAGCTACAATCAGTTGATATGGAAAATAACTCCGAAAATCATTTCTTGTGGTTCAAATATAGTGGAAATAGCAGCTTACATCGCAGTCGGCACGTTTAATGAAGGTACATCACTTTTATATTATATGAGTGCACTGGGACTATCAATTGGGCCCAATGCTCATGCCTATGGCGAAAAGGAGGATGCAGAGCGCTTCACGATCTCCGACTTGAGAGCGCATGGGAGCACGCGCGAGGGAAGAATGGTTCGCAGACAACAACAAATCGGAATATTAGAAGCTGCTGATGATGCAGAGGGTTTATCTTATGGCCCTGGCATAGATGACTCCATGTAAGTTAAAAAAAAAATTGTAACGATGTGTAAACGACTCTTGAAACTTTGAACGCGTTTTTCTCAAAACGGTGTTTTTAAAGTTGGTGAGCACGATTTCTCAAAAACGGCTCAACCGCTCAGTCTGCAATTGAAAGACCACACCAGAAACTCGGGCGTTATATGAACCCCGCTTTTCCCAATGTCCCCGATAGATTTGGCGGTAATATTATGAAAGGTTTCAACGACATTATTGCTGACACCGTACAAAAAACTATCAGCGTTATCCGCCAAATGACGGACACAATCCAGAATATCATAGAATTTGCCTACTTTCTTCAAAGTTATCGCATAATTCATTTCGGTTCTGGTAACAGCTCCATAATCGCAATAACCAGTCTGCAGACATTTGACGTATTCGCTGAAGACGTGGCTCGGTATGCTCAAAATATCCTCCGTGAGGCTCACTTTTTTCTCCGCCCACGGTATAGTTTCCTCAAATCTATAATGGACTGATGTACGCGTATGGCGTATGATCTTTTCTATGTTATTTTTTACAACTCGTTTTAATGGCTCAAGTTTTCCAGTATTTACAACTTTCATAAGATTTCTTCGAGCACTTCGTAACATGTGATTGCGACATTGAATTTTTTTAAACATTTTTTACATCGTAGGCTCTATAAGGCGCCATTTCACTAAATCAATTAAAGACGCTGCTATCTCCATCAGCGATCGGTACCGAATATATGAGTCCATGCTGCTCGATGCTCACTCTGAAGCCTTCTGCAATAGCATGTGCCTCCAAACTGGATGAGCTTTTATTTGAGCAAGAGTGGGTGAGCGAGTGAAGAGAATAACTATTATTTTAATAGCGTGTAACGATAATTTCTTATCGTTAATAATAATTTTTATTTCTCGTGGGAAATTCTAGCTCGATCACAGGATTAATTAATTTTAGACTTCTAGGTAGGTGTGAATAGAGTTTATTAACGAAAACAATTTAAATAAAATGTCAGCGTTCGGTTTCTTGGCACCGATAACCAGTACATGCATTTGAATTCGGTAATTTCGGCGATTATTTTCGCATATTGCGTTCACAGGTTCTCGGTACACCCACCTTGAATATCTGTTATTGTTTTATACGTTGGTATTGACCCAGTCACTCTACACGCACACACAGCCAAACGCGTTGATCTCGCTCCTCGAAACGATATCTCACTTATATTCATAACGCTCTCTTTCTCTCACCCATTTCACTTCCTCACTGTCTCTTTTCCACTCACACGCCTGTACAATTCTTGTTTATAATGCCGGTTTAAATGCTATGTGACCTAGTTCTATTTTCTTGAAAACGACTGACCTAATTCTATTTAATCAATCCTCTACTCTTAACTCTATCCGCTTAATTCTATTTTCTTAACTCTATTCCATTAATTATATCCAACTAATTCTATGTACCTAATTCTATTCACTTAAAACCTGGCTCAATCTTGATTAATAACAATTCCTATAATGTTCCTCTAATTATTGTTTATTTTATGGAAATAGCTTGCCTGTCTTTCCTCTTTCGCTAGTCTTCGTTTATCACTCACTTGTTGTTTCTTTTCTCACATAACACGGATTTTACAATATGCAATCGAGAGTGACTCTTGAAAATTAATCCGTAATCTCAATGTTTCGTTCTTTAATTTCTTTATACTTCGACACCTGTGCTTTCAGCGCTAAGCCTAAAAAGTTAAAAAGCCAACCGATTAAGAGAGCTCCTCCTTCCGCGCAGGCTCTTTTATACCCTTCCCTTTGCCTCGTTCCCCTCTTCCTAATTCACGATTTCAATTTTTTAATTTACCGAGTTCTATTAATTTTGCGGGCTCTCGCTATCGTGCCACCCGTCTTCCCCTCGCCACCAAGCGAGGCCAGCTGGTCACTGACCTGCTGTTCACGGCAACGAGGGAATTCCGGAGGTGTGACGTAGCTAGTTTTTTTATCACATCTCCGGGTTCGGTGGCCAGTGCCCGCTGTACTTGGTACTTTCGAATATAATTCCGGCTCTTATAGCCGTTCCAAATAATAAAGTGGGCTTGTGATTGTAACTATGTTACAAGCGATATATTTCTTTATTATGCGAAGAGTTAATGGCGCGTTCAGTACTTGACTATAATAAGCACTGCTGCGAGCATGCTCTGTTCTATTCGAGGCGAGACTCGAGACTGCCTTTGTGGCGTGGTTGCTAGGCAAGCTTGCTTCGTAACCCGAGAGCTGCCGAAGTTGCTCGAGTCGCATCCGACTCTTTTTCAGGTACAGTCGCAATAAGAACATTGTGCCTGTACACTCGATAAAAAAATGCGCTGAACTCAGCTTTTCTTAACAGCTTTGGCTGCTACCCTAATTTTTATAGCATGTGTGTTGTTGAGGTGCTATATTATGAGTCGAAGCAACATCACACATGGAGCCAAACTTATATCGCAGACCAATAAATAGAACCTTTCCCGTTTATTCGGCAACAATTGCACCGGCACCTGAGGGCGAGTCAAATTTCCCAGTTTTATACGATCTTATCATCCAACTGCCATCGGCAATCACACGAATATGAGGGACTTAATTGATAATATCTCCTCGTGCAATTGCTAATTCACGTTCTTCGTTCCCTGCTTTCTTCATGTCAAGAAAAGCAGTCTCCGATAAGCCCGCTACGACTGATTCGTCGTACCGTTGATATATTGATTCGGCTGTGCAGCGAATATTCATACCTGCAAGCAAGCTCTCTGCTTGGAAGAATCCTATCCCGTTAACAATAGCACCAAGAACCATTGCGTTATTTACATCGAACTCGCTATCATCGGGCGGCTCACTCCATATGTATTGCTCAAAATGACATAGAGAATATTAGAATCTGAGGATTGATTTGAGTCCGGAGTGTCGTGTAGTAAATGAGACGAGGTTTTCGAAACCGCAGTTGAACATTGGCGCGTGATTGTTGAAGTTTTCATGTAGCTGCTTCCAAACGTAGCCGAACTAATAAATTCCTCTTTCGCTGGACTCCTCATTGCGGAATTCTTCAACCGGTGAACTACTACGAATCAAATTTCGCGCCTCAATGGACGGTTCTTCCTCGCAAATACGTTTAACTTCCTGAGTTATTGATTGCTCATCGTCGATATTCATGCATTCGGAGGTATACCGTTTCTCATTTACGGAAATTGTGTTGCAACACTATCTGCCGAATCGAAAGTTATGCTGCGTACAATACACTGCTTTTCTTCATACAACACACTTTCGGAAGATGCTGCCGGGTCCGCGTTTGTTGGTTCCGAAGTTCCGCCAATAGGTAATATAGAGTCGATGATGACCGGTGCGAGCATGTATTGGTTCCCGTATGCGTCAGCTGCATTACTTCTTGGCAGATTCATCATCAAAATTTCAAACAGGGTATCCACTTGTGAGAAACGAATCAAACAGGCCTTTCCATCATGAGTTGTTTTTCTGTTACGTCCTGCGGGATCCTCTTCCTTCCGTTATTGTCTCGTTGGTACGAGCCGGTCACGATAAGCAAGCGAGGCAGTCGGAGTAGTTATCTCTTTCACCTGAGTCATCCCCCCTCCCTTCCCTTTACGACTCACTTTTGCAGCGGGTGGCGCCTAACTAGCATTAGTCATAATAGATATAGTTTATGATTACTTAAGCGCCTATTTACCGATTTGCCTAAGGGCGAATAGAGATAAGATAGAGTATAGTTTCAAAGGGAAAACTCGTTAACGGGATTAGTCATAGAATTAGACCAGTGACTCACGTCCTCTAGGAGGGGAACCACCTTCGACGAAGGTGGATAAGTTGCGTCATGCAAACCTAAAGGGGAGGATCAACCTTTGGGGAAGGGGATTCGAAAACTAGAATAGCGTTTCATCCTAATTCACGAGTTTTCCTAATCAATATTATCACGAAAATCTAGGATATATAAGGAAGAGTTTCCACAGCACGGATGCTCAGTTTTCCATCACTATTACCCGCGGTCACGTCGCGTAATGTATAATCGCGAATAAGTCACTCCACTTAACCGTAACAGGCCAAGTTGCCTTTTCTACGATATTGTTCAAGACTTTGTGTATTCCTAACTTGTGTTTAGTGTGTTGTGTACAATACACGTACAAATAAACAATACGATAATCTACTTGGATACGATCAGCAAATCTTTCTCCTTCCATTACCAACTAAAGGGTATGAGTCGAAGAGAGCCGCCTGCGAACAGAGATCGACAACACGACAAAGACGAAGAACTACTACAAAAGAAGACAAGTGCCAACAGTACATCTTCAAGCCCACCTCTATCCAATGCTCACCAGGTAAAATTCTTCCATTTCTAATTGAAAAATGCGAGGTGTCCGTCCCCGCTGTAATGGGCTGCCAAGCCTTGACGCATAAGCGAGACCGACCGTGTTCGCCAGACCCTAAATCTTGGGTCCGACGTAACATTTCCCAACTCATCTCGGGAATGAGAATCAAACATCCACATAAGGCCATCGAATACAAAGAGGGCGATGGACACTCCGTTGCACGTAACAATTACTGTAGGACAAGACGGTTCCTTGTTGTTGATTACATCGCTGAATAAAGTTACGATTGCGGTCTTTAAATTTGGAAAACCGGTTTCCTCTAAGCCAAACCAGAGATGACCGAATACTTCCTTTCTCAGTGTGATTTTGCATCTCGTAGATAGTACATCTACCACTTCTGGTAGTTCTTCAGGCGCCAGATATTGAGCCCCGCGTTCAGCAATATTCACGGGACGACGGATTACTATAGGTGACTGGAAAAGATTATCGCCCGCGAATTATATGTGCAGATGTGCAGCTGCAATAGCTGCTGCAGCCATTGCGGTACACTGCTTTTCTGGAGAAAATGCTGAAAAAAATATCATCGCCTTGGTGGTATGAACCTCGAACGATAAATTTATCTGTTTGTAAAGCTAAGATTTCCGTTATCTAGATACGATTCGACGTTATGCAGTTGTCTTCATCGGCCATCCCCTTTTTCCAAATGATATCGGCATTTATCAATCGTTCATGATCAAACGAAGATTGTGATCGATGACTCGCGTATTTCCTTCCCAGTTTGAACACTCTCACTATTGTCGGTTGTCCAATCAGCGCGACGGCTATAAGAAACACCCGAAACGACGAAAGGAGCCGTTAGGTTTACGGAATTGGTCGCCATGGCAAGGAGTTAAGAAATGAGAACGGTTAGAAAATGGGGGTTCAGTCATGGAAGCGTGTACTGTACTGTTTTACCTTTTTAAACCTTTATTAAGCATTATTAAGAACGGCCGTTAACCACACTACAGTGTTGATCTAAATTAGTTTCATGGAGTGAGATTATTTGTATACGGTAATACGGTGAAAATAACCACGGTTTTGTACACAATTTAGATTTAACTGGCACATATTTGTTCAGTAATTAAAACCCACACATGGGTCATTCTCGCCCGTTGTTCATTCCATTACACTATTTATTATCAATATACGTATTATATATATATATATTCATGACAATGCATTGTTTAATAGACATTCGAAGACATGTAGCCATGGACACGAGTGACATATATGAGGGGAGGTATCGAGTGTTATATTACGGACTTTTCCAATTGCGATCTTATTCCATCGCTGTTTGGGCAAAATGTTCAATGTGATGTCAAAAATAGTCATTAATCGGGGGAGGTTAAGATAATAGTGCAGCAGGCTATCCTGGGCGATTATTGTTTTCAATAGTAAATGATAATTACTATCAAAATTTTCAGGAACAAATGTCATAATGTTTATTGTTCAAAGTGTTGCTTACTCACAGAGGAAGCTTTATGATGAAAAAAATATCACAAAATATGCCAAACATAATATTTACAATGCATTACTGGACGTATGTGAACATGTACGTATGTATGTATGCATATATGTATGTACGCATGTATGTGCTGGCATTGAAAAATTGAAACGCACATATGTAAAAAACCGTTAGAGCCACCGCATAAAAACTTCGCACAATAGTTGGAGAAAGTCGGTCAAACGGTTTGGATATTAAAACAAGCTGTAAATTAAAATTTGGAAATTGCTTCCTCGATATTTCGCACGATGCTCAAAGCATCTTACAGTGTCAGAACATACGTACACACATACACACACACACACATCCGGACATTTTTTCTAAACATGATTTTTCGAAGTTTTGGGATATTTTCAACACGTTGACATCGAAAACTGGAAACAAAATTTTTTCACCGTCGAAAAACTTGTTCTATGCAAAGATACACGGTAACTGCCCGTGCCGCAGTAGGAAAAAGATTTTTTTTTATAGGCATGAGTGATTCGTTATAATCCGTTATTTTAAATAACAATAAATAATTGTGCGTGGTTTATTCGAAACGATTTCGTAAGCCCAGAGGCTTGAACCTTTTCAGTCTTTTTACCACTAAGTTTCTATTAAGTAAGTTTGTTGCCAGCTCATTGGGATGGGTTTCGAGTCTTGTTTCATAATTTTCACTAAATCTTTCGATCATTTCGTACACTGTCCCTACCTGGAGATCTCGGTGGTTTGCCCTATTTGTCACATACCATGGAGCGTCGAGGATGAGTCTGAGCGTTTTGGATTGAAATCTTTGAATAATTTCAAGGTTGTACTTGCAGGCGGTTCCCCACAGCTGTATTGCATAGGTCCACACTGGCCTCAGAATGACTTTGTAGATGATTAGTTTCTTGTACAGAGAAAGTTGGGATTTCCTGCCGACCAGCTAATACATTCTTCGCAATTTGAGGTTCAGCTCTTTCCTTTTGGTTTTGATATGCTTTGTCCACGTTAATCTCCGATCCAGGTGCATTCCGAGGTATTTTACTTCGTTGACGGTCGGTAACAGTTGTCATATAGCTTGACTGTAGGGCAGTTTCCTTTTCTTGTGGTGAATGTGATGTGTACTGATTTTGTTTTGCTCGCTTTTATACGCCATTTTTCCAGCTATACCTATATATCCGTAATTTTTCTTTGGAGAATTCTAGATGCTGCTTCAGGATTTTCGTGCGCTGCTAGTATAGCCGTGTCGTCAACGAACGTTGCTATAGTAGTGCCTCTTCTCGTGGATATATCCGCGGTGTATAGCGTGTACAGGACTGGTCCAAGAACGCTTCCCTGCGGTACACCAGACTTGATAGGGCAGGATTTCGACAGGTGGAATCGTCTATTGTTTAAGTACGATTTGAGTAGTAGGTAGTACTGTGGCAGGTTCTTTTTTATTTTGTAGAGCAGTCCGTGGTGCCATACCTCGTCGAAAGCTTGTTGAATATTGTTGGATAATCAGCTGGCGCACGGCGATCGATATTCGCCGTGCGTCGACCTGTTGCTGCTGTGTAGCACGCTGCGTTCGACTATGCCGGAGATAGCCGAGGCAGGGCCTCGCAGAGCCGAGGCTGTGCCTCGCAGGCATGCCGCGTCGAGCGAGAGGTTATCTCTTTCGCTTGACTTCGGCTTCGCTCACCGGCTATCTCACTCATTTGACTCCAGCGCTCAACGACGCTTTTGTATCACGCAGCCATATTGCAAAATTAGACATTTACGTGAAAACCCGCTCGAACAGCGCACACATCTTGGCAACGCTCGGACAATTTTCACCTTTTTTCACCGGATCTTGTCAACTCTTTCGTGCTCACTAGGACTCAAATCAAGGTAAGCGTACACCGTCACAATTCAGCGTAATTCAATAACGGTGAGGAGAGTAATACACATTGGTGCATCCTCATAAAGGTCGCACACTTTGGCGTGCCCTGCAGCACTGGCTGTACCACGGTTTTCACACTACCTGCTGCTCACTCAATTAATACAATCGCGTGTGTTTTTATCAGTTTCATTTTATTTATTTCATTCATTTGTGCATCCTCAAGCTCACTTCGCCGTGCTCTGCAGCGTTGGTTGCATCACGGACGGTCACAGTAAATTTCCAGCACTCAAGTAACAGAGTTGCATGTGCTCGCACTCATTCATTGTTCATTCTCTTTTTCCATCTTACTGAGCATTTACTGGCAATAATTAAATTATTTTACGCACTCACATATCTCATTGCGTGGCGTGCACAATTAATATAATTGTGTGCTGGTCTCTCAACAAAATTCAACTCAATTTATTTTTGTATTTATTTTTATATCATTTATATTTTTCTAAATTTAACATATTTTTGTAATTGAAGTGCGGAAGGTGCAAATAAACCACTTTTTCTACCAAACATTTATTCGTCTGGCTTCTTTTTCCGTATCGTGAGTGAAGACTCATAATTTCCAATATATTTGCAGGTCGTTCCAGCTACACCTAAGGAATTCTCAAACAAATATCTAAGAAGACTGCTGAGCAGTATATTTCTTCTTCCAGCGAGTTAAAAATTGTATTAAATACCTGTTCGATTGTTGAATGATTATTTCTGAACCCAAATTGGTGGTCAGGAATGAGTTTTTCTTCGTTTATTGGGGTCTTTAGCCTTGTAAGTAGTAGTTTTTCGAATAACTTCGACATAATGGGCAATAAGCTTATTGGTCGATAAGAGGTGACTTCATTGGGCGGTTTTCCTGGTTTGGGTATCATAACGATTTGTGAAACTTTCCATTGACTTGGGATATGTGCCACACGAATAATAGCATTGAACAGAGTAGTTATATACAATACTGCTTTTCTGAATAGTTGTTTGAGAATCTTGTCTGTGATTAAGTCATAACCAGGAGATTTCCTGGGACTAAGTTCTCTGTTGTTTTTTTACTTCTGTTGGGGAGAAGTGGGTTATTGGTGAACACGTAGGCAGAGGACATTTAAGATATTCTAAGACGTCCATGTTGTTTAATTGGCTCTCGAAGGGTGTAAACACTTCGGCTAGATGTTTGGCAAATGTCTCTGCTTTTTCGGTATCATCGTTAGCCCAACTACCGTCTGTTTTTTTGATTGGAGAACTTCGTTGCTGGGGTTGATTCAGTCGTTTCGTTACTGTTGCGGAATCACTCCTGATGTTGTAGTTGAGCAACCTGCGAATATATTGAAAATTATGAGGCTTCAATTCACAACAGGAAAAAAAAACCAGACAAAAAGATGGTATATAGAGAAAGCGGTTTATTGCACCCTCCGCTCTCACACTACAGAATATGACCAAAATTGAAAATTTATAATGATATAAATAAAATACAACATTAACTGGATTGAATTTTGAGACAGCACACAATTATATTAATTGCCGTGGCGTGCGACACACTGCTGGCTGCGCCACGTACAGTTTACTCATGAAAAGACAGCACACAATTATATTAATTGTCATGAGTAAAGTGTACGTGGCGCAGCCAGCAATGTGTCGCACGCCACGGCATGAGAATTTGAGGATACGCCGATGAGAACAAAGTATTCATAGTACTTTTCCAGCAAGTTTGGTCCGAGAAAAGTACTGTGGATAATTAGGAGCATTTACTCAAGTGTTATTTGCGTGTTAAATGACATATTAGAAGCCTGTGACGCAGTCAACGCTGCAGAGCACGGCAGAATGAGAAATTGATGATGCACAAATGAGTTGAAAATATTCACAGTACGTTCCCAGCAAGTTTTGTTGGGGGAAAGTACAGTGAATAATCGGCACACGCGCAATTATACAGGGTGCGCCATCTCAATCTGGTCGATGGAAGTATTGAATAACTCTGACAGATTTTAACCGACCAGCGTCGTACAACACGTTTCGTATAGGTTATTTCAGTACAATTTCAACCATGTATCGCTATACGCCGAAAGAACACGCCGAAATAGTTTCGCTTTACATTGAAAATAATCGTTCAGTTGTGTCAACTCAGCGTGTGTATCGTAAAAAATATCGCGGACGTTCTGCGCCCAAAGGCGACACTATCCGTCATTTAGCTTCAAATTTCATGGAGCACGGGTCTGTAGCGAATCTCCAACATCAAGCTCGACCGCGTCCAGGTCGTTCAAATGAAAATATCGAAGCTGTTCGACAGAGTGTTGCAGAAAATCCAAATGTCTCATACCGCCGCCGGTCTCAGCAATTAAACATCAGTGGAACCACTTTGAGAAGGATTTTAAAGCAAGATCTTCACATGTTTCCGTACAAAGTGCAGTTGACTAAAAGATTATTGGAAACTGACAAGCCGCGACGCTTGGCTTACGCTAATAACGTTAGTCGAATGAAGGAAGCTGAGCCGGATTTTTGGGAGCGAATTCTGATGACCGACGAGGCTCATTTCACCCTCTCTGGCGCTGTCAACAAACAAAACTGTCGCATGTGGGGCACCGATAATCCTCATATTATTCACGAAACTCCATTGCACGATGAGAAAGTGACAGTTTGGGCCGGTGTTTGCTCAAAAACCACCATTGGACCATTTTTCTTCAGAGCTGGTGAAACTGTCAATGGGGATCGATATCGGTGGATGTTGGCACACTTTGTTTTACTACAAATGCGTGAAAAAGGTCTTAAGGAATTTTGGTTCCAACAAGATGGTGCGACATGTCACACTGCGCGCTCAACAATGGACTATTTGCGTCGGAAGTTCCCAGGACGTGTGATATTAAAGAAAGGTGATATTGACTGGCCACCAAGATCGCCGGATTTGACTGCACCGGACTTCTTGTGGGGATTTTTGAAAAGTAAAGTCTATGCCAACAAGCCGAAGACCATAGAGGAGCTAAAAAACAACATTCGAGCCGAAATCGCAGCGATATCGCCCGAGACGCTGGCAAATACAATGGAAAATGCCGAAAAAAGAGCTCATTTTTGTCTCAGTAATAAAGGCGGACATTTGATCGATGTGGTTTTTGGAAACTAATCAAAATAAATTATAATGAATCAAATTTAATAAAAAAATACGACTTTGTGAAATCTGTTGAAAATTCTCTAAGTTATTCAATACTTCCATCGACCAGATTGAGATGGCGCACCCTGTACTAATCGAGCAAGCCAAATGTAATGAGGAAAAACGTGGTGCAGCCCGCGCTGCAGTGCACGCCTCAGAGTGAGACCTTTATGAGGATGCACGATTGAGAACTACACTCCTCACCGTTATTGAAAGGTTTGGAACACTCAGAGAGATAACCTCTCGCTCAACGCGGCATGCCGGCGAGGCACAGCCTCGGCTATCTCCAGCATAGCCGAGCGCAGCATGCTACACAGCAGCAACAGGTCGACGCACGGCGAATATCGATCGCTGCCGTTGTAAATGATGAGCCGACCATTGACGTCAAAATTGTTGGACCTTTTGCTGCAATAATTGCCATCTTGAGAGCCGTAAGATTGCCAAATCTTCGAGGGTTGGCTCCGGGACAATTGTAAGTACTTCACCAATGAGAAAATGTCCAGGCGTGAGAGCTGATGAATCATCTGGATCATCGCTGAGCGGTTCCAAAGGCCTTAAGTTGAGTATAGCCTTGATTTGAGCCAGCAGTGTTGAGAGCTCTTCGAACGTGAGTGCTGTGTCACCCACAGTTCAACGCAGATGGAATTTGACAGATTTTACTGCTGTTTCCCATTTACCACCTATGTGTGGCGCCGCAGGTGGATTGAACTTCCACGCAACATGGTGATTTGCGAGAGACGAAGCGATGATGTGATGTTCTTGAGAGGCCTTCCTGAATAACTGACGGATAGCTTTGTGAGCACCAACGAAGTCGGTGCCACAGTCAGAATACAAAATTTGAAGAATGCCGCACCGAGATGAAAATCGCCTGATCGTTGAGAGGAAGCCGTCAGCTGAGTAGTCGCTGACTACCTCGAGATGCAGAGCTGAAGTGGCGAGGCACACAAAAACGCAGATCCAGCCTTTGTGTGTTTTACTACCTCGCCCCTTCCAATTTTTGAGTGTGAGAGGGCCGGCGTAGTCAACTCCTGTGTGAGTGAAGGCGCGCGATGGTGTGACTCGTGACAGAGGAAGCTGACCCATCAGCTGTTGAGCCCGAACTCCTCTCTGCCGAGCACACACCACGCAATGTAAAATGTGAGATTTTACAGGAGCTCTACCGCCGACGATCCAATGAGTTAGCCGAACTTGGGCCAATTTGAGCTGCGTGCCTCCGTGAAAAGTCCGCACGTGAGCTTAATCAATAATGAGAGCTGAGAATCGAGAGTGACGAGGTAGAACGGCAGGATGTCTTTCTTTATACGTGATTGCTGATTGTGCAAGGCGGCCTCCTACTCTGAGTACACCCTCCTGGTCGCTATGAAAGCTGTTGCTCGACTGAAGGGGTGAGAGGATGGAAGAAATGAGGCTGACTGCAGCACTTGTACCTCGTGTTTAAAAAACACGGCTTGTGTGGCTTTTGTCCAAAAAATGTTTGCTGCAGCCATTTCTCTTGCTGTGAGCGGAGCGGTTCCTGCCGATTCTAACCTCCTCCTCATTCTGGCCACTATCCTGATACAAAATGAGGTGAGACGACACAATTTTGTAAGTGAAGAACAGCGATAAATGAGATCCCAATGTTACTCTGGCATCTGAGTTGCAGCAAGGCATCCACGGTGGACCTGACCACCATAGCTGATAATAAGACAATTGAGAAGTTGAGATACCCCGCGAGGCACAATCAGCTGGGTTGATTGTGCCTGACACGTGACGCCATTGAGCATTGGGTGTGAGTTCTTGTATTTGAGATACTCTGTTTCGGACATAGTCTTTCCACCGAGCAGGATGAGCTTTGATCCAGGTGAGAGTTACTGATGAGTCCGTCCACAGGTGAGTAGATGAGATTTCGACTTTGAGTGTGGCTTGAACGTATGCAACCAATTTTGCTTGCAGCAGAGCTGCAGTAAGTTCAAGCCGTGGTATGGTGTGCTTCTTGAGTGGTGCTACGCGCGTTTTTGAGCAAACAAGTGAAGCCACCTTTCCTGTGGAAGTTGAGTTGACAGTGATGTAAATCACTGCAGCTATGGCCAGTTGAGATGCATCAGAGAAGCCATGCAATTCCACTGTTGAGTCGCTCCATGTGTTGAACATCGAGGAATTGAGATTCTGGCCAGAGAAGGGAGATTTTCTCTGAGTGCAATCCATAGTGTTGAGACCTGGGATGTCAGTGGATCATCCCAGTTGAGCTTGTGAAGCCAGAGCTCTTGTAGAAGCATTTTGGCTCTGATCACAATCGGTGAGACAAAACCAAGCGGATCAAAGAGTTGAGCCACCTCGGAAAGAACGAGGCGTTTCGTGAAATTTTCCTGAGTTGAGTTGAACCGAGATGCGAATGTGAACTTGTCTTCGTTAGGAAGCCAATTCAGACCAATAATCTTTGTCTCGCAGTCGTCCATTGAGATAGCTGAGCTTAACGATGATGATGAGATATTGGCAAGTACTTTGAGGTCCGACGAGTGCCACTTGGCAAGTGGAAAGCCGCCCGCCATGCACAAGTCCTTGAGTTGTTGGCTATTTCAATGAGTTGATGAGTTGACCCCCCCCCCCCCCCGAAGATGTCATCCACGTACCTGCCAAACTTGATAGCTGGCTCAGCAAGAGGAAACCGATGGCCTTCATCTTCGGTGAGCTGCATGAGAGTTCGAACTGCCAAAAAATGGCACAGCTTTTGTACCATACTATGTCATACCATATTTGTACCATAGTATGTCACTGTAGTTAATTGATAAGGCACAGGGTTGAGTTGATCATCTTTCCATAAAATCCGCTGAAGATTTCAATTCTCATGATAAACGTGGATCTGACGATACATTTTTGTGTCTTCTGTGGCAAAGATGTGTCTATGGTGACGGATCCAAATGAGTATGTCCGAAATATTGAGCAACAAATTAGGTCCAGTGTGCATGATGTCATTGAGAGACTCCCCAGAAGATGTTGAACTAGAACCATTAAATACCACCCGTAATTTTGCGGTGGTGCTGTCTGGTATGAGAACACCGTGTTGATGAAAATAATAATGTATTTCACTTGAAGATGATTTTGAAGCCTTTACCATATGACCAAGTTGTTCATATTCGTCCATGAATTGTGAGTAGAGCTGACCGTATTCAGCATTTTTTCAGATTTTCCGAATAGTGTGTTGCAGACACCGATGTACTCGTACTTTTGAGTGTGAGTTTCCCAGATTTGTAGGTGACGATGTGAGAGGAAGCCGAACAATGTATCGGCCTGTAGAACCACGCTGATGCGTGTCACGAAAATGTTCCTCGCATGCCTGCTCCTCTGGTGTGAGATGACCGACTGTGTCCTTTGGTGACTCTTCTTGAATCCAGAATTTTGTGAGCACGTTCTGTAATTCCTGATCATCGTGTTGCACGGCAGCATGTAGAACAGTGAGTGCGTCAGATTGGCATGAGTTGACTGGTCCATTGATGAGCCATCCAAAAATTGATAATTGTGCGATAGGCGATGTTGGTATGGCCTTGAGAATCTTAGGTTTAATAACCTGTCCATAAATATCCGCTCCAATTATGATGTCGATTGATCGTGGTGTGAGAAAGTCAGGATCCGCCAGCTTCAGCTTCACTATGTGCGGCCATGTACGAGTTAGTGACTCAAAAGATGGCAAATGTGTCGTAACGGTGTTAAGAATGTGAGCCAGACCCGTGACCTTTTCTTTGGTATACATAGAGCACATTGTGAGTTGAACCGAACCATGTGTCTGCGTTGAGTGCCTTCGACCGATCCCTGTGATCGAAATTGATGAATGCTTACGTGTTGCGTTGAGTTTACGAAAGAGTTCTTTCGTAATAAATGTCAATTCCGATCCAGGATCGGTGAGAAGTTTTGCCTGATGAGTTAATGCCGATGTGCGAATGTGTGCGAGTGCGGTTGCCAACAATGTTGAGCATTTCCGCATGAGCTGTACCGATGAGAGGACGACTGCGTCAACGTCCTATTCAGTTGACGACTGTGCCTGAAAACGTGGTGCGTTGGAAGAGGTTGCAGGGGATGCTGCAGGATGCAGCATGGTGTGATGCCGCCCTGAACATTCCTTGCACGTGCGGGTGGAAAGGCATGACGTTGCATTATGCCGTCCCAGGCAGTTGTAGCACAGCCGCGCCTTCTCCGCCATCTTGCGCCGCGCAGCCACTGTAAGCTGCCCGGCAGCAGTCACAGGGATACGCGGACGCGGTGGTGTGTGACGACGGAGCGCCACGGACTGTGCTACCCGCATGATGAGCCGATGCACTGCGCGACCCAGCCTTTGCTGGAGGAGGGTTTGCCGATGACGTTCGGTGAGAGCTACAACTCGGTTTTGGAGTAGCCTTCGCGATCTCCAGGGCTCTGACCTTGGTCCCGGCAAACTCCTCGATCTCAGTAAAAGTCGGGAAGTTGGATGAGCGGCCTAACGTCGTCTCCCAGGCCTCGCGTGTGGTTTGGTCAAGTTGCACACTCAGCAACCTCACCATCACGCAATCCCAAAGCTCTTCCTTCGTTGCCAGCGAAGAAAGAACTTTGTAGGCCTCGGAAAAGGACGTGACAATGGAAGCGAGCGATTTCGCATCCTCTGAGCTGACCTTGAGTGTGAAGAGCTGGTCCAAACACTCCTGCACTAGCAGCCGCTTATTCTCGAAGTGAGACGCAAGCGTCTCCCAAGCCAGCTTAAATGATTCGCAGGTGAGTGCGAACCCCGAGATGAGCTTTGCCGCCTAGTCCGACATGTAGCTGCGCAGATATAAAAGCCGCTCGACATCGGTGAGCCGGGTGTTATGGATGACCAGTGACGTGAACAAGTCACAGAACGCTGGCCATCCGGTGTAATCACACTTGAAGGCCGGCAGCTTTATATCCGGCAGCTTTATATCCGGCAGCTTTGGGCGGAACTGCGGCGACGCGGCCGGTAGTGCAGGCAGGCGCCGTTGAGCCAACCTCTCCACGGCTTCCCGTGCGGCTATATTGCCGTTGAGTGCGAGCTTTACCTCGACGCTTCGCATGTCATCGGCAAAGTACTCGTGATCCATGTAGGTCGGAGGCTACGAAGACTCCAACAGTTCATGTTCCTTGCGAAAGTCACCGTGGAGCTCCGTGATCTGCTCGACCATAGAATCGAACGAAGCCATGGAGAGGGAGTCTGAGCCCTCGTCAAGCGTGGTGAAGATATTGTGCCGTTGAGCGATGCGGCGCTGCTGCGACTGGACCTTTAACACCATCTCAGTTGCCAGGCGAGACGGTGATCGGGTCTTCCTCGCAGCCACGGCGGCCCCAGGAACCAACAATGCCTTCTTCTCTTCAAGAGCACCAGGCACCACCCCGGTGTCTGAAGAGTTGCCCTCGGACATTACTGGTCCTGTGGTGCACGTGGGAGATGGAAGTAAGAAAGGAACGAAGATGCTCCGCAGAGTGCTACTTTACCAAACTGGTGCGTTGCTTGACGAGTCTATGAGCCGGTGAGAATCCTGCGATGAGCTACGCAAAGTCCTGTATAGAGATTAGCCGAGAGATGCGATGAGAGCGGAAGGTAGTGAACCCTGGTCTACCCTGTGCGAGTCGAAGATCCGGCTCGAAAGACCAAATGTTGCGGAATCACTCCTGATGTTGTAGTTGAGCGACCTGCGAATATATTGAAAATTATGAGGCTTCACTTCACAACAGGGAAAAATAAAACCAGACAAAAAGATGGTATATAGAGAAAGCGGTTTATTGTACCCTCCGCTCTCACACGACAGAATATGACCAAAATTGAAAATTTATAACGATATAAATAATATACAACATAAACTGGATTGAATTTTGGATTGAATTTTGGAGTGACCAGCACACAATTATATTAATTGTGTGCTGTCTTTTCATGAGTGAAGTGTACGTGGCGCAGCCAGCACTGTGTCGCACGCCACGGAATGAGAATTTGAGGATACGCCGATGAGAAGAAAGTATTCACAGTACTTTCCCAGCAAGTTTGGTTGAAGGAAAGTACAGTGAATAATCGCCACACGCGCAATTATATTAATCGAGTCGTTGCCCGCCGTTGAGCGCTAGAGTCAAATGAATGAGATAGCCGGTGAGCAAAGCCGAAGACAAACGAGAGAGATAACCTCTCGCTTAACGCGGCATGCCTACGAGACACAGCCTCGGCTCTGCTCGGCTCTGCTTCGGCTATCTCCGGCATAACCGAGCGCAGCATGCTACACAGCAGCATCAGGTCGATGCACGGCGAATATCGATCGCCGTGCGCCAGCTGATTATCCAACAGTTACCTTCCAAAGAGAGTAATCTGTATTGGCCGTATTGGTTAGATTTAATGATTTATGTTGGATGGTGTCGTTGTTGTAGTCTTCGATGAGTTTTTTTAATTGACGTATGGCTCTATTAACGTTGGTTTTATCAATGGGGTTCCTGCTTCATTGCCATACTCTTCTGAGTCTTCTTTTCTTAGTTATTTTTCTGGTTATTTCGATTGGGTTATCCATTAGCTATCCATTTGTCCTCGGCTTTTGGAGTCGCTGCCCATGTCGTGTCCTGTATCAGTTTAGTTATGTATTCTGTACCATCCTCTATCTCGTATTCGGTTTTTAGTGATGTTTTCAGTTTAATGTCTGCATCAATTTGTTGTCTGAATGCATTCCAGTCGGTCTTATTATTGTGATGAAATGGCGTTCTTTGTTTGTGAATGATACCAGTGCTTAATGTAAGTAATACTGCAGTGTGGTCTGACGATAGATCTAGGTTAGATTCGAGATTTGTGTAAGCTTTCGAAATGTCCTTGACTACAAAAAATCCAGCAAATCAGGAATTTTATTCCTATCTGTAGGCCAGTAGGTCGGTTGACCTGATGACAACTGTTTGTAGTTCTCTTGAGATATTGCTTTTTGAAGTTCCCTTCTACTGGTACTTACAAGGAAAGATACTTTGGTGTCCCCCTCCGATTTTGATGAAACTCACGTATGTTGTAGAGCATCGAAAACTAAAAGACACGTATTTTTTTTATCGGCGGAAAAACATTTTTAAGGGGTGAAATCGCCCTTCAAATATAGCATGACGAGGCGTGATTTTGCAGTTTCACCCAGAAGGCGTCAATCGATTTTAATGAAACAAAAACCAAAATACTCCTCATTGAAGACAATCAAAATTCCACGCTAAGTTGAAGAAAAAAATTCATTTGCAGGAGTGAAAAATTTCCTGATTTTTCAATTTTCCACCCTACACAAAAAACTAACCAACCAAATTAAACAGAACATGTACCATTTGGAAGGGTAAGTTAAAATAAAGTTGACGTATTTTTGCACATTCACAGGAAAATGAGTTTACGGGGGTAAACTACCCCTTATCCATTAGTACGTATATTTGTGCGTACATTCTTGTTTCTCGTTATTTACATGTTAAAGAGCTGCTTGCGTTCACTCTTTGTGCTGATTTTGTGCTTATCAATAATTTATCGTCATATGTTATCGACCTTTTGATTAGATTGTATTTCGATTCGGCGCAAATTTTGGAATAAGTCGATGATGCAACAGTCGTTCCATCTATAGAACATTGTCAATTATTCCAACGAAATGAATTAGATCTTATTTTTTTGAGTAATCTATAATAATAATCATACGCCAATATGATAAAAATACTTTCGACGCAGTAAGAGGTGTTTTCTACATAGGCGGCTATCTGGGACTGCGTATTATCTGCTGATATCGCAGGTGGTTCAACAACAACTCTTTCAAATATAAAAACCGCGATACATACAGCGATCTTCAGTTGCTCATTTGAACGGAGTGCCAGTGCGTCAGTTATAATTTCTGACAAAAAAAAATCAATAGACCATGAAAGTGAATCAATCAACGTCATTAAACTTCTTTTGGCTACATTTGAAGCCATGAATATTCCCGAAACTCCGATTAACAATGCAGAAATCGAGAAAGCAGAATTACGAAAAAGTTCTGGTCGACTGCATGGACGATTATAACCGAGTTGAAATTATCGAGGAACAATCGCTAGATTTTCAAGAGCCATTCAAGCAATATGATGTTAACCCTGTCGAGGACACTCTTTGGCAACATGATGAAGGTCCAGTGGATTCTGATACTTGTTCTAAAGACGAAGAAGACATAAGCTACGATTACAAACGCAAAGCAATCGAATACTGGAGATCCGGTAAGAAGAAAAATTACAGTGTCGATACCGTCAGTCAGAAGTTCAAAAAAGTCAAATCTGTACGACAATTAAAACGTTGGGCAAATCAAATAAACAAAGGTGGGACCTACAAGGAGAAATTAGCTTAAATCTCTCAACATACTTTGAAAAACATACAAGCCGCAGTAGATGCTGGTTTCATTGTTCATGATATCGACCTTCAAAAGTGGGCTCTACAAGCTCAAAAAGAGATAGGTCACGAAGACATTCGTTTTAAAGCTTCTCGTAATTGGCTTCGGAAGTTCAAGAAATCACATCGTATTGTGTCCAGGAAAATTAATAAATTCGTAACACGAAAGACTATAGAAGACGAACCAGTTTTAAGGATGAATGCACAAAACTTCGTGAATGAAATTAAACCATATATTCAAAAATATGGACCGGAAAACTTATATAATTCAGATCAGAGCGGTTTTCAACTGGAAATCCACTCTGGCAGGACTCTGACGGCTGAAGGAACTCAACAAGTGCAATGTGTAGTACAATCCGTATCATCTACAACTCACAGCTACACTATCCAGCCAACCATAAATGCAGATGGAAAATTACTGTCACCCCTTTTTATCGTTCTAAAAGAGGGAAAGGGTGAGTTCGGCCCAATCGTGGAAAAAAATTTATTCAGGCCAGAAAACGTATTTTTAACAGCAACGAAATCCGGAAAAATTACTTCAGGTATGGACAAAAATGATTGCCACAAAATATTGAACATATGATGAATTATACTATATCGATAACCAATATCATCCTATGTATAGAGCACTTCAAAGTTTGGTTGGAAAAAGTATTCTTCCCCAACACCGGCCGTGACAGCGTATTGTTGATAGACTCGTGGAGTGGACACTGCCCAGAAGTTGTTCAAAATGCAACACCTCAGGGCAAAAAAACAATTACAAAGATAATACCTAAAGGCACCACAGGGAAAATCCAACCACTCGACGTTTTTGGTTTCCGAATATGGAAAAATTTTGTACGACATTTTTCCGACAGTGTATTATTACTTAATTCTGATATTAATTTACACTTGAGAAACAACATAATCAAACTGCAATCGCTCGTACACAATCAACTTTCATCACCCAGATATATAAATCTTTTCAAATATGCATGGTTCAAAAGTAATTATACAACCGATAAGCCAAACGAGTTCGACAATCCAGTGAGTTTTGGTTTCGGTCAATCGTCTCAAGCACACTGTGAAGTACTAGGTTGTAATAATGTGGCCATCATCAGATGCTCATGGTGCAAGAAGTCTTTATGCTTGCAACATTTTTTTTAAGAGTATCATTTCTGCACGACTTACGAACCATGATTGCTGCAAATTATGACGTGCACATTTCACGTTGATGAATTGTAAAAGGAATGATACATTATATTATATACTGTGGTGTATGTAGATGCGTAAGACGGTAAGAATAAATGTGAGAGAATGGAGAGTGGGGAGAGCGATAACACGGGACGTGAAAAGGACGACAGTCGAATAAATGCGCATGCCGAAACCGGGTATTTGTTATTTCTCGCCTAAGTCCTCAGCTGATTGCCGCTGTTTCGAAATACAGCCATACATATATGCCATACAACCACTCAACCCCAGCAACATTCCCCAGTATTCTGTATTTGAACAAGCTATTTTTTTCAGTAAATAACGCGAAATTCGTGAATGGACCATTCTACTTGTAAGTAACAGCCGGTCACCCCCTTAATAATAAACAAAGCATCATCTGAAGTGCCCCCCGTTGACTTCGGCTAATAAGAATGTTTTGAATCAATTCGGACATTTAAATAACGAGAAACAAGAATGTACGCACAAATATACGTACTAATGGATAAGGAGTAGTTTACCCCCGTAAATTCATTTTCCTGTGAATGTGCAAAAATACGTCATCTTTATTTTAACTTGCGCTTCCAAATGGTGTATGTTCTGTTCAATTTGGTTGGTTAGTTTTTTGTGTAGGGTGGACAATTGAAAAATCAGAGGGTTGTTCACCTCTGCAAATGAATTTTTTTCTTCAACTTTACGTGGAATTTTGATTGTCTTCAATGAGGAGTATTTTGGTTTTTGTTTCATTAAAATCGATTGACGCCTTCTGGGTGAAACTGCAAAATCACCCCTCGACATGCTAATTTTGAAGGGCGATTTCACCCCTTAGAAATGTTTTTACGCCGATAAAAAAAAATACGTGTCTTTTAGTTTTCGATGCTCTACAACATACGTGAGCTTCATCAAAATCGGAGGGGGACACCAAAGTATCTTTCCTTGTTAGTCTAGATCCCCAATGCGGATGTTTCGCGTTGTAATCGCCTCCGGCAAGGAACCGAGGGCCTAGCGTTTTAAAATATTCTATGAACTTTTTTTGGAGATTTTGTGCTTTGGGGGGCAATACGATGCAGATAGGACTACAGTGCCGTATTTCCAATCTTCAATGGCGACGCTTGAAGCTTGGAGATAGTCTTGTTTGAACTCTGTTAGCTCGTGGTGTTTTATTGTATATTTTATGATGATCGCCGTGCTTCCGTGTGCTGTACCATCAGGGTGTTTTGTGTTGTATATATTGTAGTCACGGATGTTAAGGTAGCTCTTGTTAGTGAAATGCGTTTCCGAGATGTGCATAATATCTTGTCTGTTTATGTGTAGAAATGTAGTTAATTCTTGCCGGTGTTGCAGCAGACCGTTGGCATTCCAGAGCGCTACTGGATAAAACTGATTTATTTTTCGGAGAACTTGGTTAGTACTGTAGTCAGTAGTTTTAAAATTGTGTTTAACAGTTCATTCTATTGCATTAGCACTGTTTTAAATTCGTTAAACGATTTTTAAAGAACTACGAGTATTGTTATTTTAGAGTTGCTATTGGAATGGTCATCTGGACGTCTGCTGAGATTGGCACTTGTTGCTTGAGCATAACTTACATTGCTTCTTCCAAATGGTGGGCTGGCTATAGGAGATGTATTATGGTGTTGTTCTCCGGCTGGATTTTCTTCCGTCGTTTTTGGCTTCTGCTAGTGAAGTTTTTGTACGGTTGAGTCTCTTTTTTGTATGATTTCTTGGTAGACTTTGCAACCTTTGTAGTTGGCTGGGTGATTATCGGTGGATAGGACGAATTTGGCAGCAGTGTTCCGCGTTTTCGTACAATTTACCGTATTGTGTTCGCTTCCGCATTTTACGCACCTGTATGGTCTACGACAGTACACGTTGGTGTGCCCGTATCTCTGGCACCTAGTGCACTGTGCTATTGTTTTTGTTTTTTTTGTGGTTCGATTTGGATTCCGGTGTTTAGTAGTAAGTCGAGTTTGTAAATGTATTTGTTGTTTAGATTTGGTTCTAGATCAACAAAGAATATTGGTAGGGGTTCTTTAGTTTGCCAGTGTCGTATATTTGTTACGTTGCGTACTTGGTGCCCGAGTCCGTCGATCGCATCTTTGACTTCGCTGGGAGGAAGAGATGGGTGGAGGTATCTGATCACGACTCTGTAAGCGCGTTGTTGTTTTAGTTGATATGTATGGTAGGCGGCGCCTTCATCGTCGAGCTTGCAGACAATCTTTCTGTATAAATCAGAATTTTTAGTCATTATCTTCAGTTGACCGCTACTGTTTAGAGTTTTGTAGATGTATTCGTCGTGCTCTGTTACTTCTCCTAGTTTTAACGTTAAGTCAGCGATCGAAGTGACTTCAGGTATGAAAATCGGCGGTGGCTTTGGTTCTCTATTGTTCTCTGTTGTCGTTTGATTTGCGAGATTTTTATCATTATGATTCTGAATTATCGTTGGCTGATCTCGTTTGTCACTGAGCACGGTGAATCTGTTATTGTTGGGGATAGCTTGTGGTGACTCACTATCGCTATCAGTGTTGCTGTATGATATTTCTGCACGTTTCCTTGTGTGAACCACCTGCCAAGCCGGTGACTGGTTAGCTTCGCACATTGGATTGGAATTCCGAGAAAGAATGATTCGAGGCACTCCACCCGATTCACTAAGGGGCTCATTGGTAATTGGCTCCTGCTCCATATGAAAGTCATTGTCAATCACGAAACTCTCTGCTTCTCCACCGCGCATAGTGTTGAAGCCAGAGTGGCATGAAGGTATTTCACTTTGTAGCGTATGGAATTCGCTGTATGTTTACAATTCACTGTATGTTCACAAATACGGCTAATTACGCTCTCAAGCTCGACCACGACCGTCTCAGCCGACTGCTCGGACAGAACTAAGAAAAAGATGAATGTAATTAATTTCGTTCCGTCTCTCGCTCTTCCTCTCACAGTGCACTTACGCGCTCGTACATACACCTTATCACTACGAATGTACTTACCGTTTGCGACATTTCTTTGACTTGCTCAATCGTGTTTTTGATGGCCACAGATGGGCAAGTTTGTCGCCGTAACAGCCAAAAAATAACATTGTAAGTGAAAATTTTCGAGCTGACGAGATTAAGACGTGCATCAATGCGTCATATTTATGGCCCTTTATCTGCAAACTTTCTCTCAAGAAGAACATAAGGGTCCACTTGAGAGGTGATGTCTCCGCTGGGGAATTTTCCGAACTTCTACTGAAAATAGGGGATGGAGAATATCCTGAGCCGAGAGAAAGGTGACTATCCCTATAAGCCTGGGCGCAGTAGTGATGACCCTAACAGACCTTACAACCAGAATATACCCAGATATAGCCGATATCAAGGAGAAGTCTATGGACTGGCTGTGCGAGCGTGCCATTCTGACCCCCAAGAATTATAACGCTGCCATCATTAATGACATTCTACTTAATTCGTTCGAAGAGGCAGAAATGGAATATTGGTCTGTGGATTCAGTAATGCAAATGGATGACGCGGTCCATTACCCCGTAGAGTTTCTCAATTCCCTCAACCCTCCTGGATTCCCACCCCACAAGCTTCTCCTCAAAGTGGGGGCTCCAGTGATGTTGCTGCGGAATCTCAACCCGCCTAAACTTTGCAACGGCACTAGGCTACGAGTGAAGGCCCTTTATAGAAACGTTATTGAGGCCAGAGTGTTCACTGGTTGTGCTCGGGGGGAGTCGGTATTTGTACCACGCATACCACTCATACCATCAGAGTACCCCTTCGAGTTCAAGAGGCTGCAGTTCCCCCTTAAGGTCTGCTTTGCTATGACCATCAACAAGTCCCAGGGGCAGTCGCTGAAGATGGCAGGGATTGACTTAAGCGAGGAGTGTTTCTCACATGGACAGTTTTATGTGGCCTGCTCCAGAGTGAGCTCACCAAGCAGCCTGGTGATTCTACCACTTCAGGCAAGAACTACCAATGTGGTCTACAAAGAAGTCCTTCAGCGATATGACATGGTACAGAAATTAAAGCTTTTTAGCCGGTAGGAGTCCGGCACTAAAAAAGTAATATGATTTTATGTAATGTAATGTATTATACTGTAATGACAAATTTGTTAATGTAATGTAATGTAATGAACACATTACATTACATTAAATCATATTACTTTTTAAGCCAAGAACGCGTTGTAGAGTCGTTATAGGCAAAAGTAAGCGTTAAGTACGGATGTGCGGCAATGTTTTGACCTACTTATTAATCAATCGGTCGTGTATATGTTATTATTATTAGGTGCGCACCTAAGTTCCCGCTGTTTTTTTATGAAAATGCAACTTTATTGTGAAAAAATGTTTACAAATGAATCATTCA
Source organism: Cylloceria caligata (assembly GCA_963942595.1). Lineage (NCBI taxonomy): Eukaryota > Metazoa > Arthropoda > Insecta > Hymenoptera > Ichneumonidae > Cylloceria > Cylloceria caligata. The sequence continues at coordinate 11,112,272 of OZ012708.1, forward strand.
AAATATTGCCCATCGCTAGCCACAACTTTTTCCCATCTTTCTGGCAGAGCTCGAATACCGTCACGGTAGAAGTGTTCGTCTTTTGATGCTATCCACGAATCAAGCCATTTTGAGATGTCTTCATATGAGCTGAACTGCTGATTAGCCAGACCATGTGCCATCGAACGGAACAAGTAATAATCGGACGGCGCAATATCTGGGGAATATGTCGGGTGGGGTAGGACTTCCCATTTGAGCGTTTCTAAGTAGGTTTTAACGGGTTTGGCAACGTGAGGCCGAGTGTTGTCATTCTGTAGAATCACTTTTTCGTGCCTCTGCTCGTATTGTGGCCGCTTTTCGCGCAGTGCTCGGCTCAATCGCATCAATTGAGTTCGATACCGTTCCCCAGTAATGGTTTCGTTCGGTTTCAACAGCTCATAATAAATAACACCGCCCTGGTCCTACCAAATACACAGCAAAATCTTCGCAGCGTGAATATTCGGCCGAGCCGACGACGTAGAAGCATGACCGGGCAGTCCCCATGATTTTGTTCTCTTTGGGTTGCTGTAATGAATCCATTTTTCATCATCCGTAACGATGCGATAAAGAAAACCCTTCTTTTTTTTCGCTGGAGCAGTTGTTCACAGGCGAAAAAACGACGCTCAACGTCGCTTGGCTTCAAATCATAAGGAACCCAAGTTCCTTGTTTTTTAATTATTCCCAACGCATGCAATCGCTTCGAAATGGCTTGGCGGGTAACTCCTAATGCTGAAGCAAGCTCTTTTTGCGTTTGGCACGGATCTTCATCGGGCAATACCTCCAATTCAGCGTCTTCGAAGGTTTTTGACCTTCCTTCACGCGAACGGTCGTCAAAATCAAAATCACCATCTTTGAAGCGACGGAACCAATCACGGCATGTTGTTTCACTTAGAGCAGCATCTCTGTAAACTTTTTGGAGTTCTCGATGCGCTTCAGCCGCCGTTTTCTTCGAATGAAAGAAGAAAAGCAACACTTCCCGTAAATGACGATTATTTGGCACAAAATCAGACATTTTCACACAACCAAAAGTATATGACGCAAAAACAAAATCACTAATGTGTCAAAGCGGTTTGTTTACCATATGTCTAAGCTTGGTTCATGACGTTTTGATTATGTCCCAATCGACCAACACTTACTACTGGAGCTCAAGCATTCTTGAAAAAGCATGCTTGAGCATCTCTTGAAAAACAGCGGGAACTTAGTTGCGCACCTAATAAATTCCGAATTTATGCGACAATTCCCGACCACTTGTTAAGATGGAAATTTCGGTAAATCGCAACTCGGGGTGTGAGTCAGCGTTACCTAGATTCCTGCGTTATCGATCTTTCTTGGTCGAAAGATCTCAAACAATCGAATCCCCAATTTTTGTCAACTCTGATTGCCTCACTCATTCGTTAAGAATTAATGAAGCAACCACAATTGACAGGTTTTAATTTCTAAAGAAATCGTGAAAAAATATCACCACAGCCCGGGATCGAACCGAGAACTCCAGAATTCTAGCCTGGTACGTTACCAATTACGTCACCGTTGCTCTGGTGACATCAATTCACGATCTCTATTTTAATGTCAGTAATCAACTTATTAATCAATCGGTCGTGTATATGTTATTATTAAATTCTGAAACTTGTCTGGAATTGTCGCATAAATTCAGAATTTAATAATAACATATACACGACCGATTGATTAATAAGTTGCTTGATTACTGACATTAAGATAGACATCGTGAATTGATGTCACCAGAGCCACGGTGGCGTAATTGGAAACGTACCAGGCTAGAATTCTGGAGTTCTCGGTTCGATCCCGGGCTGTGGTGATATTTTTTCACGATTTCTTTAGAAATTAAAAACCGTCAATTGTGGTTGCTTCATTAATTCTTAACGAATGAGTGAGGCAATCAGAGTTGACAAAAATTAGGGATTCGATTGTTTGAGATCTTTCGACCAAGAAAGGTCGATGACGCAGGAATCTAGGTAACGCTGACTCACACCCCGAGTTGCGATTTACCGAAATTTCCATCTTAACAAGTGGTCGGGAATTGTCGCATAAATTCAGAGTTTAATAATTGTTTTGACCTATTTAGAAATTACATTTAACGATACCCGTGGCGAAGCATGGGTAATATGCTAGTATACCTATATACATATGGATATACATTAGATATGTCTATGTGGATATAGATATGGATATGGATGTAGATATATCTATATAGATATAGAGGGTAGGAGGCAATTAAAATACCTCCCGTGTACCAAACAGACACGGGGAAGAAACCTCGACAACAAATCACCATGGGAAGTCCATTAACGGATGTACCGATTAGGGTGTAGGGGCACGGAACCCCAGTACCGGCGTCTGGCGAGGGTGTGCAAGTGGGCCCCGGGACGTCGTCATCGAACGACCGCAGTACTACGGGAGTGGGTAACTTCGCTCCCGCAGTATCAAAAGCGACAAGACAGGAACCAGAACCAATGGTTCTTGGAGAACATCAAGATGCTGCTGTCAGTGGCGAGGGCGTACCGATTCAAACAGCAGACGTGAGGAATCAGGCACTCGAAAGACTCGGAGACCTGATCACAAAACTTTACGATTTCATGAAAGATAAGAAAAATATCCACCATGAAGCTAAGAGGATGGTTGCTTCCGTAAAAAGCGCATACAACAAGCTCCACGAGTTGGAAACGCCCACTAGTGCAAATCCGAATGAGCCTAGATCCCCACTGGTGATCAAAATCACAGGGACGCAGACCACACCGTCTATCAGTGAACCGCGAACTGTAAACGTGGGACAGGATACTACAAGAACACCCGGCCAACGAGGTGCACAAGATAAGAAGAGGAAGCAACGCACTCCACGGTCAACGGAGACAAAATTGCAAAAAAGAAGAAGAAATGGGATCCGGCACGGGTACCAGCATCTCGCCCGGAATTGAGCAAGGCGCCAAAACCCAACGGTGGACAGAAGCGCAGTGATGGACCGAAGGCAAACGACCGTCAGGTAGCTAACACCCCTTCAAACGTGGAATGGCAAGAGGTTATGAGGAAGCCTCGCAAGCCACGAAGGCGGCCTCCGTTACCGAATGCTTTCATAATTAAGAGGACAGGGGAAGACCTGACTTACGCCCAGATTCTTGGCAGGGTCAAGGCAGACCCAAAACTTGAAGTAGCTGGAACTAAAGTGAGTAAGACCCATAGAACAGCGGCGGACGATCTCATCCTCATTCTGAATAATGGAACTAGCCCCGCGGAAACAGCTGAGATGTTCTCGGCGATCGATGATGTGCTCGGTAAACAGGCGGCGGTCACGAGCAGAGTGCAGGAGACAAGCATCGAAATCAAGAATCTTGATGAAGTCACGACACAGGAAGAAATTCGCGAGAGGCTCGCACAGCATCTTGGTGTTGGAGTGGAGACGCTGAAGGACTCCATCAAGAGCCTACGAAAAGCCTATGGAGGAACGCAGACAGCGATAGTGAGACTAGCCACTGATCTAGCGAAGAAAATCGTGGAAATAGCAAAGCTGTGCATTGGATAGGTTGTGTGCTGGATCCGGGAGCAACTAAAGCCCACCAAGTGTTACAAGTGCTGGCAGTACGGCCACTTGGCGCGAAACTGCACAGGACAGATTAACAGATCCGGTAACTGCATGAAATGCGGGAAAGATGGTCCCAAGATCGACAAGTGTCAGGGAGAGGCGCACTGTGCGGTATGCGAAAAAAGAGGTGGCGAGAACTGTAGGCACATAGCCGGCAGCAGCAGATGCCCAGCATATACGCAGGCACTCCAGATGCTCACTCAAAAACGACGATGAAGATTTTGCAACTTAATCTCAATCACTGCGAAGCTGCACTGGATTTACTCATGCAAACCGTGCGGGAAATGAAATCGGACGTGGCGGTACTTTCCGAACCATATAAGACGCTTCCTGGAAAACCCTGGGAGGCTGACGAGACAGGAAAGGCCGTGATCTGGTCTTGCAATAAATGTCCCATCCAGGAGACGATGAAAGTCCGCGAAGCTGGCCTCGTAAGGGTGAAAGTCGGTGGCATTCATCTTTACAGCTGCTACGCACCCCCTAGCCTGCGACTCGATGAATTCGAGGAAATTCTTGCCAGGTTGAGCAGAGATGTCCGAGGTCGCTGCCCTGTAGCAATAGCTGGAGACTTTAATGCATGTGCCGTCGAATGGGGCAGCAGAGAGACCAACGCGAAGGGACGAGCCCTCTTGGAAGTCATAACGTCTTTGGACTTGGTTCTGTTGAACAGTGGCAACTCCCCCACGTTCTGTAGGGGTGAAGCAAATTCAATAGTGGATTTGACTCTTGTCAGCAGCAAGCTCGCAAGGGACAACATCAGCTGGAGAGTCACAGACATGTACACTAATAGCGATCACTGTGCGATCACGTGGGAAGTACATCACGGTCGGGTTAAAGAACCGCGGCTGACCAAAACAAGTGTGAGAAGTTGGAGAACAAGCATGTTTGAGGGCGATCTGTTCGGGCTAGCGTTGCAGAGCGATGTCGTCGAAGACGGTGACGCAGAAAAGCAAGTGGAAATTGTCATGGAAAGGGTAGCCACCGCGTGCGATGCTACGATGCCAAGGAAACGAGATAAAAACCAACATCCTCCGGTGAATTGGTGGAATGATTTGATAGCCACGCTTCGGATGAAATGTAACAAAGCGAGACGTCTAGCTCAACGGGCGCGTCGGAAAGCCACGTTCCAGGCACTGGAGCAGAAGCACAAGGAAGCGCAAGCGAGGCTCCGCAAAGCCATCAAGTGCAGCAAGAAGAAGGCGTTTGATGAGCTACTCAGTGAGGTGGACGACAATCTATGGGGTAGGCCGTACAAGGTGGTAATGACACGGTTGAAAGCCCAGTCATTGCCGACACCTACGCGCCCCGACCTCCTACGAAAGATCGTTTCAACGTTGTTCCCACAGCAACCAGAGCATGAATACCGACTGGACCTAGAAAAAGCGGAAGTCATACCGCCTGTCACGCACGACGAGCTGGCCAAGGCTTACGCCAAAGTGGGGACAAGCAAGGCACCAGGCATGGATGGGATACCAAACATCGCCCTGAAGACGGCTATAAGCGCAGCACCGGAGATGTTCCTCACGTTGTACAATAAGTGCCTCAAGGAAGGAGTTTTTCCAGCTCAATGGAAATGGCAGAGATTCGTACTGCTGCCTAAAGTAAAAAATATCGCCCACTATGCATGCTAGACACAGCAGGAAAAATCCTCGAGCGGATAATCCACAACAGTCTGGAGACGGCGATTGGTGACTCCCTCGCCGATAACCAATATGGATTTCGCAAAGGTCGCTCTACACTCGACGCGGTGAGCCTAGTGGTGGACACCGCCAAGCGAGCCATCGCTGGAAAAGAGGAGCAAAACAGTACTGCTTGGTTGCCGCATTGGACATCAAGAATGCTTTTAATTCGGCATGTTGGGACTGCATTTGGAACGCTCTCAACTCGATGGAAGTACCGCAGTACCTTAAAAAGATGGTAATGAGCTACTTGAGTGACCGATTTCTACAGTACGACACGGAGGCTGGTCCACGAAAGTACAAGGTCACTGGGGGTGTCCCTCAAGGCTCGGTACTGGGACCGCTGCTCTGGAACATAATGTACAACGGACTCTTGAAACTCGCACAATTAGACGGGGTGAAGCTAGTCGCTTTCGCGGATGATGTAGCTGTTTTAATAACGGTAAAATACCTGGAAGAAATCGAAGTAATCTTCCATGATACGTACGCACGAATCCACCAGTGGATGACGTCGGTCGGACTTACGTTGGCCGAACATAAAACCGAGGCGGTATTAATCACGAGCAGGAAGGCCATAGAGGCAGTCAGACTCACGGTAGGGGAGCACACAATCACATCGCAGCCGTATATCCGGTATCTTGGAGTGATGTTAGACGCGAGACTTGACTTCAAGCACCACATTCAGTAAGCTAGTAACAAAGCTGGTACTGTCGGTGCAGCTCTATCACGGCTCATGCCGAACATTGGGGGGCCGAGACAGAAGAGACGAGCACTGCTAGCGTCAGTGAGCACCTCAGTCCTGACCTACGCGATAGCGATCTGGGCAGAGACATTGGAAGTCGAAAAGTACCGGAAGAAGTTGGCTGCAATGTACCGACGGAGCGCACTGAGAGTAGAATGTGGATACCGCACTGTATCGGATGATGCCGCGTGCGTAATTGCAGGGATGATTCCCGTCAAGATACTGGCAAGAGAGAGGCAATTGTTGTATCAACAGAAAGCATCAACACCAATGCAGCCAAGAGAGCTACGCACCCAAGAACGGCAGAGAAGCCTTGACCGCTGGCAAACCGTATGGGATACTTCAGAGAAGGGACGTTGGACACACCGACTCATACCGCGAGTGAGCAAGTGGGTGAACCGAAACCACGGAGAACTCAACTTTTATCTTACACAGATGTTATCCGGACACGGATGCTTCCGAGCGTACTTATTCAGATTCAAACTAGATGAGTCGCCGGAGTGCCCAGCGTGCCGGAAGGTACTTGAAGATGCAGAACATGTCTTCTTCCATTGCCAGCGCTTCGGCGCATTCCGCGCTGAAGTAGAAGTGGCATTGAGCTCGGATATAACCCCGGAAAATGTTGTCGACGCAATGTTGGCTACCCCAGCAAGTTGGGATGCAGTCAGCACATTCGCGGCCGCGGTCATGAAGCAGTTAAGAAGAGAAGATCTGGCCAGAAGGAACGAAGAATAACAACTGAAGCCGTAAGGAAGAGCTACGGCTGAGACCTCCCCTACCGAAGTAGTGCCTAACGGTGGTCTCGGGGTGTAAAGAAAGGTCAGAGGCATGGAGACGGGTTTTTAGCCGGTATAACATCGAGTCCGGCACACGGGGAAGCACGTGCTTCCCTACGGTGCATAAAGCATTTTCCCGTCTCCTCGGGAAAAACACACACACACATACACACACACACACACGCGCGGACATTTTTAGTAAATGATTTCTCGACGTCTTGGGACTTTTTAAGTGCTTTACATAAAAATCTGGAGGATATTTTTTTCCACGAAAACAGCTTTCCTATGAGGAAGTGTACACCATCGCTTGCCTACAATTAGTACCGTGTATAAACAACAGTAGAATGTTCTTACGGTTCGGCCGCTATGCTTCCTCGCAATCAACTGCACAATCCAATCCCAACCCCAAACCAATCTAATTTGAAGGGTTGGAGACAAAATTGTCAATAATATACCACATCCCCAATAAAATCCCGAAAAACCCGGATGAAATACATATCCGGATTTGTGAGGGTATGTTTGGTACGCTCATTCTCATACAGTATACTAATGAACAAAGAAAAATCATTGAAGTTCGGAAAAACCACAATTTGAAATAATGACCATAATTCTATTCATGTGCCACATTTTGGTTCGATATCTTGAAATGCCAATTAAAAAAGCATGCAAATTAGAAAATTGCAATTTCTGGTTATGTTATCTGAAAGCCAAAATCGAAGCACTTGTGGTAATGTGCCGTGCCACGATGAGAACAGGACACCGGCATTTATTTTCATTCTATCCCACTCTCTCTCATAGCACGATACACTGAACGAGTTGCACGATAACTCCACGTGCTGCAGTGAAAAAAAGATGCATGGTGAATGTTTTCGTACCGTCTCTCTCTTTCGCTTGACTGTGGATCTGTACATCGAGTACTAAAGAATGCAGAGAAAACTCTTCCAACAAGGCGGCAACAGCGCGATTACAGGCGCGCGCGACTTTTCGTCTCATACACACATGCACGTGACCACGCGCCCCACGTTTGGAGGAGGAGTATATAATATGAAGAATTATTATTTCGTACTAACGCGATTTTCCCGATATTTTCCTTTCAGTATAATCATTGTACTTTCTATACACAAGATCGCGCACTTGATACTGAATGAAGCAGTATCCGACGAGTTTTCTTACAGATAATATCTAAACTGTGAAATATGAAATTCTATTTTCGTATTAATAACAAAATACGATGAGTTGTTAAACTATCTGTGCACAAACAAACGAAAAAACATAAACGCAAAAGATTAATTTGTAATTTTTAAATAAGGGTTCTTTAGGTTCTTCAAGTTCTTTATTTAATTAGATTTATTTAAGTTTCGACATCAACATTAGGCACGAAAGTAAACAAAGTCAACTTACGTTCAATGAACAACGAGTTTGAAAGTACAAACTACGCATATAACATCAAGAAATTACATTCCAATTTTCAATGTTTGTTTTTTAATAACTTTCTAACAAAAAGTGACCGCCAGCTTCAACCTTCACAGCATTACTCAAAGTAATGATTTACGTAATATACAATTAAAATTCTTGAGATCGGAACGTGTTCTCCATAGCTAAATATTTACATTTTTGAATAATAATTCGGTAAAGCTTCGAAGTAGTGCATTTTTTCCACAATTAATGTAAAAAAAACTATGGCCATCCAATTCTATTTAAAAATTTGTTTATATTTTTCTCTACACCAATAATTTGGGGGCAAAGAAATTGGGAATTTTGCATTTTTTACTCTCGACTGCTCGTAGGTCAAAGAAGTGAATATGAGTTTCACTGGCATTGCGCGGATATGCCAGTCTTTCATGTCCAATATTCTCCAAATCATCTAAAGATGTCTTAACAAAACTTGGTACACAGATTTTGTGCATCATGATCTTTTTTGTCCTCGATTGTATATATTCGGTGAGATTTCAGAAAAATAAAGTAGTTTTTAAAAATCTATGAAAAGTACTAGTGTATATGTCGAAATGCCAAAAGATGGCCGTCATTCCTACTTGTTTATGTGTACCTAGCTTCAGAGCGCTCACGATGGAGTGAGAGAAAGAGCACGTGGGATCCAGTCAATATTTCTATACATATTTTATTATTCAACAGCGAGTAAATTTTAATATCCACACGTATACACTATGTGGAGCATAGTTTTCGAATGTGACACTAGCGGCGCTGATACATGGTTGCAGCAAGATGGCTGCCCTTTTAAATTTACGGAGAAAAAGTAGTGTATGATAATGAGTGTGAGTGAGTTTGATGTATTGATAATGGTTCACAATAAAATTATTCAGAACTCTAACAACTGAAAACTATCTGATGCGACAGAGCACTATAAGAGAAATTGATAAGTGCGCAGAGTGAGCACCTAGCCAGCTTGAGTAACACATAATAAATGGCAATGAATGTAGTGCTGTGTGCAGTGAACGTGTATCGTTTGAGTATGTTTAATCTGTCGACCGATAGCAGGTCGATGCATTCGCACGTAGCATGTCAAGTGACAGATGCAAATAGTAAGGTTAAGGATCCTGGTGACAAGTATAAATAATTAAATGCACCCAGTATGTAACAATAATAGATTCAATGTTTATTTAGTTAATTAACACTGATTGCATAAAATACCTGGTGGATACACAAGAAATGTAATTTGATTTGTTATGGCCTGAGTGTTGGTGTACTGGCGGTGAGTAGGTTCTCAGGCCTCTGAGTTGACTTGTTGATTCCGTGTGGTTGATTCTGGTGATAAGGTCTGATTGTAGAGCTCTAGTAAAGCCACACGGCAGGCTGGTGAGTGTTCTGACGCCAAGGAACGGTGCGAGGCAGAATGGCGTCTCTGCTGCCAACGAACGAACCACGCCGTTGACGTTTATGTGAGTGCTGCACTAGTCCTGTTGGTTCGCTGTGATTTGTACTGACACTGATTTGACACACGGGTGATTTGACCAAGAATGTAATACACTATAATACCGAATGCACACTAAAGTGAGTGGAACGACTGAATATCTCTGTGAGTTTACGCGGGAACGTGTAGCGCGAGCGACTCTAGTGAGAACAAATGGCCACATCCGTCGACCACGAGGCAGAGTATCAAGAGGGCGGACGTGCGTCACAGGTTGGTTGAGTTGTGATTCGCCGCCAGCGATGGAAAGCGAGCCTTGTGAGTGGTCTTGTCGCTGGAGCCACGCTAGCAACGTTGGCCGCTTGAGTGAGCTTCGATCGAGGATGTGAGCTGATGGACAATGTGCTTGAGTGCGCGGTCGATAAATCGATATAGCATACCTGCGAGCTATACCATATGACGCGAGGCGTCAGATGATTGTGACTGTAGCGTGTGCATGAGTTGAGTGTGTACTTGGTAGGCGTGAAAACTGAACACAGGTTATTTTGGGTTCTGACTCGATTATTCGTAAAGTGATTAGATATCACCTTTACGGAGCTTAACACTCAATTTATCTATTTTTGGGTCATCGCGTTTGCTGATACGCGATTTTCTAAGACTACGTATGTAGAATAATTCCAGGTTATTTTTGGGTCGGACTCGATTATTCGTAAAGTAATTAGATATCACCTTTACGGAGCTTAACACTTAATTTATCTAATTTTGTGTGGTCGCGTTTGTTTTTACGCGATGCTTATAATTATCTATGTGGATTTGATTGACTAATTATGTGCGTTCAGGATACATTCTATGCGGAGCTTTCCTTTCATTGGTGTATTCGTTTCCACCTGTGTCTATTTGATCTTACAGGGGGTGGGGCCTGCTTAGTTACTACTGCCTGTGCTTGTCCTCATATGGGGCGTTCCGTGATACCGTCGTAAGATGCACCGGTCGACCTTTGTTTTGAATCATCGGACGTTTAACTGGTGATTTATTATTTAACATTCCATAGATAAGAGTAACCGTGTGATTTGCCTTTCGAGGCTCCGCCCTGCTAGTGGTCGCGTGGTGAGCTTAAAGTAGGAACGTGAGTGTCGTGTGGTGAGGTGGGGGGATGTGAATTTACCTACCTATCTTTACTCGACTTTGTTATTGTTTGGGTCCCTAGCTATAGCTTCGCTGTTCGCACAAGACACCGGGTTCGCAGCTATGACCAGCTAACTCTTCCTGTACCCCGGATACTGAGGCCTTTATTCACGATCAATTAAGCCACCTTATCGTGCCATTAAGAGGCTTACGATTCGGTTTCTTAATGATTGTGTAGCCGAGGTATACGTAAGCTACAGGTGGTAGCTGGTGCTGGCCCTGACGTGGTCCCACCCACGGCGGTACACCCTACGAATCTAGTGCGCGGTGCACTTAGTCGGGATGCCACTCCCTTGACCTCGTGTCACTCGTGCTACTTCACACTCCAAGAGACGGATAGCCACGACGCCGTGCGTGGGGATCCGCTAGTAGAGTGTGCCCTGACGATGTGAGTAGGGGCGGCCAAGCGCAGTGCAGGGGAGCCTTACTCCTCACAGAGTATCCTGATGAGGTCGCTTACTCAACTGACGGCCAAGCGCAATGCAGGGGAATCAGTTGAGAAAAAGAACACTGGTTCTATCATGGTGTGTCCCAAACTGTTAGTTATTGTTGTTTATCGGTTCGTTCGGTCAAACGACGGCCAAGCGCAATGTAGGGGAATCGATTGATCGAATGAACACGTATATTTTGTGTGAATTTTACGAGTGATCTTATATACTAGGTAGGCTGTCGAGCAGCACTTCGTCTTGACGTGTGAATTTTGACAAGAGCCTGGAGTCTTGTCCTGTCGCGGTTTATATAGGTTAGTGGATGGACCTAGGGGGGGGGGGGTGTTTTGTGGTAGGTCACGTGATGTTTGTCGCACTTCAATCACTAGGTGAGGGAGGTGCGGGGTGGCGTGTAAGTATTCCGTTTATGTCTTAAATTTCTATATTTAGTCGTGCTTTGTCTTTTCAGGGTTTGAACCGAGGTTCCAGCGAGGTTGAGTTTCGTTAGACAATGTTATACACTTACCTGCGGTAGGTTCAAACTCTTTTCCGGTGTTTTTAGTGGTTTGGTCATGGTTTTTCTGTGATTTGGGCCTATATGTATCCTTTCCTGCTTCGTGTGTTTTATTGATAACTAATTGCCGAAGATAATTAATTATTGTTAATTATGTCTTTTTTAGTGAGTTTTTTACGGATTTTCGACTGATTTTTACGTTATTTTCGTTTCCATGTATTCTCCTGTGTAAGGACTGTCTTGTTTTCTACTTGTTTATTAAATTTTGTAAAAGACAGGTTTGTTTTATGTGTTTTTCTTAATGTTAATATTTTATCTGTGAGTGGGGGTACGTGGCGAAGCTTTATGTAAAGGTAACCTGTTGATTTGTCTCAAGGCTTCGTGGATTCTCGAGAGTTCCACAAATTCTTTTCTCTTTTCCCCGTATTGTGGCGTTCTTGGTGTTTTCGCCTTTTGAGTACTATGGCCTATTGGGGTAGGGCCGCCTGCGTTTGGCTTTGCCCGGTCTTCGTATAGGGCGGGGGCTATTGCGCTGGTCTAGTAGATCTAGCGTGTGCTTGCCGTCCCGCCTTCTGTCTAGTTGGCCTCGTTCGGGAGGGGATCCCCTCGCGTGCTTTGCTTTGTTTACGGGGGGGTCTTCAGGCTAAGCGGGCCTTCTATTCTCGCCATTGTTTTTAAGGTGTGTACTTTCCGCGTCTATGTGTGTACCTACTTGTCTCTTCTGTTCTCCTCGTTCGAGGGAAGCTTCTTTGAGGGGCTGTAGATTGTTTTGTCTACGGATCCTACTTGATTATCAATTATCGATGATTTTCTGGTTTTTGGTACGTTATGTGCTTTTGTCTTAATTGGCTTTGTTAGTCTTTTTTTAGTTCTTAGTGGGAGGGTTTGCTCTCCTTTCTGTATTGTAGCGGATCGCATTAGTGGCGTTCCGTTACAATATATATTTGATTCAACAGCATGTACATTTGAATAACTTTGTTGTACATCAGAGATTTTGTTAACATTAGGGAACTTGTATGTTTTTTAATTTACTTTTGGTAAAACTTCCGTTCAGGGGGCCCGCCTTCGATAGCCTTCGGACCAAGTGTATTTCGACGCGTTTTCACACGGCGAACAACTTTTTCCTCTAGCAAAATCGGCGCTCTCGCCAGCGAACAAAGATATTCAATATTAAAGATGTTAAAAGCTTATGGTCTTTATCTGTATATGTGTGCGATTGTGTGGTTACTTTTCGTCTGTTGTTTTTCTCGCCGTGGCTTATATACGTTATGTTTATACTATCAATGCCACATGAAGGTAATGTTGCTTCTTGCTATACGCAGGCCAGTAGCACTGTCACTCTACCGTAGGACAGCTACATTGTCGGATCGTTAGTCAATACTGATTTGTGAAGTAGAGTTTAACATGATATAAAGAACATAAGAACCTAAATAACCTAAAGAACCTAAAGAAGCAACATTACCTTCAACTGCATACAAATACATACAAATCTTTGACACCTTTGACGCTTAATATCTTTTTTCGCCGAAGAGACCGCCAATTTTGTCAAAGGAAAAAGTTGTTTTCCGTGCGAAAACGCGTCGAATACACTTGGTCCAAAGGCGATCGGAGGTGGACCCCCTAAACGAAAGTTTTACCCAAGCTAGACATAAACCTCTATACATACACAAATGTGCTGTATCTCTTTCACTCCGCCGTTAGCGCCATACTAGCCTATCTCTTTCGCACTCATGGGTGGAGTAAGAACGTCAAACTCAGATTTACATATACCTCTGCTTGCTCGGAGCAGAAACTGTATACAGCGGAGCATGGATCCCGAACGTGACATTGGCGACGCTTTTAGACGAGTGCAGCAATATGGCTATACATTGAAATTTACGGAGAACAATTAGTGTAAAATAAAAATTATGTAGCGTTAATATTGCTCGAAAAAAAATTGTCTTAGGAAATTTATTCTTTTTCAAATGCAAAAATAATTGAGCGATTAAATAAAATAGAGTTAATAAAAATTCTTTAACTGTGTTAGTTTCAAAAAATATAGAAATTATATATATATATAAATGACAATTTTTATAATTTATTATAATTTTTATAATTTACACACACATATATATATATATAATAAAAATGCTGTTGAAAGACACATTGAACTATAGCTTTAAAAAGTATAAAATTAAAAAAATTAAACATTTTAAAAACTCCTGTGAAATCTAAACTCATCATGAAATATATGTGAAACGTATGATACGAGGGTCGATCAATAAATAGTCGGCCTTGTGTCATCTGTTGGTCGAGGAAAGAAATCAATAGCGACGTTTAGTAGTGCCATCCTTCACATGACTGTTGTCAAAGTTTCAGCTCGCTGCGATGTTTAGTTTGTGTTTGACAGCCATCGAAAGACAAACAACTCTTGTGTTTTTACAAAAATGGAAAAAATTGAGTATCGTGCAGTGTTCAGTTTTCACGCCTACCAAGTACACACTCAACTCATGCACACGCTACACTCATAATCATCTGACGCCTCGCGTCATATGGTACAGCTCGCAGGTATGCTATATCGATTTATCGACCGCGCACTCATGCATATTGTCCATCTGCTCACATCCTCGATCGAAGCTCACTCAAGCGGCCAACGCTGTTAGCGTGGCCCCATCAGCAAGACCACTCACAAGGCACTCACAAGACCATCAACTGCAAGACTTGCGGTGCCAAACACCACACGATGATTCATTTGCCATCCACCGCAAGAATTACACCAAAGTCAAATCAACCAAGCACATCAGCTATACCTGCCACAGCTCATCCAAGCACCAGTTCACGCCAATGAGAAATTGACGTGCTATTCTGCCAACACATCAACTCACACGGTAGAACAGCAGTTCTACTAGCAACGTGTCAAGCATTACTCATCACATCTTTCGGCACTCACCAAGTCCGATTACTCATTGATCCAGGATCAGAACTCACCTTCGTCTCAGAACACCTTGTATCGTATCATGGGCTTACTCGTCAACACTCATCAATTCCAGGCATTGGAAACACGAGATCAACACAAACAAGAGGTACCACCACATTAACATTACGATCAATTCATTCATCACGTGGTGTTACCATCGCAGCTCACATACTCAATAAGTTGACGAGTACACTGCCATCAGTACACACACAACCACAGGAGTGGCCACACATTTCATCACTGCAATTGGCAGACCCTGACTTCTTAACACCACGGCCAGTAGATATCATCATCGGGGCTGATTCATACGGTCTAATCATCCAGCCTGGCATCAAGAAACACTCGGACGTCTTACCGATTGCACAATCAACAATATTTGGGTGGATTATTCTTGGTCCAGTCCCAGAGAATTATTCAACACAAGCAACTCATACCACATAGCAGTAGAATCATCAAACAAGGAAATTCAAGATCTTCTCACGCAGTTCTGGATTCAAGAAGAAACACCATCGACAACAGATCACAAGCTCACCCCAGACGGAGAAGCGTGTGAAAAGCATTTTCAAACGACTCACACTCGAGACGAAGAAGGACGATACATCGTGCGAATCCCGCTCAAATCGTCACCATCGAGTCTAGGAGACTCAAAACTCACTGCTCAACGATGTCTACAACGACTCATGAAGAAACTCTCAACAAATAATTCATACACCAATTTATACAACTCATTCATGAAAGAGTATGAAGAGTGTGGTCACATGATACGTGTACCATCCTACCACCAGTCAACTCAAATGAGCGAATCTGTTCATGACTATTGTGAAACCGAGACGACCTTGGCACATGATGCTGTAGCATCAGGAGGGTTGAGGGTCTCGGGAGATCGATTGTCAGAACAAACTTACGCTCATCCTCCATATTATCTTCCTCATCATGGTGTACTGAAAGAAGATCGAATCACAACAAAGTTGAGAGTTGTCTTCAACGGATCCAGCCCAACGACGTCGCAAGTATCACTCAACGACATCCAGCATGTTGGAGCAAACTGAACGTTACTAGACATCACGATGGCAACTACTACAACAAAGGCTTCAATATTTTTGGTCCAAATGATCAACTCAATATCTCCAGCGCCAACTGTCTACATCGAAATGGCATCATCCATCGAACATTATCAAGGTCGGTTCATTAGTACTGATCACTGATGAGAGGTCTCCACCATCAAAATGGCCTCTCGCCAGAGTCACTCAACTCCATCCAGGAAAGGATGGACTGACCAGGGTAGTGTCACTCAAAACTGCAACAACAACACTCGTTCGACCAATCACCAAGCTCGCCATCTTACCAGCTCAAACTGAATGAAGAACAGATCACACTTAATCATCAACACCGTTGCTGATGGCGGGCGGAATGTTCAGTTTTCACGCTTACCAAATACACACTCAACTCATGCACACGCTACAGTCACAATCATCTGACGCCTCGCGTCATATGGTATAGCTCGCAGGTATGCTATATCGATTTATCGACCGCGCACTCATGCATATTGTCCATCTGCTCACATCCTCGATCGAAGCTCACTCAAGCGGCCAACGCTGTTAGCGTGGCCCCATCGGCAAGACCACTCACAAGTCTCGCCTTCCATCGCTGACAGCGAATCACAAGCAAGCTGTGACGCACGTCCGTCTTCTTGATACTCTGCCGCGTGGTCGACGGATGTGGCCATTGTTCTCACTCGAGTCGCTCGCAGTACACGTTCCCGCGTAAACTCACAGAGATATTCACTCGTTCTAATCACTTTAGTGCGCATTCATTACTATAGTGTAGTACATTCTTGGTCAAATCACCCGTGTTTCACCTCAGTGTTCGTGATAATCACAGCAGATCACCAGAACTATAGAACCATTCCCATAAAAGTCAACGGCGTGGTTCGCTCGTTGGCTGCATAGACGCCATTCTTCCTAGCACCGATCATCGGCGTCCGGACACTCATCAGCCTGCCGTGTGGCTTTACTCGAGCTCTACAACCAGACCGTATCACCAGGATCAACCACACGGAATCAACAAGTCAACTCAGAGGCCTGAGAACCTACTCAACAACAGTACATCAACACGCAGGCCAGACAAATCACAGTATATATTTGTTATAATCACCAGGTATTTATTATGCAATCACTGTTATATAATTTAAATAAACATTGAATTTATTATTGTTCATTACTGAGTGCTTTTAATTATTTATACTTGTCACCAGGATCCTTAATCTTACTATTCGCATCTGTCACTTGACATGCTACGTGTGAATGTATCGACTTGCTACCTGTCGACAGATTAAAAATAATTTCAAACTCAAACTCAGTCTCACACTCATTATCATAACATTTTTTGGTCCTTCGAGCCGGATATAATGTACTCATACTCATTAATATACATGCAGTGATTCGATTTTTGTTTTTGAAAAAGAAAACGAACAATGAAATCAAAGCGGAGCTAGACGAAGTTTATATGGACCTTGCACCTTCGTCATCAACCATTAAATATTGGACAGCTGAATTTAAACGCGGTCGTACGAGCATTGTTGACGATGAACGTCCAGGTCGTCCAAATGAGGTCGTCAAACCAGAAACAATTGAAAAAGTCCATGATATGGTGTTAAATGATCGGAGACTAAAAGTGCGTAAGATTGCTGAGGCCACAGGCATATCATATGGCTCAGTGATTTCAATCCTGAGTGATCAGTTGGGTGCGAAAAAGTTATCCGCAAGATGGGTGCCGCATTTGCTCACTGTCGACCATAAAAGAGAACGTGTAGCGGATGGCCAAAATTCATGAATTTAAATACGAATAGCTTTCGCATCCACTGTATTCTCCAGATTTGGCCCCCTGCGACTACAACTCTACTAATTGGAAAATCGTTGGAATAAGTGTATCGAGCTAAAAGGAGATTATGTTGAGAAATAAAAAGATTTTTGTCCAAAAAAACGCGATTTTCTTTACCAAGCCGACTATTTATTGATCGACCCTCGTAAATATGAAAAATATATGTTACATACATCTTTTGCGCCAAAATCGTCTATATTTGACATATGTCTGTATACGCCGATATATATGTCCACATGCATATATACACACAAATTCTTCGTATGTCGCCCATATATTGACTCGAGGAATACGAACTTACGTTCTTTTGAAAAACGGCCTCTCGATTTTATGAACTTTCTATCGAGAAACCAACATATATTATACAGCTACATTGAGTCAGAATTAAAAAATGTCTTATTTCGGGGCCCGCTTTACGCTTATGCCATCACGCCTGCTTATCCGCTTATATCGACAACCGTGAGTAGCGAATCTACCGTCAGGAGCTGGAGCTAACAAGTTCATAGCATAGACTGCAATATGGCCGCGAACACGACTTTGACATATTCGTTCGTACTTTTCGGATTATCGCTTGGATTTGCAACGAAACAAGTTAGAATTTTTTTTTAAGTGCAGTGCAGTGGTAAGCTTTGATGTCTGGTCCAGTGAAGTGTGGCAGATATGCGTCAAAACTGTAATTAAATGAATTAGTGAGTTCGCGAGATAAAAGCATCATGACTCATGACAGCCGCCCCGAATTTTCGATAATTTATTCTGTCTACGCAAAAAAAAATTGCATGGAGAGACCGACCAGACCGCAAATCATACTAAACAAGAGAATTAATTATTTATGTTTTTTTATATAATACTATTGCATTTTCGGCGAAATTCGAAAACTACAAAATCGTAGTTTGCTATTTCGCCACTTGGCGCTTCGTATGCCCTCGCTCGATGACTCTTAAATGTTGACAGAATAGATCCTAGCTCACTAAAAAAATACTAATTCAACTTCTGGTTCGACATATATTGGGTCTGGGAAAAAGTTCGTAGCGTTTTTCTCGATAGATGGCATCAATTGCAAGTAAGTCAGGAAACACAGATCGCAGTGACACCACTAAACGCTCGTTGGAATGGTGACACTTCGAGCGTTATTTTGAGTTTATAAACATCGAAATTGGTGCAATGGTTGAAAAGTTATTTGCGTTTGAAAATGGAGAAAAGTAATGAATAATTGCGCTATATTTTGCAGTATTATTACGACAAAGGGAAGAACGCTTCGGAGGCTTGTGAAAAAAATTGTGCTGTGTACGGTGAAGGTACTTTATCAAAATCTGCTGCGCGGAAATAATTCGCGCGCTTTCGTTTTGGTAATTTTTAGGTCAAAGATGAGTCACGCTCTGGTCGTCCAATCACTGAAAAAACTGATGAAATTCTTGAAAATGTCCAGCAAGATAAGCATATCAGCAGTGTCGATATTGGTATGGAGCTAGGCATTGACCACAAAACTGTTTTGAACCATTTACACAAAGCTGTCTACAAAAAGAAGCTCGTTGTATGGGTTCCTCACGAGTTGAGCGCGGAAAACATGATAGACCGAATTAACATCTGCGATGCGCTGCTAAAACGCAATGAAATCGAGGCATTTCTGAAACGTGTCATAACCGGTGATGAAAAATGGATCACGTACGGCAATCGGAAGCGTCAAAAATCGTGGACAAGGGATGGGGAGCCACAAGCGTTCGCGAAGCCAGGATTGACGGCTAAAAAGGTGATGCTGTGTGTGTGGTGGGACTGGAAGGGAATCGTCCACCATGAGTTACTTCCAGTTGGTCGGACGATTGATTCTCAACTCTACTGTGGACAACTAGAGAGATTACGTCAATCAATTGAAAGAAAACGGCCCGAATTGATTAAAGGGAAAGGTGTTGTCTTCCATCATGACAACGCCCGACCACACACATCTTTGACGACTCGTCAAAAATTGCGAGAGCTTGGTTGGGAATTTTGATGCATCCACCGTATATTCCAGATATAGCATACACCAGATAATAAACCGGAGAAATGAAGCCTGTGAAAACCACTTGATTCAGTTTTTCAACCAGAAACCACAGAAGTTCTTCACCGGTGGCATCATGGCTCTACCCGAAAAATGGCGAAACATTGTCGATAATAATGGAGCATATTTGGTTTACATAAATTCTTTTTCACACTATACGAAAACCAGTTGAATTTTACTATAAAAATGCCACGAACTTTTTCCCAGACCCAATATGTATAGCAGCGATGAGTAGGATTAAGAAAAAATGTTATACAAAAATTGGTAAAAAAACATTAAAAAATGTTTTAAAAAGTATTATCAACTGTAATGAATCACAACAGTAGAACTGCCTTAAGATAATGTTCATTAACAGTCTGAACTCTATGAAATTCAGAGAGCAATGTTTTTGATTCATAATCAATTAACCGAATCGATTTTTTAACGAATCACCTGTGACCAAACGTTGCGAAGAGCTATATTGGTCATCGTACCCATTTTTTTGTAGTTTTTAAATATAATAATGGAATTCTATCAAATTTGGAGCAAAATTAACATAGTTCTCCTCAATAACGAAAAAAATTACTTTATTCGGCTGAAAAATACATGAAACTGATTCTTTGCAGGAATGGATATTTTCTTTTTTAAGTAAATCCAAAAGCCTGAATTTTAGATCAGAACATTTTATTTGTGCTCCTTCAATATACATCGTTTTTAATTTACATTGAATAAAAAGAATCGATATTTTACTTTGGTTGAAGTATGTAATTCAAAAATCTGTTTTATGTGCATGCTTGGGATCAACCTTAATCTGGTGGAATCCACTTGCCAAATCAAAAACAGAAAAATATCGGGCTTGGCCTGATTGGTCGAGGATTTCGATAATATTAGGGAGAGGATAAGCGTCTCCTATAGTCTTATCGTTCAAATGCCGATAATCTATTACCATTCGCCATCTCGGTTTTCTGTGTGAATCGGGTTTTTTCGGAACGATCCATAACGGTGAACTGTATGGAGAATCAGAAGGTTCTATGATTTTGCCATCGATCATTTCGCCTACCTGTCGCGTTATTTCATCTTTGTGAGCTCGAGAAAACGATATTGGTGTTTAAAAACAGGTTGGTCGTCAGTTGTTGTTATTTTGTGCATTATCGCATTAGTAGTGCCCAAGAAGTCTTCTGGGCAGTAAAATAGATTATGTGTTGCTCTAATTATTCGTTCAACGCTCCTCACCTCCTTATCGTTAAGATGGTCGAGACGGAGCAAAGATTTTAATAGTCGAATTCGCGGCTCATTATTGACTGAGGTTGCGGCGACGGTTTTTACACTATGTTTGTGAGCCCAGCACTCCCCATGTAGAATATTCTGCGCCCTTATGGGTTCGCAGTTACCATTGGAGGATTCACCTACCTGGTCGTGGAACTTTTCAAATGCCAATAAGGTTACCGTAGATACGGTGAGTTCCACGCCTTCTTCGGTGGTGTTAAATGCTTTCAAATACGCCACCCCATTATTATTAGTGACTACCGTTTCACCGATAAAAAATCCTTCGGCAACATTTAAACGGGGTATATAAACGGGGTATACCCTTCTTTAACTTCGGAATTTCTTACGCGAACATGATATATTTTACTACAACGAGCCGGGAGAAACACTGTCTCCTGGTTTTTGAATGGCAAAACATTATCTTTCCAACTGACGGCCTCTCTGTCCCAATCAATACTGGCTCTATTTTTGCCGTGATATTCTGAGCCAAGGATTGCATCTTGATCGATGGGAAAAGAATTTTCGACCAAATGAAATTCGGTATCCGTACCGAGTATATTAATGTCGGTAGACCCTTTCGTGAACACGGGTCCCTCTGAAATGCCTTGGAGGCGTAGAATATCCGTATCGTTAACCGGTACGTCATTTCTTAATATCTTTTGTTTTATTAAATTTGGGTCGGCACCGGAGTCGACCAAGAATTCGCCTGTTTTGACTAATTGGGGCGAATTTATGTCCATCGACGGGACAAACGAAGATATTTTTAGCCAGACATTTGCTGTACGGACGCACAGTGGGGCCGATTCCCGAAAAGCTGGTCAAAAATCGAAAAATGAAGTTTCATTTTATAGGATTTAGAGTACATAGGTGGATAGAGTAATGTTTGAAGAATATAATGGAACATTTTATAAGGGCTAGTGAAGTTTACCTGGCAAGTGTAAGCCAGTACAAAAGAGACCTTCGCGCAAGTAATAGCTCGATCGTTCGAGCTCATATTCAAGCGTCATATTAAAAAATTCGTAGGAAATCGTAAAATTGGTGTTTCTTAATTCTGCAAAATGGAGGTTTCAGGTTGAAGAAAGTAGTTTATTATCATATGCGTCGAAAATTATAACAGATACATATAAATTAATAGCTAAACAATGTCTAAAGTAGAAAAAAATGAAAAATTATGTGCAATCATTTTAGAAAAACAGGGAAAAAGTTAAAAGTTCCGCAGTGTTCCGCAATGAAACAAGTTTTAAATTAAAGTTTGTACTGTTATGTAACAAAATTAGTAAAAATCAGCTGCAGCTAGCTGCAACTTTGTTTTTAGTGCACATTTGAATATAAAAAATTACAAATTCACACTAACCACTTGTTGCACGTTTTTTTCAAATGAATATAATTTTGTGAAACTTGTTACTCGGGGGTTTTTGGGGTCGCTGAATACGAATCCGGTGTCAAAAAAACTAAATTCATAATTGCGGATCCAATATGGCGGACGCAATTTTCGAAATCGATTGGATTCGCTTGAAACTTGTTACTCGGGGGTTTTGGGGGTCGCTGAATACGAATCCGGTGTCAAAAACTCAAAATTCAAAATGGCGGATCCAATATGGCGGGCGCAATTTTCGAAGTCGGTCGGATTCGCTTGAAACTTGTTACTCGGGGGGTTTTGGGGTCGCTGAATACGAATCCGGTGTCAAAAAAACAAAATTCAAAATGGCGGATCCAATATGGCGGACGCAATTTTCGAAATCGGTCGGATTCGTTTGAAACTTGTTACTCGGGGGTTTTTGGGATCGCTGAATACGAATCCGGTGTCAAAAACACAAAATTCAAAATGGTGGATCCAATACGGCAAACATAATTTTCGAAATAAAACCATCATTTTTAATTTTGTTTTTTCTTGGCTGTGCAACGTGAATAGTTCCGTAGCGTAGTGGCTTACATGCTGGACTCGTACATTATTGTTCTCGGTTCAAATCTCGTGTAGGTGATTTTTTTTTATTTTGCATAATAATTATTTAATAAAATTGTAGTTAAATTAATTCAGTAATTTTCATAATTTTAATAATTATTTTAATGTTATAAATAACTTATTTCGTTTTAGAGTATATATTGTTGGATACTAACATTTATAGAGGATAACGGGACATTTGAAAAGAGTCGACTGTATACATAAACCTACCTGCAATATATAGGTTTACCTATACATATTGAAACAGATAGACTTTTTGCGAGGGTAATGGAATATTTGAAAAGGGTCGATCACGTCACAAAGGGTCGATAGGCCTACCTGTGGGCCTGTGGCAGTTACGAGCAGAGTTGCCTGATACGTATCTTTTTCACAGAAAATGCAGCAGAACAAAATCGATGGAAGATCTTTTCTTGCGCTTGCTAGTGGCATCAGATCCGTATATATCAAGCTTAAAGAAATTGCCACATAAGAATTAAAAATCCTTATTTCCGGAAATAATTGCTTTGCTTACTTCACCAACTGTTTATGCGTCTACTGATGATTCTATCTCTTCTTTTTCGATGTCGTCAGATTCTTCAGATTTTTATACAGACAATTCGACTGATGATGAAGATTAATTTTTATGTTAATATTAGAACAATATTCTTGTTAATATAAATTTATTTTTTGAATTTGGCTTTGTACTGTATTTCTCAAATAAATATGTTAGTATTTAAAAAATCGTGTTCCTTATTACACTTTCTTATATATTTGAATTATACATTTTTCAATATTTTTATAAATGATTAAAAATGTAATTATCTGAAATATGTACAAAATATTTCTTTTAAACAAGAAAATCATTACTCTCTAATCCAAATACATTTATTTTAAAACTGTAAATCAAATTATTATACAGTAATCTTAAAAAATGTTTACTTAAACTAAAATAATTATAAATTAACTGTTTGAACATGTCAATTTTATTTCACAAAATCTATTTTGTTTCAGAAAATGATTTTAAGAAATATGTGCTCCAAAGAAAAAATTACTTGCATGTAACTGAAGTACATTCACTTTAATAAAAAAAGGAAATGTAACTTGTAAATAGTATAAAATAAGTCTTTCAAAAGTGATTTTAATCAATACAATTATAGATGTAAAAGTAGATGTTTTATTACTTTTTATCAGATATAATATTTACTTACAGATTTATAAAAAGTTAATAAATTTTTATAATCGCTATTTTGGATCTGCCATTTTGAATTTTGTCTTTTTCACATCGGATTCATGTTCAGCGACCTCAAAAACCCCCGAGTAACAAGTTTCAAGCAAATCCGGTTGATTTCGAAAATTGCGTCCGCCATATTGGATCCACCATTTTGAATTTTGTTTGTTTCATACCGGATTTGTATTCAGCGACCTCGAAAACCCCCAAATAACTTACAGACATAAAACTTACAGAAACCAAGTTTCATACAAATTCGATAAACATTCCGTATTATAACTGAGTATTTTCGGTTTACTATCGCCATTTTGAACCCGCTATTTTGTTTTTTTACAATTTTGACTTCATATTCGTAATCAGCGACCCCAAAAACCCTCATATACTATATCTCAAACAGAATGAACTACGTTTTCGACTTTTGACCAGCTCTTCGGGAATCGGTCCCACTGTGGGACGGTTCGGCTACTTGAACAATTCGCACAGGGCGCTTCCGTTCGGCGTGCGTCTAGGTTCGACGGACGAGCGGTCTCGTTTTCCGACCTCTTATGTTTTCCGTCATATTCGCGTTTATAACAATTCTTGATCTCGTGCCCCGGTTTATGGCAATAAACGCAAGTTTTTGCGGGAGATCGCGATACTAGTGCCGCGGCCGATTCGCCCGTTTTCCCGGCTTAAGCGATGGTCGTTTTTCGGGGAATTTTTTCCAGCAGTTTTCTAAAGCGTGACTCGAGTAGGAGCAATGTTAGCAGGGCACGACTTCGGTTTTCGCGGTTTTTACCTGCACCGGTGGTTTCGGAGTCTGTGATTTAACTGGCGCGACCCTGCCTTTAAAATTTTTACCGTCGCGTTCTAGATCTTTTTCGACCCCGATGTAAACCTGATTGAGGTTTTCGTACCCCTCGAATCTCAGACGGTGGCGAAAATCGGGAGGCAACCCCATAATAAAGCACTCGAGGGTATCGCCCTCAAGATTTCTTTTTTGTATGGGCGTCAAGTGCCCACAGTTCTGGGTCTTGCCTTCTATAATGGCCGAATGCAAGTCTTTCACGCGGCTAATATAGTCAAGGATGGGCTCAGTTCCGCCCTTCATTATGTTACCGAGTTCACCCTTATATTGATTAACAGTTTTTATGGCCCCAAAAATTTCCTTAAGCCGATCCCTGAATTCCGTGACCGTTCTAAATACATCGTCTTCTACGGCGGTGTATGCACGACCCCTTAATTTGTTCCGCAATAATCGCGCGAAGGTAGGCTCGAGGTGGGACGGGAGTAGTTCTTTCGTGCGTTTACAAGCACGAGCAAATTTAAAAATAGGTGAGGGTATCCCCATTAAAAGCAGGTACCGACTCGAACACATCCTTGAAAGATAACTGAGTGTTTAAACCCTCTGTAACTGGGGGCGGGTGATCCAAAATTTGTACCTCTGGTGAAGACCCTATTCCTATCGCTGCGTATTATTGTTCGTGCTTTTTAATATTTTATCTGTGCATTCAACATTTTATTGTGCATCGTTGCGTATTAATGTTCGCGCATTTTTTTATATTTTATCTGCGTATTCAACATTTTCGTGTTATTGTTCGCGCATCCTCACATTTTTTCGTGCATTCGACTTTTTATATATCGTGCGCGCTCCAATAAACATTCACAACGGTAAACTGCAAGGGATTCTCGTGATTTTCATAGATCAACCCACCAAGAATCCCCAACATTTTCCTCACCCCGGTCTTCTCTACAGTTTTCTGTCGCCAAGCTAGCCGCGATTTCTCCCTCGTAAGCCAGCTACTTTGCGTGACGCTTGACCGTAGGGCCCTTGTGGCCTTTGGTCCTTCCTTTCTGATTAGGTGATCTGGAGCGCGAATCTCGTTGCACATTCCTTTCGCTATCTTAATTTCACGAACCAGCGTGGTACCTCAGGGTCCTACACGTGGGTTCCATTCTTTTTCCGAGGAAGGTTCGTATGACCACGAAGCAAGTGGACAACGACCCTTCGTGATCACCAATCATTACCTCGAAACTAGATAGGTAAAACCCGTAAAAAGGGACGACGACAACACAAAGAAAAACAATCTGTATTGTCAGGAGACAGTTCAGTAGTTGTAGACGCCGGGCCGAATCCCAACCAGGGATTGACTGACGTAACTATTGAACTACGCGATTGGTCGGACGGTAAGGGCGGGCGAACCCTTAAGCGATTTGCAGCAGCCGCAATACGTCCCGTCGTCGTTCAACGGCTCACGTTACGGCCTGACAGCGAGCGAACGGCGCCCGAACCGGGGCCGCCAACCTCGGCACACCCTCCCGAACCGGAAGACAACTTCTCAGACACCACCGGATCTGATTCGGAGAACAATGAAGTCGTCGTTCTCGATTAGTTTTTCTCCACATTACCAACTAGTTTTAAGGTAAGTGAACGGGTATTTTCTTTAAAAAATAACACATATCGGCATATCGACCGTGCTCGAATCCCAAGCCAGCGCATTCTGGTTCAAAATGGAGATAATTTATTATTCTTTCGTTGCGTCCCTTCTTTTAAAATCCAGGACGTAACAGCCATACATGATTAATTTTCGCAGCTCTACCAGGTCTATAAATATGGAACCGGAATTTTTGTATAGAAAATACACGTTTATTGTATGAAAATGATAAAAAGAATTTTTTTCGAAGTATTGCCCATCGCTAGCTATACATTTTTCCCACCTGTCTGACAATTTGTGGATGCTACGCCAAAAAAACTGTTGCTCTTTTGAGGCAAACCAGTCATCGAGCCATTTTCGTACATTTTCGTAAGAAGTAAATCGCTGCTCAGCAAGTGCGTGTCCCATCGATGCAAATAAGTAGTAATCGGACGGAACCAAGTCTGGTGAGTAAGCCGCATGCGAAAGTATTTCCCAACTAAACGCCTCAATCGTTTCCTTGACCAGTTTTGCTGTGTGTGATGGTGCATTATCATGAAACAAAATCACTTTGTGTTGCCTTTTTTGATATTCTGGTCGTTTTTCACGCAAAGCTTGATTCAAATTGATCATTTGTTGTCGGTAGCATTCAGTATTAACGGTTTCGCCAGGTTTTAGCAGCTCATAATAGATCACACCCTTCTGATCCCACCAAACACAGAACATTGTCTTCCGTCCATAGCAATTTGGCCTTGCAGTCGATGTCGATGGTTCGCCTGGAGTTACCCATGATCTTTTACGCTTAGGATTCTCAAAATATATCCACTTTTCATCGCCAGTCACAATTCGATGGAGAAATGACTTTCTTTTGTACCTGGTGAGCAGCATTTCGGAAGTGGTTTTTCGGTTTTCCTGCTGTCTTTCATTCAGTTCATGTGGAACCCATTTTTCCATCTTCTGGATCTTTCCTATGGCTTTCAAACGTATGGAGACAGCTTCTTGTGTCACATTTAATTGATCCGTGAGTCGTTGTTGCGTTTGAGCGTCATCCTCATCCAAAAATGCTTGCAATTCGCTGTCTTTAAACTGTTTCGGTGGTCTTCCACGTTCTACGTTTCTCACGTCAAAATCGCCACTTTTGAATTTTTTAAACCACTCAAAGCACTGTGATTTACCAAGAACATGCTCACCGTAAGCTTCGACAAGCATTCGATGCGATTCTGCAGCAGTTTTCTTCAAATGGTAACAGAAAATTAATGCTGTCCGCAAATCGTAGTTTCCAGGCACAAAATTCGACATGTTTAACGCTATTACAAACTATTCTGTTGTATGAAACTTATATTGTTGTGGGTCTAAAATCTTTGTCAGAGATGTCAACAAGGAAATGGCGCCAATGACGCGGTTTGACGGTAACTACATTGACAGCTAGGGCCATCTATGGGCAAATTCCGGTTTCATATTTATAGACCTGGTACCACCCAATGTTCCACTCAATGAGCGTTTCCCAGGGTCTTGATGAGAGCACGCCTTTTGATTCATTATTTCGTAGTAACTACGGCACAACCCAAACAAAAAGCATTCGCACCGGTAGCACGGGATGAGACAGATTTGGCGGTATAAGTATCGTATTTAACAAGGCCCTCGACGCTCAAAAAATCGGCATTTTCGGGTCCTCTTAATTCCTTACACTTGTCAACTCATATACTGTTGGATGCCCTACAGGATATTTGCTATACTTACAGATATATGAGTTCAGAGAACAAACGCCATCATAGTGCATCTGCTCCCTGTCCTTTACATCGTAGAGGGTGACCATATTCTCTGTGTGACCTCGAAAGAAAGCATCCTAAGGGTTGAGAGAATCTGTGTTAACTCAAGCTTAGTTAGGCATGAAAGCGCTCCTTTTAATATTTGTTTTTAGCTTACGATCATACTCGCACTCCAAAATTTTAGTTAGCATGTAACCGCTCGAGCGGATTCTGGGGGGCATGTTCTTTCGAGGCGATCGTTCATTGTCACGTTTGCGACCCCTGTTTACCGTGAAACAGTTCGAGCAACCATGCCAATAGCAGCCGTGAAACTGTAACACGTGTGCAGTATCAGAGGTTTCGTAATAACGGTCAACCCTTAGGTTTTAAGGTAATTTATACTCATGCGAGTACCCTGCATGAATAATACGATGACCTAAAGATTGCTCTATCCACACGAGCCACGAGATCTTTTTTTTCAATTGATTATATGCTTATATGTAGCCCCCTGTGGGTATAATATCGATAGTGTTACATTTCGAGAAGTTTATCCGAAAAATTTGAAAACACGCTGACGCTATTGTCGCATTTTTGCTAAACAGACAGACACGTCCACTGTTTATAAACATTTTCCGAAAAACAATACAGGCCTGCATTAATATCGTGTCATCGTTCTTGCAATAGCTTACAATCTCTTTTGAAAAATCGAACACGTAATCGGCAGTCTTTGACTCGTTATATTATATAGAAAAGCGCTCGCGTTCCTCCACATGCTTGGAGTCAGGAGGGTAATAAACTATAGGCGGTAGCGGCCCGATATAATTATAATTTTCGGGTGTGCTGAATAAGTGAGGAAGAAGTCCTACTGGACGCTAAGGCTACTCCACAAAACTCTCCAGCTGTTCCCTATTCTGTCTCCTTCTTCGTGGTAGCTGTCGGACCGCTCCCAACTCTGGGTAGCGGTTCACCATCCTGCTCATCCCCCTCCTTCTTCCACTTATTCTAACCCTCCTTCTCCCTTATCTTCCTTAACCTCTGTTACATTATCGATATCGCTGCCAAACTCGTGGGTGATCAACATTACGACATCACTAATAACATCTCACCTCTTCGAGAATTTCCTCTTTCACCCCGTGGAAGTATACTAATCCCTTAGGTAGGACGCCCTTCGTACCAACGGCTTTTGGCAGCGCACTTAGAGGCATGTGGAAGTAATGTAGACTATCGAGAAATACGAGTTTACTCAGACACATTGTAATAATCTTCGTGCCGTTCATTATCAAAGTTAGAAGCTGCGGTTCTGTCGCCTCAATTACCTTACGATCAAAAGTACCCGGAATTTGGCAATAAAACGAAAATGGTTCAATTATTCGTCGATATTTATTTTATTCCCTTCGAAGTTTTCTCCATCGTAAGCAATACACATATTCCAATGCTTCTTCCAATCTTTAAAACACTTTTCATAGGCCGATTTTGGAATCACCTTTAGCTCCTTCTGCGAATTCTCCTTTATCGCCTCAATCGTCCCAAAACGCTTTCCGCGAAGTGGTAACTTGAGTCATGAGAACAGGAAAAAGTCACACGGGCCATGTCAGGTGAATACGGGGCTTGCGGAACGGTATTAACGTTGCTTTTGATCAAATAGTCGCGTACAAGATGAGCTGTGTGAGCCGGTGCATTGTCGTGGTGAAGAAACCACGAGTTGTTTCTCCACAATTCCGGCCTCTTGCGACGAACATTCTTTCTCAAATGCTTCAGTACGCTTACATAATACTCCTTATTTACTGTTAGGCCTGGTAGAAGGAATTCGGAGTGGACCACACCACAGCCATCACAGAAAACGCTCAACAAAACCTTGATTTTAGATTGACTTTGTCGTGGTTTTTTGTGTCTTGGCTCGTCTGAGAAGCGCTATTCCGGATGATTGTTGGTGCGTTTCGATGTCATATTTATAGACCCATGTCCGTTACCGGTAATAATGACTTCGATAATATTTTGGCCCAAAGGAAACATTTCTTTAGCGACTGCAATGCGATGCTGTTTCTGCAAAAAATTTAGCACTCTCGGCACAAGCCGCGCTTGAACTGGTCTCATACCCAAAACATCGTGCATAATGCTCTGCACCGATCCGAACGAGACACCAAGATCGGCTGCTATCTCCCTGATGCTCACACGAAGATCTTCGAGCATATTTTTCTTAACTCTTTGCTCAACTAAATGCGATATAGCGAAATTCGAAGAGTACACCAAACAATGACTTGTTTACAAAGCTATTACGCACAAACTATCTGACAAATTGCGCTCAAAAGTTACATGTAAAAAAATGACGAAGGTTGGTACCTAAAAAAAAAATTATTTTGACAATATCTTGAGGGTGGCTCGTTCAAATAAGAAATTCCGGGTACTTTTCGATCGTAAGGTAAGTAACGCAAGATCAACTGGGCGTTGAAACCTCTTTCATTATGGGCAATTAAAAACGTATGCGAAAGTACCGCAATACATACACCGTTCATCTATAGAATCATTATCACAGCATAGTTTGCAAACTCGCTGAGCCTCGCAGAGATTTGGCTGGTGAGCCTATATAGCGGGGTCGTCTTTTATAGGTTTACACTGCTGCATTTTAAAATCATAAAAAATAAAGATATTCTCTTTTGAAGTGTCAGCAGCGCGAACAGACCTCATAAAGCACAGATGGTTATATCGCTGAAAGGATTTGCATATTTTGCAAAATCTCATGCCACATATATGCTTCTTTTCCCAAAGGCCATACAGAGCGAAAACAATTACGGCAACGTTTAAGAGATTCGCAAATAGACATTCCTCTCCGAAGAAATCACGATTACAAGCCTCGCACCTGACTGTATCGGTCGAGAGCGCCTCGCATGGCGGTGATTGAAGGCAGCGAGGGCATTTTTTTTTAAACACCTATGATTTTGATGGCAAAACCGTGCGTTACAAGTCGTGCAAAAGCTTAAGCTACTAACGGTGCCTCGTAGATTTAAAATTGGCTGAAAGTGATGCGAGTGCTCATAATACAGGATATATAGCGTACGCTAAACCGAACTTACGGTATCCATGACTCCTAATGTAAAGGCCTTTTACGTAAAAAATTCGAAAACCATAATAGCGCTTCCCTCTCTCGCTAGATAAGTGCTGCCTCTTTTTGAAGCGACCCGTTAAAAGTCATCGAGCACATGTAACCAACTTAGAATCGAGGGTAGCGCCTCTCGCGGAAAAAATACACATCACAGCTAGCACCGCTTGTGGCTAGTATGCCAACCAAGGCATCCAGCGAAAAATAACAGTTGTCGACATGGCAGGATGTAAGAATTACAATGACGGGCCATGGTACATGATGAGCCCTGTTTGATCCTTCAACTCCCAAGTATCGTTGGCTTTGTGCCGAGCCGTATCGGGTACAGGAAATCTATCAAATTCATTGCACATAATTGTGTTGAAAAAAAATTCATCATTTATAGTAAGAAGCGTAGGATATTTGTCATGACTAGGGAACTTGCATGCATTTTAAATCTTTATATTTCTCTACCGGACTCGAAAGTTGGATGAAAAGAAATGAATTTCCCAAGACAGTTTTTTTTCGAGCAATAGTAACGCTGCAACATTTTTTTCTTTGACTTTTTATCTTTTGATTTTTTTATTGCTGGGTCCATCTATCAACGCCACCAGTGACACGTTCGGAAACTATGCTCTGCGGTACACAGTTTCTGCTCCGAGCAAGCAGAATGTAAATATAAGTTTTGACAATGTCACCAATGCTTCACGGCTTCAAATATTACTAGTGCAGGTTAAGGCGCAGCGAAACCTCCATGATTCACCTATGAGTGCGAAAGAGGTCGGCTAGTATGGCGCTGTTGCCGCGCTGTCGCCGCTCTGTTGCCGCACTGTCGCCGCAGTGTTCCAAGAGTTTTCTCTCCTCTTTTGGAGGCGACGCGCGAGGTACTGAACGGTGCCATATAATGCTCTAGTCATAAGGCGGAGAATTTGTGCCATTTTGTGTTTAAATCAAATTGCCAGCAATACTACTGCAATAGATCTTTTTTTTGCTTCCTCGTATAGGAAGATTTGTTATCGTGAAATATTTTTTCCGACATTTAAATACCAGAGTAGTTTAAAAGTTCCAAAACGTGGGGAAATCATATCTAAAAAAAATTTCCGTGCGTACGTGTTTGTGATGAGATTAAAACATGGAAACGGCTGTGTCCCAAAAACGGATTTATCGATCTTTCTGAAACTTTGCACATGAGTTCGGTCATAACTTCCGTCAGTTTCCCGCAATTTTTACCAAAATCGCTAGAGGGAAACTCGTTTTGAGGTTGCTCGGATTGTTTGAAAAAAAAGGTGTGATTTCTCAAATTGTCGTAAAATCAGAGCTATCGAGATAAAATTTTCTACAAGAATAGGCCAGGGGACAAAGTTATTTGGTATTGAATTTGGCAAGAATCGATCAACGAGTTAAGATTGTATGGAATTGTGAGTTTTATTAATTTTTCGAAAAAATCTATTTTCTCTCAAACTTTCGTAAATTTTCACCTGTCCAATCGAAATTTGACGTACAAATCGGCTACGGTACAAGGGGACAAGGTTTAGAATTTGGTGAGAATCGATCGCGAGGTTTAAATTTTATTAAATGTTCAATGTCAGTACATATTTTATTTTATTTTTAAACATACTTTCCACCTTCTAAATCGATTTTTCAAACTTTTTCCAGAATCGATCAACATACTTCCTCATAGAGGTCACTTTGTCAAAAGTGGAAAAAAATGCGGAAGCAATGTTCAAGGTTCTATTTTGCATCATCGTTTTATATATTATAATATATATTTTATATAGGCTCATCCAGGAACACATGTAACCAGGCGATAATATAGAAAAACAATTGCTTTTATTTTCAATTGACTTTAAATTGCAGATTCATTTTTTATTGGAGTCAACAAAAGCTAGCTCACCAGCAGCTGGAAATCGCACGAAGAAGTTGAAAGCGTAGATAAGCTTGCCATGAATTCTGGACCATCTCTTGATATTCCTTCTAGTCCCGGTGTAACGCTATCATTGAGCCGGAAAAAGCTGTATATTCGTCATCCCTCAAAAAATAAATCGACACTGTTTCATGGAAGTTATCTCCAAACTTACAGTAAAAAGTAAAAAAAATCATAGTAAGATTCATTATCTGTGACATAGATCCAGAATTGAATATATTGTAACGTAAAGGAGACTCACCGTTGATAAAAATTTGATGTGACATCGCATAATTTTGCCAATTTGGCTTGTGAGGTAGAAGTTTCTCAAATATGAATTTATATTATTTATATTGAGAGGCCCTCTACCACCCCCGCTAAGTCTACGACGTATAGCCGCCCTCACTTATACTATATGTGTATAGGTATATACTATATATGTACACTTATACTATATATGTATAGGTATATCATGCGTGTAGCTCGCGCGATAATTCAACGCGTGTTGAATTATAAGTTGAGAGATCGATCAAACCCGAATTCCAAAATGTAACTTGGGACTCGCTCAAGACCTCGATATATTTTATGCCACGTGGTTCGCGTGATAATTCAACGCGTTATATGTTTTCAGCCAGAGATCGATCAAGTTCGAATCTCAAAATGAAATTTGTTGAAGACCTCATACTGTCCTGCAATATGTTAGCTAGTGTTGATATGCTGCCGCTGCTTTTGATGATAACATACAAGGTTATTATATTCGCCGTGCGTCGACCTGTTGCTGCTGTGTAGCATGCTGCGCTCGGCTGTGCCTCGCAGGCGTGCCGCTTTAAGCAAGAGGCTATCTCTCTCGCTTGACTTCGGCATCGCTCACCAGCTATCTCACTCATTTGACTTCAGCGCACAACGACGCCTTTCACTGCTTACACCGGATCTACTCAGCTTTTCGTGCTCACCAGAACTCAAAATCAGGTACGAGTACATCGTTATAATTCACAGTAAATTCAATGACGATGAGGTGTGAAAATCTCATCGGTGCATCCTCATAATTGTCTCACTTTGTGGCGTGCTCTGCAGCACGGGCTGTACCACGTTTTTCTCATCGTAATTTGCCCGCTCGATTAATATGATTGCGCGTGTATCTATTATTCACTGTACTTTCTCCCAATAAACTTGCTGGGAAAGCTGTGAATATTTTCTAATCATTTGTGCATCCTGAAAATCTCACTTTGTCGTGCTCTGCAGCGCTGACTGCATCACGTTCTTTCAAATCACACATCCAGCACTGAAGCAATAAAATTGCAAGTGTTCACTTACTCTCAGTATTTTCTCTCTTATAAACCTGTAGCGAATTTGTTGAGAGTAAGTAAAATATTCTACGCTCTCACATTTCTCATTCCGTGGCGTGCGATGCAGCGCTGGCTGTACTACGTACACTACACTCAATAAAAGACAGCACACAATTAATATAATTGTGTGATGGTCACTCAAACCAAAATTCAATTCAGTTTATTTTTTTGTATTTTATTTTATATCTTTATTAATTTTCTATTTTGGATATTTTTTTTGTAGTGAAAGAGCGGATGGTGCAATAAACCACTTACTCTATAAACCATCTTTCCGTCTGGTTTTATTTTTCCCTGTTGTGAGTGAAGCCTCATAATTTTCAGTATATTCACAGGTCATACCAACTACAACTGGACGGAATTCTCAAACATTTTGGTCCTTCGAGCCGGATCTTCGACTCGCACAGGGTAGAACCAGGGTTTAACTATCAGGGGTACAAATTGAAAATGCGGGTTTGATAACAGATGGCGTTACTAACGCTATACGCATCAGGCAGTACTGTGACTATGTTCATGTCAAAGCTACGTCTTATAGCTTTAATTTTCAGTATGTGTCAATTTGTCGCAGTGTCAAATTCATAGTTTTTTTGAGCTCTCAATATGTCGAGTTTCGTGCCAACAAAACAGCATTTGCGGGAAGTTTTAATTTACTTCTTTAATTTGAAGAAAAGTGCTGCTGAAGCACATCGATTGGTCTCCGAGGCTTATCCGAGTCATGTTCCATCGGTTTCAACGTGCGAGAGATGGTTTGTGCGGTTTAGAAGTGGTGATTTTGACGTTGAGGACAAAGAGCGGCCGGGCCAAGTGAAAAAGTTTGAGAATGCTGAATTGGAGGCAATACTCAATGAAGACTCGTGTCAAACTCAACAAGAGCTCGCAGATTCATTGGGAGTGACACAACAAGCCATTTCCCATCGTATAAAAGCCCTCGGAATGATCCAAAAGCAAGGACATTGGGTGCCGTATGAGCTGAAGCCGAGAGACGTCGAGCGCCGTTTTTTTGCATGCGAACTGCTGCTCGAACGGCAAAAACGGAAGGGTTTTTTGCATCGCATTGTCACTGGTGATGAAAAGTGGATCCATTACGATAACCCGAAGCGCAAAAAATCATATGGTTACCCCGGCCATGCATCATCATCGACGGCCAAACCAAATATTCACGGCGCCAAGCTCATGCTCTGTATTTGGTGGGACCAGCTGGGTGTGGTGTATTATGAGCTATTGAAATCGAACGAAACCATCACAGGAGCACTATACCGAACTCAATTGATGCGTTTGAGCCGCGCACTCAAAGAAAAACGGCCACAATACGAGCAAAGACACGACAAAGTAATTTTGCAACATGACAACGCTCGGCCACATGTTGCAGCGCCGGTCAAAACATACCTACAAACGCTGAAATGGGAAGTCTTACCCCACCCGCCGTATAGCCCAGATATTGCTCCTTCCGATTACCACCTTTTCCGATCGATGACACATGGCCTAGCTGACCAGCGCTTCCATTCTTACGAAGAAGCCCAAAAATGGGTCGATGACTGGATAGCAGCCAAGCCGGCCGAATTTTTTCGCGACGGTATCCGTAAATTGCCAGAAAGATGGGAAAAAGTTGTGGCTAGCGATGGACAATACTTTGAATAATTCATTTGTTACCATTTTTTCAGAATAAACGTTCAAAAATAGAAAAAAATCCCGCATTTTCAATTTGTACTCCTGATACCTTCCGCTCCCATCTCTCGGCTCATCTCGACGTGGGGTTCTGCGGATATTCCTTGCAGTCTCACCTCATCGACTATTCTGGTACTTGTCAGCCAAGCAGATTTTTTTATTTGTTCAAGGAGGTTGTCAGGACAACAATGTCTGAACGCAACTCATCATACACTGGGGTGGCACCCGGTGATCCTGATAAGAAAAAGGCATTGTTGGTCCCCGATAGCACCACCACTGCGGAAAGGACCCAATCACCAGCTCGCCTGGCAACCGAGCTGGTGCTGAAGATCCAGTCTCAGCACAACCGGATAAAGCGCTCCGCCACATCTGCACTACGCTAGCTGACAAAGCGCAACCAACCACGCTGGCGTTGCTCGACATGCTGATCACGCAGATAGACGACGTCCATGGGGATTTTCGTGAGGAGCACGATTTTTTGAAAGTTCATGGCCCGCATCACACCACGACCATGAGTATTTTGCAAGCAGCTTGCAAATAACCAAGGCAACGCTTGCACGCAATGGCAAGATTGCAGTAAGGCAAGCAATGGAAACGCTAGTACAGATTAGAAACCAAAATTCAATTCAGTTTATTTTTTTGTATTTTATTTTATATCTTTATTAATTTTCTATTTTGGATATATTTTTTGTAGTGAAAGAGCGGATAGTGCCATAAACCACTTTCTCTATAAACCATCTTTCTGCCTGGTTTTATTTTTCCCTGTAGTAAGTGAAGCCTCATAATTTTCAATATATTCACAGGTCATTCCAACTACATCTGGACAGAATTCTCAAACAAAGGTAAACTAAGCGATATTGTGAAAGAAAAACATGGTTCCATTTGTTTTTAAAGGTAATACAAGTAGTTCAACCCTGACCGACTTCAATTTCATCACAATCGTATCTTTCCATACCTTAGTACTTTCTAGTACGCAATAGCTTCTAGTATGTTGTAACGTACTGGTCGTCTAATAACGCGCGGTGCACACAACGAAGCATCGCCACCGCACGTCACTCACACTATGTTGGCTGGCATATCGGAGGAAAAGTCCCGTTATTCGGTTAGAAAAGCACGACTAGGGAAGCGCCATCTGAGGCTAGTGAGAATTAAAAACCAACGTTAAACACCAACAATGAATTTTAAAACGGACCAAGGCTATCGATGGGCTACAGGAGATGGGCTAAAGAACCGCCACCAGATATAGTAATATCAAAAGCATAGGGCGAACGGAGGGGATGCCGGTATAAAAATACCAGAAATTTGGCATTCGGGGAACACTTTTGTTCGCAGATCCCTCCAACGTAGAATTTCAGCTACCAGGAAGGAAGACCAAAAGCGGACTCACTCAGTTAGCCGAGGATAGACGATACGGCGAGTTATTATATCCAACAAAATCGAGAGCCTACAGCAAATCATACCTTTAAAATGTTCAATATAAAATATACCACGATAGCTTAGGAATAGAAGATAATAAGTAGGTTAGGAATTATGGTATATCACGGAAAATATAGGATTCTATTAAATTCAACAAGGTTCAGCCCTGATATGTGAAACATCTGCGCATGCACTCCGAGTGCATCACGCTGACGCCGGACTGCAGCGGCGGTCAGGTGAGTGAAGGTAGGCGGTCACGGGGATACCAGGCGGGAGCTCTACTCCCACCAACGGTCCCGTGATGTAGGAAGCGAATATTGATCGACGAAGTAAAGATTCGAGGATAGTCAGAGCCCCAGGAACAGCTGCCGGCCACTTACCGATAGTACGGGTGCTCGGATAAATTATCTAGCGAACCTGGCAGGTGAAAAGAATTATCGACCGACACTCATAATTTTACTCCACAGCAAATCATATCATAAAATATTTCTGAATTCTCCATCTCATTGTACACGATTATAGAGGCATACAAGAGCCCGGAAATAACCAATTGTAAGACACGTGATAGCCAGAATACCAGAAAAAAGGATCGAAGTCATGCAAGTGAACTTTAAATTTATTTTTCACTCATGTATCGCACAATTAACATCATGCTTTTTGAATAAACCGTACTTTTACCTACATTTGAAGCTTATAATACTTTCCTCGCTGCTCGAGTACGAACTAAAACCCTTTTAGGGTAATGTTAACGATAAATACCGTTACAATGTATAGAAGTTTTCTTATCGGCATAATTCTTACATGTCTCGGATCGACAATTTCTGGAATCATGCAGTTTTCCTAAAAAGTTATCAACGCTGCTTCCATCTTATTCTTCCAGGAAGTATAATCTCTCTTAATTACAATAAGAACTGAATCATTTGGTGTCTATAATATAAAATAGCAGTACTATTTTGCATCATATGAAGCTGCCCTTGTACTTGGAAGTAGTTGGGGTGTTCCGTATTGATCGTGTCAGATAATTTTTGAAAAATATTCTTTAAATGCTGCCTTTTTTGTTTGTTTAATCGCTTCATTGATTGAACAAAACCTAGCTGTATAAGAGCACTTGATCTCGACAATGGCATTATTGCCAATAAGACCATCGGGCATTGTGTTGTGTCGCGGAATATTCCACTTCACGTATTCTCAGGAATATTCCTTAGCTGACACAGCTAGAGATGGAATTATAAAAGATAGCTGTCATACAAGACAGGATGCAAGGTAGACGCTGACGCAGCATGAGGCGACTCGCTAGGCGATCTACGATTGGCTAAAGCTGCCAACTAAGGGATTTTAGCAAACGCAGTTACTAACTGCTTTACTAAAATCAGAATTAAATTAGACTCAACAGAGAACGGTTGGTTCCTCGTCAAGTACTCGAAACAACGAATTATTGTACACTCATTTATTAACTTTTAGATAGACAACGGAAAGTTACCGTTGCCTAAAATAAATACTTCCATTTATATAAATTCGCGTTTTCATGGATAACTCGAGATCCATCTCCTTATCGGCAAACGATCCCAAAAAAAAATAACTTTTTAATATTATACCGAATACCGAATAATCTAATTACCCGGTACCGGCATAACATTTGGTGGCAGCGGTGGGATCCGCTGAAGTTAAGTGATACGTGATTTATTTGGACAAAAGTGTTTTGGACAAAGTAAATAAGAGTGACTCTGAAGTGACGACTACGACTCGTGCTAAGGACGCCAGTGTAGTTCGTGAAAACCCGAATAAGCTAATGCGAAGGCGCGAAGTGTACGTCGGTGCGGTGTGACATCGGTCAACCGTTTAAAGTCCCGATTGACGGTGTCACGTCAAGTCGCGGAGAACCGCACAAAGTGTGCAAACGAGTACGCGAAGCAGCTACTCGAGAAGAAGCCGTCGTGCAACCATTGGTGGCGTGCGAAGGAATCAACGAAGGTACTGGTCAACAGCGTCAGGAAGGACGACAAGGATCATCGACCGAACGGAGCCGCAGGACACCTAGTCATCAGCACCCGAGAACATCGCAATGGAAAGGACCGTCTTCCAGACCATCTTACTGTAAGTGGCGGTTACGTAATAATTATACATATTTCCAATACTAACTAAAGCCAGTAGGGAAAATATTCGGTAATTTCCAAAATATATATATATTTCTTGCGAGATTTTTTGGGTAAACATATTCTCTGCTCGCCGCGAAATTGTACAACTAGCAACATGCCGATATTTCGGGAAGCAAAACCGAAACGTAGGGGAAATTCGCTGGAAACCACGATACCCGGAGAGGATACGAACCCTGCAGCGGGTCTAGCTGCTGCGGTCGGGGACATAGTATACGAAGCGCGCAGGGCGCTATCAGAGCTCCCACGGCCCGGTCGAATCCCCACCGACAGGCAAGCGGCCCTCGAGGGCCGCCAAACAACCGAATTCGGCGTAAACCCACACAGGGGTGCGTCGTTTCGGGATAATAGTAGCATCGGTAGCGACGATGTATTTAACAGAGCGACTGGAGAAATAACTCCAGAAAACTTTTCCGGCGATAGGTTCGAGGGGGAAATGGAAAATTTGCGTACGTTAGATCGTGTAAGGTTCCAGGCAGCTACCGGTACGACGACTCGGGCACCACTGCCGGACCGAGTCAGGTTACGATGCGAAGTGGTCGAAAGAAGTCACCGCGAGTACGAGCGGGCTCAGCCAGAGCTCGAGCTGGAGCTCAGGCTGCAAGGCCGCGACTCGCCGTCGGCACGGCGAAACCTCGCGGACACGCTCTACGAGGTAGGTGCGGACGAGTTCGAACTCATCCGGTCCCTACGAGAGCAAAACGTCGAACTATGGCGGAGACTGGCAAATACAGGGTTGGAGGAACGCCCAATACCGCGTCCGCGGTGGAGGCAAACCTGATTTGAGGAATCAGAATATCCCCCTGCGGATCCCGTGTTCCAAAGGGAACAACAAAGGGTGCCAGAAACACCGAGTAGGACGCTCGATCTTAGTCTAGCGATAAAAAACATGAAGCGTTTCGACGGAAGCAACGCTGACGAACTAGACGCCTTCTTACGATCGTGCGAGACTGTTTTCAGGTGAGTAGCGCCCCGGGATCAAGACATCCTGTTAGAACTAGTGCTCAGCAGCAAGCTCGAAGGGAGGGCGTCCAGAGAAATGAAGCATAAAGTCATCCTCTCGGTAGCACAGCTGAAAACCGAGCTGGAGGCTCTGTACGGGAAGCGGAAGTCGTTGCCTGCATTACAAG
The DNA here is from genome assembly GCA_963942595.1 of Cylloceria caligata. Classification (NCBI taxonomy): domain Eukaryota; kingdom Metazoa; phylum Arthropoda; class Insecta; order Hymenoptera; family Ichneumonidae; genus Cylloceria; species Cylloceria caligata. The sequence goes on from OZ012708.1 coordinate 11,153,185, forward strand.
TAGAATTTAACTCCCTCCGGCAGGGACAGGGAGAGGACATCGCGCTATACGCCGCCAGGACCGAGCGTATCACCGTCGATATAATAGAAAAACTCTGCGAGGAAGCCACCACGATGTTGGAGATGCGCATGGTGGAAAAAATAACACGGAAGAGCGCACAGGCCAATTTCGAGAATGGACTGCATGGGCAGGTCCAGATCCTGATGAGATCGCGCAATTACGCCACCCTCCACGAGTCCGTAACGTGAGCCATCGAGATCACGAATATGGTGCAGCCAAAGGGAGGGGCAGGTGGAGCATTAAGCCACCCCAGAAGATCCCAAGGCGCGCCATCCCGGCAGGGAGAAAACTGTTACACCTACGGAAAAGCCGGACATATGGCTCGAGACTGCACCCGGAAATCGGGAAGAGTAAGCTTGCCTGCGCCTACCGAAAACAAGTCCATACACAACGTGGACATCGTGTGCAAGTACTGCCAGAAGAAGGGCCACGTGTCGAAGGACTGCAGAAAGAGGTTGTCGCTAAACCAGAGCGAACCCGCTCGGACGTCACAGCAGCCCTAACGTCAGAAGGACTCAGAGGACAAGGCGATAAAAACAACAGTAACAACGGGTACTAGTAGAGCGAGTACGGACACCCGCCCGCTGGGAACGATGAGGGTGAACACTCTAACGGCACAGCAAAAACCCGCACGCAAGCAAAGGAAAAAAACTCTGCAACTGCTACAAGTAACGTTGCCGGCGTCGAGTGCCACTGCCAGTGACTTCGATATTGTTGCATCGTTGGCCGTGACCGGGGTACTAACCCTCAAGGCAGACACCGGAGCCCAATGCAGCATCATTAAAGAAGACTGTCTCAAACCTGAGACTATGGTGAAAGACTGCAAAGTAGAACTGCAAGGGGAGGCGGGCGAAAAATTCACTCCTCTATGAATCGCAAAAATCATACTCGAGACGCCAGCTCTAAACGTAGAGCATTGGTTTTACATTGTTCTGAACACCGTGCCACTAAGAGTCAACGGACTGCTCGGAATGGACTTCATTAAACGTCATAAGACAGATATTTTGCATGGTGAAATCCTTAAACTGTACGGACATTGCATGCCACTCTTAGATGGATCGGTCAAGATGACCCTGCCGCCACGCAGCGAGACCGTCGCATATGCCGCGACTAAGAGTAAATTTATCGGACTGCTCTCTAAAATGGAACTCGGAAACGGAGTAATAATGGGAGCCTGCATCACGGCGCCGCACGGTAGTAGCTGTGCATTAAGTTTGATAAACACCACAGAGAAGGCTGTTGAGGTACAACGCCCCGTGGTAGAACTCGAGCCGCCAGAGATAACGGCAGTGGGTCACGGTCCCGAGGCTGCGACGCACGAAGTATGCACCGTCAGCGCGGAGCGAGGGGCTGACCGCCTGGCGCGACTAGCTCAAGAGCTCGACTCGGAACACCTCAATAAAGAAGAGCGCGAAGCGCGCGATGAGATAACAAGGGAGTACGAAGACGTATTCCATCTGCCAGGGGACAAGCTGCCGTGTACACATATGGTAGAGCACGTTATTTCCCTTAAGGAAGGGGTGCAGCCCATTAAGGTGCACCCATATAGGCTGCCGGAAACTCACAAAAGGGAAGTGGAAAGGCAGACCAGTGAAATGCTCAAAGAAGACATAGTACAGCCCAGCAGAATTCAATGGAACGCGCCGCTGCTGTTTGTAGCGAAGAAACCTGACGCGGCCGGAGTAAGAAAAATGCGCGTAGTGGTGGATTTTCGAAAGTTAAACGAAGCCACCATCGGGGATTCCTACCCTCTGCCCAACATCACAGAGAGACCAGCTGGGACGAGCCCGATATTATACGACCCTGAACCTCGCCTCGGGATTTCATTAAATTCCGATGGCGCAGCAAGATAAAGAGAAAACTGCATTTTTCACTCCGCAGGGTCATTTCGAATATTACCGCATGCCATTTGGACTTAAGAACGCGCCCCGACCTTCCAGAGGCTGATGAACTCCGCGTTGGCAGGACTTCAGGAAGTAAAATGCTACGTATACCTAGACGACATCGTAATACATGGAAAAACCCTCAAGGAACATAACGACAGGCTGCAGGAGGTGCTACAGCGGCTGAGAGAGGCAAAACTGCGCGTGCAACCTAGCAAGTGCCAATTCTTGCGAAAGGAAACGCAGTACCTCGGCCACATTATTTCCGAAGAGGGAGTGCGTGCGGATCCCCAGAAACTAGAAGCGGTAAGGGAATTCCCGGTGCCGAGAGACGTAAAAGCAGTTCAATCCTTCCACGGACTAGCCGGTCATTACCGGAAATTTATCAAAGATTTCTCGAAAACCGCTAAGCCACTCACGGAATTAACCCAAAAAGGGGTTAAGTTCGAATGAACAGCAGTAAGGGATGCCGCATTCGAAGAACTAAAGACGGCACTTACCACGGCACCAGTATTGCAGTATCCTGACTTCGAAAAGCCATTCGTCGTGACAACAGACGCTTCAGATCGGGCGCTCGGCGCGATACTTTCGCAAGGCAAGATCGGGGACGATTTGCCGATAAGCTATGCAAGCCGCACAATGAATAAAGCCGAGCTGAATTATACGACAAATGAAAAGAAACTACTCGCGATAGTAATTCCGGCCATATATTTATGGTACCCGTTTCACAGTAGTGACGGACCACCAACCACTCACCTGGCTGTTCAGTGTAAAGGACCCAGGCTCGAGACTAATGCGTTGGAAAATAAAATTGGCGGAACATGAGTTTAATGTAGAATACAAGGCAGGAAAGCGCAACACGAATGCAGATGCGCTAAGTCGAATATTCCTCACTACGAGGGCCCAAGCGAGAGCGAAGAACGAAGCCCGTAAGTTGGAAGAGGACAGCACGACGGGGCAACTCGGCACAGCGAATGACCGCACAAAGCGGAGGGCCGAAGATACAGCGGGCCAACCCAGCAACGCGGCAGAGAGATAGGCCGCGCAGGCCAATGCGCCAGAAGAAGAAGGAGAGATCCGCAGCGTGCATGCAGGTCGCTCTACTGAGCCCAACAGCCCGGCCGCAAAGCCGAGCGGTCGGGGTAGGGGCAGACCACGCAAGCTAGTGCAGACAGGCACGAGTAAGACTGCGAGCATCGCTGAAAGGGACAGAGCGAGCGCAGCAACGGCGGAGCTACCGGTGGGCACACCGAACAAAGAAACTGCGGTCCGAGCACCGCAGAAGCCTGCTGAGGAAGCGAGGCAAAGCGGGGGCCGCAGCCCGCAAACCTCCACCAGCACAAAAGAAGACAGCGTTATGAAAGAGCGCAGCAACAGCCGCAGTGGCGTAGCCACTCCCTCCTTCGAAGACCGCCTGAAAATCATAAAAGAATATCACGACACCCCCTTAGGAGGGCATCAGGGTATCAGGCGTACGTTGCAACGGATCCGGACCAAATACGATTGACCCGGCATAAGAAGGGATTTGGAAAAATACATAACATCCTGCGAATCCTGCCAAAAGAATAAAATCAGGAAAAAGGAACGAGTGCCGATGGTGGTAACGGACACTCCATCGAGATCATTTGAAAAGGTCGCGGTCGACATCGTAGGACCGGTACCGGAAAGCGCTTCCGGGAAAAAATACATACTTACATTGCAGGACGCACTTACCAAATACAGTGCAGCGATCCCCTTGCCGAACCAAGAGACTTCGACAGTAGCAAGGGCGCTCGTTGAAGAATTAATTTGCCAGCACGGAACACCGGAAACAATACTGTCAGACCAGGGCACCAATTTCCTCAGTGCAACCTTTAAGGAAATGTGTCGACTGCTGAGAATCAAGAAAATCCAGACAACGGCCTACCATCCAGAATCGAATGGCGCCTTGGAAAGGTCGCACCGCACTCTTCCAGAATACCTGAAAAATGTCATAAGAGAAGATCAAGGAGACTGGGACGAGTGGCTGCCGTACGTTATGTTTACGTACAACACCACTCTGCATGCGGGGACCGGACTATCTCCCCATGTGCTGGTATACGGTAGCGAAGCTGAATTACCGACGGCCGTAAGGCAGGAGCCCCGCGGCACTTACGTATACGACGACTACGTTCAAGAACTACGGGAGCGATTACGTGCCGCATGGACTATAGCGCGCAACAACCTGGAAGGCGCGAAAAGACGATCAAAAGAAACATATGACTACAGCGCACAGGAGCAGGAGTACCGCGTAGGCAAACGCGTACCCCTCCGAGATGAGACAGTCCGCAGGGGGCGGTCGGCAAAGCTGACCCCTAAGTGGACGGGACCCCACGAGATAGTGGAGGCAAGGCCCCCCGTCAACTATGTCGTCCGGAAGGGACGGAAAACTCAGGCGGTACATGCCAACCGCCTGAAGCTATTTATAAATCATTAAAGGCTAAATAAAACCTAAATAAGTGTGGGTGAGGAGCTTCACGGAGCGCAAGGTAGGAACTCCAATAATTAACAAGGTAAAATAAAACTTGTTTAATTTATAAGAAACATAAGAAATAAAATTGTTTTTGAAAGTAGATAAAAGTAGTTATAAAAACATAAATTCGAAAATTAATTAATCGCAAACGGTCCCGCATGCGGGACAGATGATGGAGGCCCCTTCGGCGAACAGTCTTCGTAACCCTATGAAATCGGGATAAGGCTCCTCGTCCCCGAGCCATGGCCCCAGGCCCCACAAACAATAGACGGTTTGGCGATTGTCTCGGCGGCGACTACGTATGGCCGAGCGCGCGAGAAACTCGTCCGAAAGCCACCGGCGACTCCGCCCTGGTACAACGACCAGGCAGCTCTGGAAAGATAAAAAAGGAATTTTTATAGAAAAAAGTACTAACGTTAAAAACCCAAGGAGGTAAGGAGAACACTTACCGTTAACTCCAGCACCTCGGGGGTCAAATCCGCCCGATTGCAGAGAACTGCGCCATGTGACTCAGAGACGCGAAATAAAACAATCGACATGTTCGCTGCTAAGTCGTCAAATGAAGAATCAGCTAAAGAGCCCTCGCGCGACGAAACCCACGAGACTGCAACAAAAGAAGGAGAACTCACGCTTTTCTTCCCTCGTCTGATTGCAGATTAATCGCAGCAAGGAGTGGACAAACCATAGCCACACCGAATACGGCCGACTACGTCGTCAGCACTTTTGCCAGCACTCCGGGCATTTACTATGAGAACATAGGGAGCCTTACGATAATTCAATCGACGTGCCGACTGATTATCAGGCTGGACCTCGCTGCACTACTGCACCGAGAAGGGGAGATAAGCAAAAGCCTATAGCATCTGACGAAGCTGTGCGAAAGCGAAACCCGCGTCAACGATATACTACTGTGTTAAAAAAGTAAGGTGAATTTTTAATTTAAACTTCCCGCGTTAACCGAATCGGACAAATGAATTTTTTTTCAAGTTGGTAGGACTGTTAGTGGCATCTGTGACAAATTACATGTCCATATCATCATTAGTTTTTAGTTTACGCTTGGTTTTGTGAACAAAGAAAAGTGAATTTGGCGATTTTTACGATGTCGAATTTTGTTGAGCAAAGAAGTGCTATTAAATTTTGCTTGCGGAATGAAATTTCCGCCGCTGAAACGTATCGAATGTTACAAAAGGCCTTTGGTGACGAGACTATGTCACAGAAAAATGTTTACAAGTGGTACGAAGACTTCAAAGAAGGCAGAGAACGTGTTGATGATTTGGAACGCTCTGGACGACCATCGACGTCAACTGATGAGCAATCAAGAAAATCAAGGAATTGGTGCTCGAAAATCGTCGATTAACAATTCGAGACCTTGCCGACATGCTTGCAATATCAATTGGATCAGTGCAAGCAATTTTGAAGGATCATTTGTGCCTCAGAAGAGTCAAATCGCGTTTGGTGCCAAAATTCACGTTTAGTTCTTCGTGAGTTTTTCGCCAAAAACTCCACTCATGTCGCTCTGCAACCACCGTATTCGCCTGATTTAGCACCGTGTGACTTCTGGCTGTTCCCAAAGCTCAAGAGACCACTCCGGGAAATCGTTTTGAGTCGATTGAAGAGATCAAACGTGAATCGCTACGCGCATTGAAGGCTATACCTGAGGACGACTTTTTAGCATGCTTCAAAGATTGGAAAAAACGTTGGCATAAATGTATTGTAGCTAGGAGGGATTATTTTGAGGGGGACGAAATCGATTTGGAAGAATAAATAAAAAGCATTTATTTTAAAACAAAATTCACCTTACTTTTTGAACACAGTAGTATGTCTCGTCATAGGCGACTCAGTTCTGAGAATGAAGAGAAGAATAGAGATGGGGGTACTAACCATTTTCGACCTCCTCGGGACGCGCCCCGTCCGAGAGCGCAGAGGATTGGTAGACGGCCTTGGAAGCATAATCAAGGCCATAACGGGAAACATGGACGCCGCCGACGCGCGGGAGCTCCGCAAAGAAATAACGCAACTTAGGACTTCCCAACGTACCCTGAAGGAAGGGCTGAAAAATCAAATCCAAGTCATAAAAACCACGCTCAGCCTATTTAACGAAAGCGCGCATCACATACAGGCTAACGAACAGACCCTGCTGGCCCTGATGCAGCATATCAACCGCACGCTCAACGGCGACTTATACTACGTGAAGAGACGCCAACACTTGGACGAGACGCTTAACGCGATAAGTATTGCGGTCGAAGCATTACTCAGCGACGTACAAGAGCTAGTGTGGCTGGTGGACGATATAGCTAGCGGTAAGGCCCGAGCGACGTTCCTGCCGCCACGCACACACGCTAGGCACCTCGTCCAAGCACTACCACACCTACCGTCGGGCAGTAGCTTCCCGGTCGCAATAGCGCACGACCAAGTGTCAACGCTTATGCGACTGGCAGATACCAGGGCCTATAGCGAAGGCAACGCAGTAGTACTCATGCTGGATATACCGCTGATCGGGCAGCAACGATATAGTATGCAAAAAGTATATCCTATACCCATGCGAGCTGACAACGGCAGGCACTACTACATAGACGCGACCGAGACTCACTTGGTAATAGATATAGAGAATCGCAAGTACCTAAGGATGAGATCCGATGACGTAAAAAATTGCAAGGTACTGGGCACATCATACATTTGCCCACCAACACACTCTACTATTCCGGTCACCAACGACGCACCCTGCGAAGTCCTAATCTATGCGAAAATGGACACCGGTAACGGGAAAAATTGCGCGAAAAGGGTTATCAAAATCACCCATCCCCTAATCGTTCCAATGCAACAGCAAGGACGATGGTTATACGTCGCGCCAACCCCGGTTCCCGTAGGAATAAATTGTGGGAAAAATCCCACTCAACACGAAATACTAAATAATTCGGGAATACTGGCTTTGGTAGGCGTATGTATAGTAACCGCCCGAGATTTCAGCATCAAAACCATCGGGCGAACATCGCAGATCATACGGGAAAACTACCTTCCTCCGTTTAATTTGACATTAACGGAGATCGAGGCTCAGGCGCCCCCGACGCAGACCGAGAGGACCATCCCACTACAGAGCGTGCTGCGAGACCCCGAAGAGCTTCGGAAGCTCGGAGCTCGAGCCGACCACATCATGGAAACCCTCAATACCGCCGGAGACGGGATGCAGCACATCCACAACCTGAGCTTTTACTCCTTGGGCGCTATAGCGCCGATAGCCTTGGTAGGCTACGTTCTGCTTAAATGTTACAGGTACAAAAGAAACAGAACACCACCGAGAACTAGAGAGGCAACAACGCCGGCAGCCGCCGAGGTAACCATCAACCTCGAACCACTCGGACGACAACAGCCAGAGGAACGACTGCGAACCGAGCTGGCCAGGTTATGCAATCGTCCCCCCTATTGAGAACGACTTGCTCGACTTGAACGACATTGACAAACAAAAAACATTATATGTAATTGGGAAAAACCTTATATGTAAACGGGAAACCAACTGAAGAAAAAATTTTTTAGAAAAATTTTTCCTTCTAAGAGGGGAGGGATGTTGTGTCGCGGAATATTTCACTTCACGTATTCTCAGGAATATTCCTTAGCTGACACAGCTAGAGATGGAATTCTAAAAGATAGCTGTCATACAAGACAGGATGCAAGGTAGACGCCGACGCAGCATGGGGCGACTCGCTAGGCGATCTACGATTGGCTAAAGCTAAAGCTGCCAACTAAGGGATTTTAGCAAACGCAGTTGCTAACTGCTTTACTAAAATCAGAATTAAATTAGACTCAACAGAGAACGGTTGGTTCCTCGTTGTTATGCGCAGCCCTCGCTTAGCTGAGTGCTTGGCACGTATTTTCACTTTTTGATGTTCTATTTTTTTGATTCGGGTATGATTCGATTAATGTGTTACTTCGTTGCATTTAGTTTTCCTTTATTTGAATACATGTGCTCTCGTCGAGCGTTGAGCGAGAACTTAGGCTCGTAACCGCAGGCGGCTAGAGCTATGCGAGAGGGGAGAGGCCCAAGAACCCGAGAACGACATGCGCGCCATCACGCGGTCGCCTCGCGAAGGATTGAGCTCACGTTGTAAACACTCGTCAAGTACTCGAAACAACGAATTATTGTACACTCATTTATTAACTTTTAGATAGACAACGGAAAGTTACCGTTGCCTATAATAAATACTTCCATTTATATAAATTCGCGTTTTCATCGATAACTCGAGATCCATCTCCTTATCGGCAAACGATCCCGAAAAATAATAACTTTTTAATATTATACCGAATACCGAATAATCTAATTACCCGGTACCGGGATAACAATTGCCTTTAATATATATCTATAAATAAGCCACATAACTCAATATTGCAGCCCAGATATGGCTGTAGAGTTTGTTGAGCGACATCCTCGTTTTGCTTGCCGTAACTAATGGTTGGAATGTGACCCATTTCTTCAGGATAAACAATTCGTTGGACAATGCCACAGCACGATGTATAGTCCTTCATGTGACAAACAGCACAAAAATTAGATGCAGTAAGTAGTTTTCGTCGCGCCGATTGCCAAAGCATATTGACACTCTGAAGTATTGTATCTCTTTTGAGTTCTTCGCGGGTTCGTTGAACGTCCTTCAGCTTATGGATAACTCTTACATATTCGGCTGTGTATGCGTCTTTGTCCAGATCGGGTTTTTTCGCTTAAGGTCCGTAATCTTTATCAGGACCAGTATTTTTATGAATAGTTTTCTTAGGCTGATCCCTTTTAGCATTCATTCTGTGTTGCCTCAATACATTCAAATGAGTTCGTCGTTCTTCTAGCGCGAGACCAACATCGGATTGTTTCTTTCTAGTTGTTTTTGAAAATGCAGTCATCACGCCGTTTGTATTCACCTAAACGACCATATCAGAAGTTCGGGCGTTATATGAACCCCGCTTTTCCCAATGTACCACTTTTCCGTCGATAATATTATGAAAGCTTTCAGCGACATTATTGCTGACACGGTACCAAAAACTATCAGCGTTATCCGCCAAACAACGGACACAATCCAGAATAATTCATTTCGGTTCCGGTAGCAGCTGCATAATCGCAATAACCAGTCTCTAGGCATTTGATGTGTTCGTCGAAGACATGGCTCGGTATGTTCAAAGTATCCTCCATGATACTAATTTTTTTCTCGGCCCACGGTGTAGCTTCCTCCAATCTGTATTACCGTACGCGTATGGCGTATGATGTTTTCTATGTTATTCTTTACAACTCGTTTTAATGACTCTAGTTCTCCAGTATTTCCATCTTTCATAGGATTTCACAAGCAAGCTCTCTGCTTGGAAGAATCCTATCCCGTTAACAATAGCACCAAGAACCATTGCACTATTTACATCCAACTCGCTATCATCGGACGGCTCACTCTATATGTCATGCTTAAAATTACATAGAGAACATTTGAATCTGAGGATTGATTTGAGTCCGGAGCGTTGTGTGCTTAATAGGACGAGGTTTTCGAAACCACAGTTGAACGTTGGAGCGTGATTGTTGAAGTTTTCATGTAGCTGCTTCCAAACGTAGCCGGACTGATAAATTTTTTTTTCGCTGGACTCTTCGTTGCGGAATTATTCAACTAGTGAACTACTACGAATCAAACTATGCGCGTCAATAGACCGTTCTTCCTCGCAAATACGTTTAACTTCCTGAGTTATTAATTGTTTATCGTCGATATTCATGCATTCGGAGGCATACTGTATCTCATTTACGGAAATTTGCAGAACGTTTTCAGATCAAATAAACAATTCCGCTTATTGTGATGCAACATTGTCTGTCAAATCGGAAGTTATGCTGCGTGCAATACGTTGCTTTTCTTCATACAAGACACTTTGGGAAGATGCATGCGGGTCTGCATTGTTTAATAGACATTTTTATAAAAATTCGAAGACATGTAGGCGTGGACACGATTGACAAATATGAGGGGATGCTTTGAGTGTTATTTTACGGACTTTTTCGAATTCGGATCTTATTCCATCGCTGGTTTTTTCTGATACTACAACTTATAAGAAATATTGTCAAAAAATTTGAAGTCATTAGGAGCAAAACTTTTCGAGTTATAGACAATTGAGTCTCCGGGCGCTCGGTCTCCCTTGACCGTCATAAGTCTCCCGTAACCCTCGGCGCAACAACTGGTTTATAGCAGCTGCTCTTTTCTGTTTCTCTCTTTCTAATTTCTATAGGCATGAATAGACCCCTTTGTTGTTCTATTTTTTTAAATATACCTGATATGACCTGAAGGGTCTTTGTGAAGACTAAACCAAGTTAGTTTGGCATCGTTCGTCTTGCTGTACGGAAATACATTTGAACTACAAGTTTATTTTATTATTTATAAAATGGGTGAAGTTGCAAGAGATGACCAAAAGAAAGGTATTCGGAGTGATAGACCAAAAAAAAAGAAAACAGCATTTTAATCCTAAGTAGCCCGAAAGTATAGAAAAGTCTTTCACTAGCTCGTCCGCAAAAAAAAACCGAAAATTGATGACGAAATCAATGTACCAGAGAGTGCTGTTCAGTAGAAAATAATAGACTTCATGTTAGTGTTTACTGCGATTTCTAATTTGGTGACGTGTTCTAAAATTATTGATAATATCTGTAATGGCAAAGTGAATTTTAGTACATGCCGAAAACAAGAACTTGTTTTTAAAATTGAAGTGAACTGTGAAAAGTGTGATCCAACGTACATTGACTCAGGCAAGAAAATAGGACAATCGTATGAAATAAATCAACGATTTATTTTTGTAATGCGTTTATTAGGCTTAGGTCTATAAGGGAATTTGGCTGTGTTGCTATTTTTAAATAGCTTAGATGTGAAGCCTGGCCAAATAGCCCATGAGTATACACGGAGGGAAGACGAGAACCGCATATCGAAAGCAAATCGCAAAACCCAGGCTGCTACTCAAGAGGAGAGAATTCGTCGTAGGATGGACAAAAGGATGCTTTGGATAATGCAGCAGATGCAGGCGAGTTGCTTTATGGAGCTGGAATCGACGATTCTATGTGAGTTTAAAAAAAAAAATGTCTCTATTTTATTCATGTATGAAACTTTAATCGCGTTTTTCTCAAAACTTCTTTTTTAAGTCGGTAGTCAAAATTTCTCGAAAACCTTTGGACCGATTTCGCTTAAACTTTGCACACTTCTTTTACATACTGAATACTCGGTTCTGAACGAAGGATTTTTTTTTCAATTACAACTTATTTTTTAATTGAACAAAAAGAGCAATTTTTGGCAAAAATCAGAGTTTTTTGATTGCACCTTTACCAAAAATTCAAAAATTAATATTTTGTTAATTCCTTCGTTCAAATCCAAGATAAACTTATGTACTAAAGAAATCTTTTCGGTTTTTTAATTTCAGATGAAGCAATGATGAGTTATCCTGACTACCGCATGAAAACTTTTTTTTGAGGTGACTCGGTTCTCACCACTACCACTGGCTTATTTTTCAATATTTTTAAATGAAAATTTAGCAGAATATTCTTAGAATAATGCTTAATAATGTCACAAATTTAAAAAACATTAATAAATAAGGTACTCTGAAAAAAAATCACAAAAATATGCTTTTTTTGTGTCTCAGACCCTTTTCCCTCCCTTAATCGGGGGAGGTCAAGGAAATAGTGCAGCAGGCTATCCTGGTCGATTACTGTTTTCAAAAGTAAATGATAATTACTGTAAAAATTTTGATTATTCAAAGTGTTGCTTACTCATAGAGGAAGCTTTACGATGAAAAAATATTTCAAAATATTCCAAACATAATATTTACAAAACATTACCGGACGTATGTGTACATATACGTATGTATGCATATATGTATTGTGACGGGGTATTTGAGCAACCCGTCACAAACTCGGACCAAGCAGGACTGACGACGATACACCTGCTTATTCGGCCGAGAGTCTCCCCGAGGTAATCCAATAGGGCAAAATTATAGCGTACGAAGCGACTAATATTAATTTCGTGTTTCTTTTATTTTCTTTTTTTTATATAATTTTCCCGAGCGGGCGATGGCCCGAGCACGAAATGATCCGCATCGACAGGAAGGTCAGCAGCGGGAGCCTAAAGGACGCTAAGATAACAGCGAGAAGAGCGATCTCGAGTCTCCGTCGCTGTCATGCACACCAGCCGTAGCCCCCTCGATGACGTCAGCGCTCTTATCGCGAGAACTACGCGGAGACCATCCCCGCAGCATCTCATGGAGACCGGAATATGCAACGATCTCGAGCGGCCTTTTGAATTTTCGCTGCGATGCGACGTCTTTGTTTTTCTATTATCGTTCGTTTCTGACTGCTGCTTCGTACGAGGCATCGAAGCTCTCGCTAGAGCTATTGCTGGCTCGGAAAATAACCCAAGTCGCAAGTACCGTTACCATACTTTCAATTTTATTGGTAGCTATGATTTGGGAGGAGGGAGTTTATCGGCTCAAACCACGAGAGCCAACGTATTATCGAGAACTCTTGCGCCGTAGTTTGTACAACGAGGACGTGTATACCGGGAACGCTGCCGTGTTTGATTGACGAGAACCGACGTCTACCCCCCGCGATTCTGGATCGCTGCGAGCGAATTTCTCGAGAGGATCCTGATACTGCCACCATTCGGTAAGGCCGTCGTTCGTCTCTGGTTTGAGTGTGGGAGTTAGCTCCAGTAATTTGGTTGAGAAAACCCGAGCGATATTGTCGTGACGACACGCTGCCGTATTGGAAATCCAACGTCTTTTCGAAAATAGCGGTCAAACCGCTGCCGCACGGTATTTCGAATTTGCAATAACTCGCTTCCCGAGAATTAAAGGATCGCCGAAGGGGTTCCCTCTATTTGTTATTATTAAAAATGTATTTATTGTAAATTCGAGCGCGTGAAGAGTTCTAATATTTTGTGTGTGAGAGTGCGTGTTGTCGAGTTGGCAGGGTTACACTAATTTGTTGTACTTTCCGCGTCGAGGCTATTTATCGGATTGAATATTTGTCGTATTTACTTCATTATTCGTCCTGGTCTTAGTTCTTTTCGTGATTTTATAAATCATATCTATTTGATTAAGTATCATTGTTTTATTTACCGTATTTCTTTTATTGAACGTTATTGTTTTCTTTATCTTCTTTATTTTATTAATTGTCATTATTTTATTTATCTTATTTCTTTTATTAATCCTACTTGCGTTATATCTTTTAGTTGTCTTGTTAATTACTAGTATTTTCTTTGTCTTATTTATTTTATTTACCATCTATATCCGGTTAATCGTGATTGTTTGATCTCTCTTATTTATTTTCTTGATAGTCATTGTTTATTTCTCTGAATTATCTTATCAACCGCCGTCATTTTTTTCGTTTTATTCATTTATTCGATGTGAGTGATCGGCTTCTTTATTTTGATTAGGTTATTCGGCGGGATGGTAGGAGTTTGTGTGAACGTTTTGGCCAGTCCGAAATTTATTGTTAAATATTTTAAGGAAAATTGAATTGACGAGAATCTAGCACGTTACCGCTTGTCGCTTCCCGACCGTGCTTCCGAGAGTACTTCTTTAGATCTCGGCTAATAAATCTGTTCATCATTGCAATAAATCATTTCTTACATTGTCGATTCCCTAAATTGACGAGTTAAGATTTTATTTCCGTGCGAACAACCACTGACTGACCCATCCCCTCTACCAATCGGCAAGGCTGCAGCGAAGCCGAGCCGGCCCCGTGTATTTCGCGTGCGAATTAAATTTGTCTCGGGAAATAATTAATTTCTCGAGACTGGCGCCCAGCACGCGCGATCCCGGGCTTTTGTGATCATCCGCAGGAACAGTAGACGGAGAAGGTGGAAAAGTTGGTTACAGTATATATGAACGCATGTATGTGCTGGCATTAAAAATTGAAACGCACATGTGTAAAGAATTATAAAATAATATGCGGTTTGAGCCACCGCATAAAAACTTTGCACAAGAATTGATCATCAAACCCCCAATGTTTGTTGAAAATTTTGGATAAATGTATAACGAGTGTCCGATTTGGAGATGTAGACTAGACAGTTTTAACATAAATACATCATTCAATGATGAATGGTATGAAATTTGGCGACGATCGGTGAAAAAGTTCAGATTTGATTACAGTTTTAATGTTTTGAAAATGTTTGAATCCAGTACAAAAATTCGTGCAAATTCAAAATTTGCACATTGCTTCGTCATTATATTAGCTCGCTCGCAATTCTCCCTTCATAAGCAAGTAGGATTTTCCACATTGACTTACAATGTGCAAATTTCTAATTTGCACAATTTTTCCACAACTCTATTTCAATAATTCAAAATTTCGAAAAATAAAAAATGTTATTAAATCTGAACCTCTTTACTGATTTTTATCGGACTCAATACCGAATAGTGTATGCCCTAGCTTATTTCGGTAGCAAGTGCCGCCTTGATAATGGTATATTTACGAATAATGCAGAGAACTTACCATTGCGTATACAAATTAAAGATTAAGAAAATATATTACATTCTCTGTAATTTCAACCCCTTTATGGATTCTATTTAAACTGAATACCAAATATTGTTATCTCCTACCCTAATTGCGTTAGAAATGTTCACCCAATAGCTGAAAATTTACGAAACTTAGAACGAGTACGGACATTTTTCGAATGTTTCAAAATGTATAAAAATCTGAACTCACGAAGCGATACTTGGCAAATTCAATACCAAACATCGGCCAAACCGTTTAGATTTTATAAATTTTGGAATTTCTCGGAAAATCTTCAAATCGCTCTCATTTTCGTAAATTTCAAGATATCGTGCTGATTTTTTTTTGTTTAATAGAGTATTATAAAAATTCCAAAATTTATAAAATCTGAACAGTTCAGCCGATGTTTCCCGAATTCAATAAGAACCGTCCTTTTATGATACTCTATTTATATTTTAAAAATTAGCCGGAAACCTTAAAATTTACGGAACTTAGAGCGTTCACAGACATCCTTTGAAAATTTCAAAATGCCGTAAAATTGTAATTTTTTGACTAATTTCAATAAAAATTGCAGTGAATACAGAGGTTGCATTTTTGCGAAATGGGAGCGATATATCTCAAACCGTTCTCGAGTTACAGACGTTTTAATGGTACAGTGCCAGAACATACATACACACATACACACATACTCACACATATCCGTACACTTTTTGTAAATATGATTTTTCGAAGTTTTGGGACATTTGTAAAACCATTGGTAAAACTAACAATAAGTGCTCGTTCTAACATGCAATGATATAGTAGATGCATGCCCTGAGTGTATACTTATGTCATTTGCTCGCATCTAGAAAACTGGAGACGGTATACGTTCAGTGTACCAGTGGAAGGCGCCATGAATTTTATTTGTCGATGTTTTGGAACATTGCAAGCACTGCGCCATGAAAGTGTCGAGATTTTTTCCCCATAAAAAAAAAGCTTTCTCTATGCGGCAAAACCAGATCGAAATCGGTAAAAAGAATGGTGCAAACTTGCAGATTGCTTTCTTATGCGACTGCCACGATAAGAAAATGACACCGGCATTTCTTTTCCGTCTATCCCACTGTCTCTCATAGCACGGTACACTGAACGAGCTACACGATAATTCCACGTGCTGCAGTGAAAAAAAGATGAATGGTGAAAATGTCGTTCCGTCTCGCTATCTCGCTCGGCTGTGGATCTGTACATCGAGTTGTAGAGAGAAAACTCTTCCAACACGGCGAATATAGCGCGGCAACAGCACGATTACAACCGCGCGCGACTTATCGTCTCGCACACACATGCACGCGCCCCACGCTTGGAGGTGGAGCATATAATATGAAAAATGATGTGTTAGATAATCAGCTGGCGCACGGCGATCGATATTCGCCGTGCGTCGACCTGTTGCTGTGCTCGAGCACGCAGCGTTCGGTTGGGCGGAGATAGCCGAGGCAAGGCTTCGCGGAGCCGAGGTCGTGCCTCGTAGGCATGCCGCATCGAGCGAGAGGATGTCTCTCTCGCTTGACTTCGGCTTTGCTCATCGGCTATCTCTCAATTGACTTCAGCGCCCAACGACGCTTTCAGATCCGGCAGCCATGTTGCTAATTTGGACACTTACGTGAAAACCCGCACCGAACAGCGCACGCTTTTGGAAGGCTCGGACAATTTCATTTTTCTCAACCGGATTATCTCAACCTTTGTTTGCTCACCAGGACTCAAATTAAGGTAAGCCTACACCGTTATAATTCAACGTAATTCAATGACGGTGAGGAGGTTCATATCGGTACATCAACACTAACGGTTTCACACTTTGGCGTGCTCTGCAGTGCGGGCTACACCACGTTTTTCCACTCAACAAGTAGCATGCTCGATTAATATAATTGCGTGTGTTGTACCAATTCACTGCACTTTCCCCCAATTAAACTGACTGGGAAGGTGTTGTGAATTCAGTCTGATCATTTTGTGCATCCTCAAACTCACATTATTATGCTCAATTAATATAATTGTGTGCTGGTGCTCAGTCCACATAGTAAAATTAAACTCAGCTCATTCAATTAAATTCAGTTTTTTAATTCTCAAACATTTGGTAACACCATCGGACGGAATCTCAAACATTATGATTTCGTACTAGCGCGATTTTCCGGATATATTCCTTTCAGTATGATATCAGTGGTCTTTTTTGAAGGTAAATATTTTGCTATGAGGAGCACCTTCCGATCTCAATAATTTAAGTTGTATGTTATGTAGATTATCACTCTGAGTAATGCTGTGAAGGGTTTAGCCGGCGGTCCCTGTTTATTAAAAAATTATTAACAAACAAAGCTTGAAAATTGATATATAATTTTTCGACGCTGTATGTATAGTTTGTCCTTTCAAATTCGTATGCTCCCGACTGCCCATAGGGCAAAAAAAGGAAGTATGCTGTAACATAGTTACACCCATTAGCTTTGAGATTAACGCAAGACAATCGATAATGTAACAGAGTTACACTCTCGGGCATTTATTATTATTCCGAACGGCTATAAGAGCCAGGATATTATTTCAGAAGTACTGGGAGACCTAAGCGACAGACTCGGTACAAGCGTACCGAGGTTTGCGGGCACTAGGCCATCGTACCCGGGTATGAAAAAGTAGCTACGTCACACCTCCGGAATTCCCTCGCTGACATAAACAGCAGATCAGCGACCAGCTGGCCTTGCTGGGAGGCGAGGGGAAGGCCGTGAGCGGGGCGACGGAGCTACGAAAGCAGGAAATGCGTTAAATTTTAAAACTACGAAGGAAAAGTAGGCAGAGGGGACTGAGGCGAGGGGAGGCCTATAAAAGAGCCTGCGCGGGGAGAGGAGCTCTCTTGGCCTTTTAGCGTGGATAGAAAGAGTGTAAAGTACAAATCGAACAAAAACGGAACATTCTAAAAAATTACGAGAGAGAAGTCAAGTGTTATCATCGACTAGATTTTGAATAAATTCGGGTTTCAGTCAATGAAGGAACATCGAATCAGTGAGAATTGAAGACAGCGGAACAAGGAGAGACAGGCGAGTGGTTTCAATAATGTAAAGAATGGGCCTCAGTGAGATTCAAAAGACACTAGAAATAGATTAAGATATAAATCAATTTAGGAGAATAGAGTTAAGAGAATAAGTCCGAGTAAATATCAGGGGTACAAATTGAAAATGCGGGTTTGATAACAGATGGCGTTACTAACGCTATACGCATCAGGCAGTACTGTGACTATGTTCATGTCAAATCTACGTCTTATAGCTTTAATTTTCAGTATGTGTCAATTTGTCGCAGTGTCAAATTCATAGTTTTTTTGAGCTCTCAATATGTCGAGTTTCGTGCCAACAAAACAGCATTTGCGGGAAGTTTTAATTTACTTCTTTAATTTGAAGAAAAGTGCTGCTGAAGCACATCGATTGGTCTCCGAGGCTTATCCGAGTCATGTTCCATCGGTTTCAACGTGCGAGAGATGGTTTGTGCGGTTTAGAAGTGGTGATTTTGACGTTGAGGACAAAGAGCGGCCGGGCCAAGTGAAAAAGTTTGAGAATGCTGAATTGGAGGCAATACTCAATGAAGACTCGTGTCAAACTCAACAAGAGCTCGCAGATTCATTGGAAGTGACACAACAAGCCATTTCCCATCGTATAAAAGCCCTCGGAATGATCCAAAAGCAAGGACATTGGGTGCCGTATGAGCTGAAGCCGAGAGACGTCGAGCGCCGTTTTTTTGCATGCGAACTGCTGCTCGAACGGCAAAAAACGGAAGGGTTTTTTGCATCGCATTGTCACTGGTGATGAAAAGTGGATCCATTACGATAACCCGAAGCGCAAAAAATCATATGGTTACCCCGGCCATGCATCATCATCGACGGCCAAACCAAATATTCACGGCGCCAAGCTCATGCTCTGTATTTGGTGGGACCAGCTGGGTGTGGTGTATTATGAGCTATTGAAATCGAACGAAACCATCACAGGAGCACTATACCGAACTCAATTGATGCGTTTGAGCCGCGCACTCAAAGAAAAACGGCCACAATACGAGCAAAGACACGACAAAGTAATTTTGCAACATGACAACGCTCGGCCACATGTTGCAGCGCCGGTCAAAACATACCTACAAACGCTGAAATGGGAAGTCTTACCCCACCCGCCGTATAGCCCAGATATTGCTCCTTCCGATTACCACCTTTTCCGATCGATGACACATGGCCTAGCTGACCAGCGCTTCCATTCTTACGAAGAAGCCCAAAAATGGGTCGATGACTGGATAGCAGCCAAGCCGGCCGAATTTTTTCGCGACGGTATCCGTAAATTGCCAGAAAGATGGGAAAAAGTTGTGGCTAGCGATGGACAATACTTTGAATAATTCATTTGTTACCATTTTTTCAGAATAAACGTTCAAAAATAGAAAAAAATCCCGCATTTTCAATTTGTACTCCTGATAGATTCGAGTAAAATTAAGTGCATAGGGTAGATAAGGTAGGATAAAGCCGGTAATTATAAGCGAATAGAATTAAGTTGCATAGTATTTAAATCTGTAGGATAGCGAGGAATAAAATATCGAACACTTAAACGTGCAAGTTAAAAGGAGATCGCGAGTCAGTGTAAAGCGAGAAAAAGAGAGCGATAGAGATACAATAGAGACATCGGCCCTAGAAGTGAGCGTATCTACGGATTTGATTGTGTGTGTACGCGTCGAGCATACGGCACACTACGGACGCAGAAAACAATAACAGTCTACCGAGCCTAGTGTATCGAGGGCATATATCTATACGAAATACCGAAAGGAATTGTAAAAATAATCGTAGAAATCACAGAAAATAAATGAATCTTACTGGGTATCGATACCAGAAAACTGAACATCAACAATCTGCTCTTAATAAATTGCATGAATAAACCCGACTCTTACCCACCTAGAAGCCTACAACTAGTTACACCTCTGATCGAGCCCGAATTCCCACGATAAATAAAATTAATGTCAACGATATAGAAAAATACAGTTACAATGCGTTTCAGTGGCATGGCGCGAATATGACAGTTTTTCATGTCCAATATTCTCCAAATCACCTAAAGATGTCTTAACAAAACTTGGTACACAGATTCTGTGAATCGTGATCTTTTTTGTCCTAGATTGTAAGGGTGGTTAAATTTTAAGGGCCGATGTTGATTTTGAATAAGACACAAATTATTTAGGAAATTATTGTCAATTCTTTTTATTATGATAATATGGTATGGTTCAATTATGTATGGAACAAAATATCGGCCAAATGGCCGCCGCGACCTCGGCGGCACACCTCCATCCGATGGTCCAAATTTTCGATGACGCTTAGGCATAATTGAGGTTCTATGCCGTTAATGTGCCGAATTTTCTCATCCTTTAGCTCTTGAATTGTTGCTGGCTTATCGACGCACACCTTTTCTTTCAAATAACCCCAAAGAAAGAAGTCCAACGGTGTCAAATCACATGATCTTGGCGGCCAATTGACATCGCCACCACGTGAGATAACACGGCCATTGAATTTGTCGCGCAAAAGAGCCATTGTTTCGTTAGCTGTGTGGCAAGTGGCACCGTCCTGTTGAAACCACATATCGCCCACATCCATATCTTCCAATTCGGGCCATAAAAAGTTCGTTATCATCTCACGATAGCGAACACCATTCACAGTAACTGCCTGACCGGCCTCATTTTTGAAAAAATACGGCCCGATGATGCCGCCAGCCCATAAACCGCACCAAACAGTCACTCTTGGTTTTTCGACAATCACTCTTGGATTATGATTCGCCGAAATGCGGCAATTCTGCTTATTGACGAATCCACTGAGGTGAAAATGTGCCTCATCACTGAAGATGATTTTCTTCGAAAATTGATCATCCACTGTTGCCATTTCTTGCCACCATTCTGACCATTGACGACGTTTGGAATGGTCCTTATAAGCGTGTAAATGCAAGTCTTTATGCATAATGTTCATCAACGACGAGCGTGAGAGGTGCAATTATTGGGCACGACGACGAGTTCAGGTGGACGGCTCTTCAGCCACACTATCGCGAACAGCAGCAATATTTTCTGCAGTACGAGCTGTACGAGCATGCACTGGTGTTTTAATATCTCCTACAGATCCGGTTTGCTCGAATTTTTGCACGATTTTTCCGATTGTACGCACATTTGGATGATTAAATTGACCGAAAAAATCACGAAGTGCACGATATGCATTTTGATTTGAACGCCCATTTTCATAATAAGCCTGAATAACTTTAACGCGTTGTTCGATTGTGTATCTTTCCATGGTTCAAATTGAGTTAGTCTGAAATTGAGAAATGTCAAATGAAATGCAGAAAAAAACTTGACGTTTAGGTGTGGTTCACATTCAACATCGGCCCTTACAATTTAACCACCCTTTATATATTAAGTGAGATTTCAGAAAGATAAAGGAGTTTTAAAAAATCTATGAGAAGCACTATTGTATATGTCGAAATGACAAGGTGGCCGTCATTCCTACTCGTTCATGTGTACCTAACTTCACAGCGCTCACGAGAGAGTGACAGAAAGAGCACGTGGGATCTAGTTAATATTTCTATACATATTTTATTATTCAACAGTATGTAAATTGTAATATCCATACGTACACACTATGCGGAGCATAGTTTCCGAACGTGACACTGGCGGCGCTGATAGATGAGGACAGCGAGATGGCTGCCCATTCAAATTTACGGAGGAAAATTAGTGTAAAAGAAAAAATGCTTGCCGCTTTAATATTGCTCGAAAAAAAACTGCCTGGGGAAATTCATTCTTTTTCAAGTGCAAAAATAATTGAGCGATTAAATAAAATAGAGTTATCAAAAATTCTTTAATTGTGTTAGTTAAAAAATATATAAACTATACAAATATTAGTATATCAATTATAAAAATGCTGTTGAAAGTCACATTGAACTATAGCTTTATAAAGGACGAAATAAAAAAAATTCAACATATTAAAAACTTCCGTGAAATTTAAACTCATCATGAAATATATGTGAAACGTATACTAAATATGAAAAATATTGGGTCTGAGCAAAAGTTCGTGGCGCTCTTTTAGTAAAATTCAACTGGTTTTCTTAGTGTGAAAATGAATGTATTTAACCCTCTCGCCTACAACCACGAGTGAGGCTCGTGGTCAGGTTTTTCAGCCAAAACTGATTATCACGGGTCTGGCTCGTGGTACACCGATCGTGCCAAACACGACTACCACGGGCCTGGCTCGTGGTACGTCCTCCGGGCCAAATGTAAACACAACGTGTTGACTAGTGCACTTAGTTGCATGTTATCCTTGACTACGTTCGCACATAAAAATATATTTGTGTTATTGATTTATTCTTTTCGCGAATTATGTATTTCTAATAGGTATGACACCCGACGTAAGTCGTGTGCGATTAGTACAAGATAGATTTGCCGAGGCGCGGAATGGTTCGAAGGCTCGGCAGTTCGGTTTGCGTTTTGGGACCACGCTGTTGAATCTTACGTGGTAGGGCAAGGGGTTAAACTAAATATGCTCCATTATTATCGACAATGTTTCGCCATTTTTCGGGTAGAGCCATGATGCCATCAGTGAAGAACTTCTGTGGTTTCTGGTTAAAAAACTGAATCAAGTGGTTTTCACAGGCTTCTTTTGAAAGCAGCTTAAGGGGCTATACCAGTGTGAACGCTGAAAATTTCGGTAATTTTTGGGAATTTTTTGGAAGAAAAGTACTCAATTAAATGTTTCGGAAAATTAAGAATATATTTGGCTATATTTGACCTATATTACATAATTTTTCATTAATAAATATTGAGATGCAAGCTACTTATGCACTGCCTTCGGAGACGCCAAAAAAAAAGTTTTTAACACACGTGCTTTGAAAATAGCTCAATTTTGACCCGTTTCCATGGTAGAAAACGAGTCATTTTTGTTTTGCAATCAGCTGTTTACATTCCTCCCCTGTTTTTATATTCCTTCATTCTGATATTATGATTATTTCATTCCTTCACTGTTATTCTTCTGTTTTTCTGCCAAGAATTTCCATGTGACAGGAATGAACACAACTGTTTTGTTTACGTCAACTGCTAACCTAGCAGACGCGATGGTGTAATGATGTGACGTGGGAAAACGTTGATTAATTGTCGAAAATTGAGCTATTTCTCGCACTCATGTCAAAAAGCACTGTGCACAACTCTTTCAAAATGTTGGTCATTCAGTCTCGTGCAAATTTGGCCTGAGCCGAAGGCGAGGGCCAAATTATGCACTCGACCGGAATGACCAACATTCTAAAAGAGTTGCGTAATGTACTATTCTCCACTACTGACATGATTCCAGCCGATTGAGTAGCTGAAACCGGGAAAGGAAAAAAATGTCATTAATCTGGAAGGTATTTCCTGTACAATAAATCAGGATTTTCGAAAAATATCAAAATCTCAAAAATGGCGTAGTTATGAAAAAAAAGTCTGTTTTTTTGCCTAAAAATGGTCGTTTTTTTCAATGCCAAATCGTCAATTTCCATCCAATTAAAAATATCCTGTGTCATTGTAGAATAAATATATTCAAGAGAACTCAGTTCAAATTTCAAGTCAATCGGATAATTGCTCTTTGAGTTACAATGTCAGCAAATTTGAAAAATCTCATTTCGACAAAAACGCGTTTAAAGATTTAACTATCGATTTTTGCAAGATAAAATGATATTTACTATAAAAACTGCTAATCAGCTATTCCTGACCCATACAATGGACCCTCCTCTTTCTCCAATAATACCTGCTGAGAGGCTGAAGCTTTTCTCCGACCTGTTCGTCCCTCTTTTGAGGATGCTCCATGACGTAACTCCGCCTGGTTGATTCGGCTGTCATCTTTCTCCATGGCATATTCTTTTGCAATAGGACCGATGATGACGTCCATCACTTGTAGCATTTTTAGAATAGCATAAAAACCATCGTTAAATATTGAGACTGCAAGGAAATTAGCGAGCTCGATCGTTTTCAATCCATTATGAAGGTGCTTTGGAGCAAAGTGCCAGAGCAAGCCGTTATAACTTTCATTGTTATTCTGCGTGTTCCTTCCTTTGCATCGCTCTAGTAATTCCCTTGAACTCAAGGCAGTATAAATAGGTTCCAAAGCTTTCGTAACACCCTTGTCAAGTGGCAGATAATCATGTTTGAACTTTGATACGTCCATTCCTTGATGTTTCGCGCGGCGATATGAGCACCAGCTATTCGCACCTGCAGGGCAATTTCCGTGGTTTGGATTTTCGTCTGTCGAAGACAAATGATGCAAGGTAGCCCAAATTTCTTGATACATTTCATCAACATTATCTTGATGCCTGGTAATTGCCAATCCATAGTATTTCTGGAGTTTATTAATAACTTTGTCAGTTAGCTTCACGATATTCTTACTCCTTCCTCCTAAGCCTTTGGTTCGTTTCTTTGAGATTGCGGCTTCGTGTTCCCATTCTTTTTTTCACACGTAAGAAGCATTCTAGTTTTTCTACATTCACATCGTATGGATTTAAATTCAATAAATCTTTGTATGTGGCACTGTCACCGTCGCCAATATAGCGCGTATATTTTACTCCATATTTATCGATCGAGCGACTAAACATTTCCTTCACACTATCAACCTCCATTTTTCCAGCTGATCCAATATGATTCACATCGCAATCGTCATGTCCTTCAAGCCATTCTTCGTATTCTTCAAGATGAGTATCTTTTTTCTTTTCCCATACTTCACAACTCTTACAATAAGTCGATTTTACGATTGAATCGATGATTTGTTTGCTGAATTTACCTGCAAGCCTTATAACACCGAAACGTGAAGTGTGGCCGCGTTTTTTCCATGTGCCATCTCCGGAAACTGTCAAACTAATATCTAAACCTTCATTCTCTAAGGTTTTAGCTCTCTCCTCAGTTACGGCTTTTTGTGTACTCTATTCATAAACGGTTTTAGCAGCTTTGGTTATATTTTCAAAGCATCCAGCAAAAGTGTTGTTATGAAATTTTCTAAGAGGATCCATCAAGCCACAAAATAGATTTAGTCCATTGGTACCGACGCCTACAAATCGCATCACAAACACTATACGAGGATTTATTTCATAAGCATTACCAATCATCGGTCCAGAATTCACATATGAAACACCGCACTCACATGACACAGCAATTTTGAATCCTAAACCCCGTGAACTTGCTTCATTGAACTTGATGTCTTTCTTGCAATTTTTACACACAACTAGAGTGCTAATTGCACTAAAAACAGAGTAAAACTGGATGAAACGGTATCCATGGGTATGATCGACTATAATTTCATCATCTCCGATGCGTAACAGTTTTTCTCTTCTTCTTGTTTCTGGATCTATGGATAGGAGTATCGTGAGAGCCTTTTTGATTCGAACTTGAACTGCTTTCTCTCATTTTCGCTCTGTTGTGCAGTGTACAGCAGCTGCGAGTAAACTAAACAGACCCTTCCAGAATAACTGCGTTGAACGACTCCAGAGTACCTTTCAAATGGCAACGCTGATTTCAAATGGCCCTATAGAGTCCCCTCTATAGTGTTCCCTCCCCCTAGTGTGACCAAAGAATCAGGTAACAACACGTCAGCTCCCAGCTCCGCCTCTTTAGAAGGCTGCCATTCAGGAGTATTGAAGATAGGGCCTTGAAATTTTTACAGGATATTCTTCAAAGTATAAACTATCGAAAAAGGCAAAAAAATCGATTTTTTTAAAAGTGTCACACTGGTATAGTCCCTTAATTCCATTGAGAGAATTCTGCAAAGATCGGAACAAGTGATAGTCAGAGGTTGCTATGTCTGGACTATACGGTGGATGCATAAAAACTTCCCAGTGAAGCTCTCGGAATTTTCGACAGGTCATCAAAGAAGTGTGTGGTCGGGCGTTGTCATGATGGAAGACAATACCTTTCCTATTAATCAATTCGGGCCGTTTTCTTTAAATTGCTTGGCGTAATCTCTCTAGTTGTCCACAGTAGAGTTGAGAATCAATCGTCTGACCAACTGGAAGTAGCTCATGGTAGACGATTCCCTTCCAGTCCCGCCACACACACTGCATCACCTTTTACGCCGTCAATTCTGGTTTCGCGAACGCTTGTCACGGCTCACCATCCCTTGTCCACGATCTTTGACGCTTCCGATTGTCGTACGTGATCCATTTTTCATCACCGATTATGACACGTTTCATCACCGATTATGACACGTTTCAGAAATGGCTCGATTTCATTGCGTTTCAGCAGCGCATCGCAGATGTTAATGCGGTCTAACATGTTTTTCGCGCTCAACTCATGAGGGTCCCATACATCGAGCTTATTTTTGTAGCCAGCTTTATGTAAATGGTTCAAAACAGTTTTGTGGTCAATGCTGTGCTCCATACCAATATCGATACTGCTGATATGCTTATCTTGCTGGACTTTTTCAAGGATTTCATCAGATTTTTCAGTGATTGGACGACCAGAGCGTCACTCATCTTTCACATAAAAATTACCAGAACGAAAGCGAGCGAACCATTTCCGCGCAGCAGATTTTGATAAAGTATCTTCATCGTACACAGCACAAATTTTTTCACAAGCCTGCGCAGCGTACTTCCTTTTGTCGTAATAATATTGCAAAATATAGCGCAATTTTTCATTACTTTTCTCCATTTTCAAACGCAAACAAGTTTCCAACCACTGCACCAATTTCGATGTTTATACACTCAAAGTAACGCTCGAAGTGTCACCTTTCCAACGAGCGTTTAGTGGTGTCGCTGCGATCTGTGTTTCCTGACTTATTTGCAATTGATGCCATCTATCGGGAAAAACGCCACAAACTTTTTCCCAGACCCAATATATACGTTACATAAATGATTTGGTTTGGATCTACAGATTCTCTCTTACTGCTAGAGAGATATCTAATGCTTGTATATTTTACCACTGGCGAAAACGTTTCTTGGTATCTATACCTTCTTTTTGCGCACATCCTCTTACTACAAGCCTCGCCTTGTATTGCTCTTTACCTTTTTGGTTGATTTTCCTCTTGAACACCTACTTTATTATCAGGGTGTTCTCGTTCTCTGTTTTAGTCTTATTCCTATGTACCATTCCTTTTCAGGGCTTCGTATTAATTTCTCATTGCTCGTATTCATTTCTTATTTTCTGGTCCCTTGACCGCTTCTTCTACAGATTCGGGTTCATCTATCCGGTCCTGGATAGTGTAGTAAGTGACATACTCATCCCATGTCTTCATTCTTTTATGTCTCTCTGACCTTCGCAATTTCGGCGTTAATTCTGTGCGTGTCTTTCTCTTTAGCATTTCTGTTCTTTTTCCTTCTGAGTCTGGCTCTATTTTGCCTTCTATTTCCGCTAGTTCGAACACATCGCCATCAGCGTCAGAATCTTTCACGTCCGTCTCTCGATCTTCTCCTGATGAGAACACCTCTCCTTCCCCTTCAGCATCGTTTTCTTCTTCACTTTGCATAAAGAAGTAGTGGCTCGTTTCCTTATCAATAGGTTCAGGCACCTTTTTTCTTGTATTCGTAAAAAACTACGTTTCGACTGCTTGTTACCTTGTACGTTTTCGGATCCATTAATCGGTAATTTCCTTTGTATTCTTCATATCTCATGAAGAGAAGTTTCTTTGCCTTGGGATCTCATTTGTCTCTATTCTCCTTCGGTATGTTAACTTAGGCATCGCATCCGAACACTCTTAAGGGCCTTAGGTTTGGCTTGTTGCCTGTCCATACTTCCTCTGGCATTTAGTCGGGTATCATCTTCGTAGGACATCTGTTCAGTATGTAAGTTGCAGTCGACGTTGCCTCCGTCCAGTATTTCTTTGGAAGGCCCGCATCCATTAGCATGGTTCTCGCCATCTCAACGATCGTTCGGTTTGGTCTCTCTGCTACTTCATTCTGTTCAGGTGAATACGGTGCGATAGTCTGATGTGCCACGCCAGATGTCTCTAGTATTTGCTTGAATTTTTTGTTTATATACTCTTTTCCGTTGTCGGTTTTTTAATCTCTTAATATTACATCCTAATTCATATTCTACGCGCGCCTTAAATTTTTCGAATAATTTCGTGGTTTCGCTTTTTTCTTTTAAAAAATATACGAATTTCCTTCTACTGTAATCGTCTTTAAACGTCAACATGTATCGCGTACCCCCTATAGAATTAACCGACCTTGGACCACATATGTCCGAATGTATCAAATGCAATAAGCCATCGGTTCGTTTATCCTTGCCCTTTATACAGAAGCTTACTACTTTTGCCGAGAACCCACATCTTCCATTTATCTTTGTCTATTATACAACCTTCAACTCCTATGGCTAGTTTCTTCTTCAGGAGACCCATTCCGTTTCGATTCAGATGGCCAAACCGCCGATGCCATAGATTAATCTTGTCTGCCTCTCGAACTGCACATGCTTGTTCCTCCGCTGGCTGCAACCTGTAGACTTCTCCTTGTAGGGTTGTTAGGGCCATCGTACGACCCCGTGCGTTTTTTATTGTACAGTTGTCTTTGCTGAAAGCGACTCTGTTGCCCTTCTCAACAATTTTTCTGACGGACAACAGGTTCGCTGCCAACTCAGGAACGTACAGCACTTCTCTGGCCTCTATATTGCGTTGCTGGTTCCCTGTTTGGAGATTAATCTCCACTTAATGGTTCTTTCTTGACCGTCATGAATGCCGCTTGCTCTTTATCTGTTTCATTCTTTTTGCCTTCGTGGCAACACTTCGCCGCGAAGTGCCCAGGCTTGTTGCAATTATAGCACTTTTTAATCTTGCTATCCTTGTATTGCCCCTTGCGAGCTCATGAGTAAAATGCTGCTTCCTAGTCGGTGTTTCCGGCCTCGCTGACGACTTGTACTTCTTGCAGAATTTTCACTTTCACTGCGTCCGCTGTGAGTGCTGCACCGGAACTCTCAAACCCCATTATCATAGGTTGGTAATCCTCTGGTAAACCCGAGAGCAATAACGCTGCGACTATTTCGTCCTTCACTACGAACTGTAGTTCCTTTAATTTATGTGCTGCCGCTACTATTTGATTGATGTACTCTTCTACTGAATTACCGTCAGCAAGCCTGACTGCCGGGAATCTTTTGAGCAGACCTACCTTTCTGGTCAAACCTGTGTCTTCGAAAGTACTCTGCCATTTTTCCACGCTTTTTTTGGAGTGTTGGTATCCTACAAGTGGCTGTAGTTTTGTTTTTCGACACTCAGGATTATCTTGGCTTTCGCTTTCGTCATCTTCTTGGACTCGGTTGCGTTTCTGTAGTTCCTACCACGCATCGCCAGAGATCCTCGCTTTCGAAATACGCTTTCATCGTGAATTTCCAGTATTTATAGTTTTCGCTGTATTTCTATAGTTTCTCAATGTGATTCGTGTTCATCGCATTTTCCATGTCAAACGACGCGTGGGTTAGGCGATTTCTTCGTTCGTCCGCTCGCACTTTACTTTTACTGTAAACTTTACACAGTTTAGTCGTCGACGTTTTCTCTATCTGTATCTCTAATTATCTCACTCGTGTCCTGAGCTCATAACCTGATGGGGATTGGATATTTTCGTGAGGAAACAATAATTGTAGAGACACGTGTTACTGCACTACCGTTCGTGGCACACAGAGAGAAACAAACGAACTTTATTTGACTCGGTCATAGGAAATAAGGTTACATAGACGGCACAGTCGAATAGAGGCGCGCCCGCAACGCTAACGTGAAATTCCCTAGTTTTGCTTCATTTGTACCGCGACTATCACCAACATTTTTGCGCTAAAATCATCTATGTTTCACATATCTAAATACACTGATATATATTTCCAAATGCATATGCACAAACAATTTCTTCGTATGTAGTCCATATATTTAGTCCAGGAATACAGACGCACGTTCTGTTAAAAAACGGCCTCTCAATTTTATGAACTTTCTATCGAGAAACCAAAAGAGATTCTACAGCAACATTGAGTCAGGATTAAAAAATTCCTTATCTCGGGACCCGCTTTAAGCTAACGCCTTCACATCTGCGTATCCGCTTATACCAACAACCGCGACTAGTGAACCTACCGTCAGAAACTGGAACTAACAATTACATAGCATAGACAGTAATATGGCCCCGAACACGAGTTTGACGTATCTGTCTGTACTTTTCGTATTATCGCTTGGATTAACGAAACAAGTTTGCATTTTTTTTACTTGCAGGGCGGTGGTAAGCTTTGCGGTTTGGTCCAGTGAAGTGTGGCAGATATGCGTTAAAATTGTAATAAAATGAATTAGTCAGTTGGCGAGAAAAGCGTCATGGCTAACGACTGCCACAGGGAGCTTTCGATAATTTATTGTGTCTACACAACAAAAATTGCATGGAGAGGCGGACCAGACCGCAAATGTTACTAAACGAAAGAATTAATTTTTTATGTTTTTTTATGTAATACTATTGTATTTTCGGCGAAATCCGAAAACTACGTATCGTAGTTTGCTTATTGGCCACTTGGCGCTACGTATGCCCTCGCTTGATGCCTTTTAATCTGCCTCATAAGTTGCCACTCAGAGTGCAGGGTTCCCGTGCGTATTTCGCCCCTTTCAACGTATGCCCGCGCTGCTACCAGTGAATGCGGTAAGCATAGATTGTCAGTATTTTGGATTGTTAAGATAGACTTCTTAGCGAAACCCTCATGCGTTAAGCCTTTTCGCCCTCTACCCGCTTCGCCTTTAACAATACACGCTTTTATATTAAATGAATCATAAATGTTCAGAGATAATGTATTTTGAGCGACGCTTATTATGAACTGCAAGATATCTTGAAAGGTGTAGTCTCGGACAGGCCGGAATGAAAGTCAAATAGGGCCGTGCACTAAACTATTCGGTGTGAATGAGATGCCCACGTACTCGCTGCCTTCACAGTATCTCGTAAGATGCGTTAAAAGGTCACGGAATACTTCTTCGAGATACGCCATTACGCTCTTTTCTGAGGAAGGCTGAAGGATACGCATCGATGTCTTGCGGCCATGTAGTTTGAAGCATTGAAAATAGAACTTGTAAACCTAAAAAATATATATATCGTACCTTTTAGAGTACCTTGTCTTAATCTTGGTATGCTAATAATGAAACACCACACGAATAGTCTGTGGTAAATACAGCAGCTTACTTTTATGTCGCACATAGATCGAGTATAAAAAGTAGTTTCTTTACCTGAATCTGATTCCATGAAATGTTAAAACTGGAAATTAGGGCGCCCGGCATCTCTTTGCTCATGGTTTATATGTTCACCCCCCCCCCCCCCCCCCCCCCTCCCCCACGGTAATGGTCCATAGGGTTTTCTCCGAGCTGATTTTCATGCTGTATAATATCGTCTTCGCTAACCGAAACAGCGTTATCCTTCTCAGCTGCAGGACTATCAATATCGCGATCTTATTGATGATGATGGCGCGATAGTCCTGCTACAGCACCATCAGCTTCGACAGCTCTGGCTCGCTGGTACTGTAACATACCAGGTCTACAAATATGAAATGCGGATTTTTTTTCTAAAAAACATGTTAAATTCGGAAGAATGATAAAAAGTGCTTTATTCAAAATATGCTCCATCGCTTGTTATACATTTTTCCCGTCTTTCCGGCAATTTGTGAATATCACGCCAGTAAAAATCTTCCACTTTTGCTGCGAACCATTCATCGAGCCATTTTTTCAAATCTTCATACGAACCAAAGCGCTGCTCAGCAAGTGCGTGACCCATCGATGTAAACAAGTGGTAATCGGAAGGAGCCAAGTCTGGTGAGTAAGCCGCATGGGGTAGAACTTCCCAGCTGAGTGCTTCCAACGTGTCGCGAACCGGTTTTGCCGTATGTGATTGAGCATTGTCATGAAGAAAAATGACTTTGTGTTGCCTCTTTCGGTATTCTGGCCTTTTTAAGCAGCGAACGGTCCAAATGGATCAATTGATGTTGGTAACGTTTAGTATTAACCGTTTGTCCAGGTTTTAACAGCTTATAATAGGCCACGCCTTTCTGGTCCCACCAAACACAGAGCATCGTCTTTCTGCCAAAGCGGTTCGGTCTTGCGGTCCATGTGGATGGTGCGCCTGGGTCTACTAATGATTTTATACGCTTGGGATTCTCAAAATAAATCCACTTTTCATTCTCTGTAACTATACGATGCAAAAACGACTTCCTTTTGTACCGAGCGAGCA
Organism: Cylloceria caligata; assembly: GCA_963942595.1. NCBI lineage: Eukaryota > Metazoa > Arthropoda > Insecta > Hymenoptera > Ichneumonidae > Cylloceria > Cylloceria caligata. Next base: position 11,185,246 of record OZ012708.1, read on the forward strand.
AAATGTCACTCGTGTTTTTGCGCTTTTCCATTTGCCTGTCGTTCAACTCATGTGGTACCCATCTACCGGTCTTCTGCATCTTTCCCATCTCTCGTAGCCGATTGGAAACAGCTTGTTGACTAACGCCCAATTGCTCGGCGAGTTATTTTTATGTTTGCGAATCATCTTCGTCCAACAATGCTTGCAATACCACATTTTCGTATTTTTTTGGCGGCTTTTCACGTTCCATGCCTGCAACATCGAAGTCACCACTTTTTAAATGCCGAAACCATCGTTCATACATATCTTGCGATGGAGCATATTCACCATAAGCTTCTCGAAGTAATCAGTATGATTCAGCAGCAGTTTTTTTCAAATGAAAACAAAAAATTCATGCTGCCCGCGAATGCTCTTTGTTCTGTATAAATTTCGATATATTGAACACAACAATACAACACTATTGCACACACTTTTCCAATTTATCACTCGTGCGCGTCTGATACTTGTTGATGATACAACAAAATGGAGCAGTGTAAGATCTTTATAGCACAAACTGCATTCGTGCGCCATCTGTTGTCTGAAATCCGCATTTCATAGTTGTACAGCTGGTAGTTACACACGCTAGCAAGCTTATTATATTTCGCCTCTATAATAGGAAATATTACTTCCAAACACGTTGTGGAATGCGAGCACCTGGTCACTGAACCAGATCGAATTTCGGCGAAAACAAGCGACGTCACGCCTAAGGAATTCCCTTGCTGCCGAAAACAGCAGGACAGCGATCAGCAGGCCGCGCTTGGCAGCAAGGGAAAAGCAGGTAGCGCGACAACGGCCATCCGAAAAATTACGAAATCGCGATACCTTTTAAAATTAAAGCCGAAAATGATATTGAGGGGAATGAGGCAGAGGGGTAGGCTATAAAAGCGCCTGCGGAAGAGCATATGCTCTCTTACGCTTGCACCAGCCAAGAAAACCACAGCGAGTGCAGTCAAATACGAGTTATATTTTTGAAACGATCGAATGTAGTGATATACGAGTACAAGTGAAGGAGATAAGGCAAGCGAGATGTTTAATCGATTTGAAGAATTTAAGCAAAATCCGATTAAGCGCGTGGAACATTCTAAATAATTAGTAGGAATAAGTCAAATGAGAGTTAAACGTACAGTAGGCATTATTATTTAAGTATTAGCAGATAGGGAAAGGATCTGTGAGTAGTCAGGACAAATCGAGAGAATTAACCCGAATAATAAGTAGAATAATTAGGAGATAAGGATAATTATAAGAATAACAAGGACACTGTAGGGAATATAGGATAGGATAAGTTTCCGCTACGCGCTGGGTAGAGACACTCGTGTCAGAACTTCGATAATGGGATACGACCACTTACCAGAGCTGAGAGATCCAGCAACAGCATCAAGAGGAATCGAACCTTTGTGCAGAAATACAAAATAAAAACGACAACTCGCAGCACAAAAATGCTGCCACAGTGGAAACATCCACAAACGGTCCACGGGAACGATACGGGTACTGAAGGGTGGAACCCACACGGGAAACGCACTGGAAATTCCCAAATATACATAATTTCCTTTAAATCGACGACACGTGCGTGGATCGAGCGTACATGCCCGGTGACAGGCACGCTAGTGACGAGTTGTACTAATAGCAGACGATGCAGTTCATTGGGCCAAGGAGCTACGCGTAACGAGTGATAAAGAAGATCGTAGGACTACCGCATATATCAGCGTATTGGAAATTAATTGTACTGGCAAACGGTGCCAATAAACCGAACACCAACATTTTCCTGATAAACTTGTTAAATAAATACTACTTTTACCTACTCAGAAGTCTGAATTAATTATTCCTGTGTTCGAGCCCGAATTCTTCCCTTTGGAAGATAAAAAATTAATGATAACGTAAAAATACCGTTACAGTACACCACTGTTCGATTTTTTGTATTTTACTAATTGTCCACATTTTATTTTATTATTGTTTTATGCTAATACTTATAAGCTCCGCCGGGACTGCTGCTAAATATTTCCGACGGTTCGGGAATACTCGACACTAATATTGATGATGCTCCTGCATCCTCAGGATGGTGACGTAATCCCGACGATCCCTCTGCTGCATCTTCATTCTGTACTGTATTATCTATAAATTAAAAAGTTGGTTAATCGAATTTACAGTTTTATTTGAACTTTTAATGTAATGAACAGTTACGACCACTGGAGTTGGTGTTAGATGAAGCCTCTGCCGCAAACATGCATGATGCTGTCGTACAAGTATCATCGTTGAGGAATTGCAGTGTAGGAACATTTGAGATAGCCGAAGCTCCCGCTCTTGACTCTTCGTGTTCCTCCTGCTGAGGTTCTGAAAAATATAATTTAATAGTACTTTTTCTGTGTAACCAGAGCGTTGAAATAATGTCAAAGTAATTTTGAATACTCACGGTTCAGACTGTCTTGGCGGACTAACTCCGTTTCTTCTACGGCCCGCCTCTCCTTCATCGCTCGCTACATCGACGAATTATCGATAGCCTATAATAAAAATAATTGTTGTATCGTTAACTAATTACAGCGTAGTAGTAGAGGTATTTTGAAAGAAAATTCTAATTCTAATTTCGTCGACAAGACCTCAGATACATGGAGCTTCTACAACCCACGACGTTGCAATTCCTCAAACACACGTGTTAACACTCGTTGACCACTTAATATGCCTCTGTTATACGCCACTACAGTAGCACGCAAAGGAGCCCACCAAATAATATATTTCATTTTCTTCATGAGACTATCGTCCGATAGACGCTGCAGCTGAGCACTATGCACTTTTGTTAAGCGTAAAAGACCTAATATACACAAATTCAATACGTGGTCTGACATTGTAATTAATGGTTGTTAAATAACGGTATATGCAGCGGCTGAAACGCGACTGAGAAACGTCCTTACCCCGAGCGGATATTATAATTCTGTGTGTGAATTGTAGTTAAATTTCTAGTTTTGTCTATAATCGAAATTTGCAGTATTGCAACTTAACAGCAAGTCCTGTAGGAAGGGCTCACTCGTTCGAAAAACGCACGTACGTGCGTATGCAAAATTGTTTAATAGTCCAAACATTATATTCTCTATCATCAGCATGGAGCATGACAGCTTTCTGCTGTTGCATCATCAGAGCATAAGGAAAAATTGTTGATCTTACAATTGTGAATTTTGAACGTGAAAAGAGTACAACCAGCAGACTCCTCTTGTAAATAAATAGCATAGTATAGGGAGTTATAATGTACAAGTGTTATTATCCTAATGAATTTAATAGTGTGATGACCTCTAAAGCAAAAACAGTTATGTTACAAATAACCCTAAAGCTCTTCACACCAGCGTTCTCGCATCCACTATTTGTACGTTACTTCGTATAGTATGTCTCTTTCTATCTGCAGAGATGCAATGGGCTGTAGTATTATGCTTCATATAACTCGTCTCTTTCTAACTACCGAGCTCAGCGATGCTGCAATATAGAGCCCTATCTCGTTCTAGATACAGGTAGTTCATACTTTATGCGATGCCTCGTATAGTCTGTCTCTTTAAAGACGGCGCACTTGCGCTTTCTATCTCACTTACTTACTCACTGCATCCTGCGATAACACAGCCTCCTTTCTCGCTTGAAATGCAATAAAGAAGTTTTCTTTTCTCTCTTTTGTCCTTCTTATTGAGAATAAGGGCGTAACTCGTGTGCTTATTCAGAGGAGATATGCCCTTTTGTTTACCAAACCCGCGATATAGCGATATCTTGAGAACTACAGGAGATAAGCAAAACAGACAAAATCTAACCTTGAATAAAAATTTTTATGTTCCTAATTTCGAATATAAAAGTACCAATAATTGAATATACCTTATGACAACCAGCATACTTCGGAAAACATCTTGTCCTTCGGAGCGAGATATCAAGAATTTGTAGTATTCGCTACTTGAATAGCAATTCTTGGTTATTCTCGCTCGCATTGAAAACATATTTCCGCAAAAAATTACAATTGCATAAAATCATTCACATATATTTGATTTTAAACATTGTTCCACTTGAATTATTTGATTATTACGAAAATAACTATTACGAAATTTTTTAGATTTATTTTGGATACGTATCGAGGCTTGCGCTCGAGTTTTGCCGGTTTGCAATTTTTTTAAAGAAAAAATCGCTAATATGCGATGTATCATGGATGAACGGATTCTATTTTTCTATGAACGCATAGTTACACTGCCGCTGCCCGCTGCCTGTGATTCATAGCGCTAAGCGCTAATGCAGCCTCGGGACTGTGCTTATGATATACCTGCAGTATTATTTCGCGCAATGCAGCAGTTAATTTTAAATGGTAAATATTTATATGAAAAACTGCAAATTTTAATGCAACCATGTTACGTGGTTGACGATTAATGGTAACACGATTAATCCTTAACGATATAACAGACACGATTGTAGACCATAATTTTGTCAATTTATCGTATATACAGGGTGTCCGCCGGGAAGGTATACTACTTTGTTTTGCCGCCATTTTGGTAAACGTTAGTCTTGACAGTTCATATTTGGCAGTCGTGAAGTAGACACGTGGCAAATTTATTATGGAAAAATATTCGATAAACCAACGTGTTTTAATCGTTAAAACATTTTATCAAAATCAATCATCGATTACTCTGACGATGAGAAAGTTACGTGAAATTTTTGGGAGAAACAAATGGATATGTGAATAAACAGAATAGTCGGTTCTGGGCAATGGAAAACCCTCAAATTATTCATCAGTCACCTTTACATCCATTAAAAGTGACAGTCTGGTGTGCAATTTGGTCAGGAGGAATCATTGGACCTTACTTCTTTGAAAATCAAAACGGCGTAACGGTAACTGTGAATGGGGAGCGATATCGTGATATGATTGAAAACTTTTTATCGCCACAACTGCATGCTTTGGGCTTGATTAACATGTGGTATCAACAAGACGGTGCCACATCGCATACAGCCAGGATTACAATGGAATTACTGCGAGACCTCTTTCCACAACAAGTTATTTCAAAAAATGGTGATGTTGATTGGCCTCCACGGTCGCCTGATTTGACTGCTCCGGACTTCTTTTTGTGGGGATATCTAAAAAGCAAGGCTTATGCAAACAAACCAGAAACGCTTGA